>VYXC01011691.1:1188567-1248864 GCA_013397175.1 Platysteira castanea | reverse complement strand
AGTTTCAGGTTTTGGTAACAGAAGGTCCAGGTTTCTAATGAAGTACCTGGGCACAGCTATTTAAGACTTGCTTTGCTCTGATGGGTAAAAAGGCATGTTTTTCTGTTCTATCCTGTGAGTCTGTAGCCAATCTACAGTTTAAGTTATCTTTTGCTCCTTGTGTGGTGCAAAAAAAAAACCAAAACCATGCCACAAAGCTAACTTCTAAATTCACTGATTTGCTTTTTTAAACCACTGCGATTTTTAACATCTAATCTCATTGTTCTTAGTAAAAAGTTATGTCCCAGCAAGGTGATTTCTTTGGTCGGCAATCTGATAAAGTCACAAGAAAAGAAGACTTTATCACTTTTATCTGAGGAAAAGAATACCATCATCTGCTCCAAACTCAAATATGTNTTGGGACACCCACAGTCTCCCTAGGCTACCTTTGTATATATATATATTATGCTCTTCAAAGTTCAGTTCAAATATATAAGGCATAACTATTGATACTAAGAAAATATTAAAAAATATTGTTATAAAACATTGCAGGAAGTTAAAAGGTGGAATAAGTTTTTCAGTTAAGTGTCTCTGTTCAGAAGCTCCTCTGGATTTATGAAGAATTTGACCAACTAGAAATATGCCTAAAAGTACTGAAATTCCAGTCCCTTACTTCCCAAAGGAGACAGCAACTAAAACAGATGAACAGTTCTGCAGTCTTTCAATCAGAAATGGTCTTGCTCTGGTCCATAGGACAGTTACAAAGTCCTACTTTCTGTGTGAGTGAGGCCAAAGTTGTTATCTTGGAAATCTGAATGTGATTTTAATTATAGCTTTTATTACTGGAGCAGCTGTAACCAAGTTTTTAACGGTCAATTATATATGGAGCTTTATTGGCAAAGGGTGTTTAATATTAAACAATCATTGCTAACCATGAACATACCTGATATAATAATGAACTTTATTTGAAAGATCAGCAAGAGATAAAGGAGTTAAATTTAGCTGTACGGTCTGTAACAATAGCATGAGGGAATACTGTGAATTCATTTTATTTGGAAACAGAAAACTCTGGATGTTGTTAGATTATCTTTTTGAGAGCATAAAGTAAATGTTTGGTAACCAGAGATTTGTATTGCTAGAGAGAACCACTTTCACTAAAGCTACAGTAACCAAATGTTTAAATGTGCAGGGCTGAACTGTCAAAGCACGTAACAACATCTTTAAATAAAATGGAAGCGGCTAGAGCTGCCTTTATCTCTGTCCTCCTTTGACAACTGCTTAAGGTTCTGTTCTGTTCCGATTGAAGTCAGGAAAGAATCTCCTGGTAACCTGAAATGATTCATGGCACGGACCCAACCAGGGAAAAAAGGGGAAGTCTCGAAGCACCAAGAAAGGTGTGCTGCTGTCCCCCAGCACATGAGTTATTTATACCTGTGCTGAGCAATATTGCCAGCCCACAGCATTCGTAATTGTGCCTTGAGCCCCTTGCAAGGGCCATGTCAAAGACAAAAGCCTTAATCTCTCCTCAGGAGATTTTTTTTCAATGTTCATGTTCTAAGTCACTGTACATCTTTGGCAGCTAGAATACTTAGGTTTTCAGCTTAACTAAAGGCTCAGAAAACCTCTTACACTATTTTTAGTTTATTTTAATTAAAGCCAACACTGTGTGATGACCAGCGTTACGGTTAGAAATCAAAAGGACTTGTGTGGCAAAGCCTGCCCCAACCCCACAGCTAGGAAGCACTGAGAAAGTAAGTGCTGGCTGGGCCATATGCCTGGTATAGCAGGATTTGTTTGCTGGTTGAAGTTTTTTAATATTAAATTTATATTTGTGTCAATGGCGTGTTTGGCCTGAAGCAGGAGTCCTGGTGCAAGCAAGGAGCTGGGATGTAAAGTGGTTGTGAAGTGCAGGGACGAGGCAGGCTGCACCCATCCTGCAGAACACACTTGCACACTGGCAGGAGGACAAGCTACGTCTCCTCTTTTCAGTCCCATTTTTTTGATTCTCAGAGGCTAAACTAGGAGCCAGCATTTTTTATTTATATTTGGGTAAGAGTCTTTCTCCTCAGTCCCACTCTCTTTCTGATTGCCTCTGTTTGGGCCTGGTGGACCAAGATTCTGCAAATAGACAGTGTTTTTGTCAGTTTGTAGACTGAAATACTCCAACCAGAGCTCCCTCCTGCTTCTCCGTTTCTAAAATGCAGCTCAAATTCTTAATTGGGTAACCTGAACTTCTCTCTAATCTGCATGTCAGTGTGTATGGATGTAATGGACATGTCAGTGCTGTGTACACTAACACTCTTAAATCATATAATGAGCCTGTTCACTAGAAGAATAAACACACAGTGCAATTTAACTGCAAACTGGGGGGATACCAAGAGGAATGTTGGCTGAAAGGTTATCTACAAAGTAAAAGGAGCTCTTTCCTTTTGCAGATTTTGGGGGTGATTTGCAGCACCAGTATTCTCCTTGATTTTGAGAATGGTTTGTCTAACTATCTGAGTGGTAGGGGAAGAGGAAAAGAAACAGAGAATTTCTTCTTGCAAGCACTTTTCAGTTCTTAAGAGGCTTTTGTGCTGCCTGTGCAAGGCTACAATTGGATATTGCAGAATACGGTGCTTTTATGCAGAGAACAGGATTAGGAAAAAACCCCAAAGGTGTGAAATACAACAAAAGAAAATGTTTGGAATTGCACTGTTAGGAGAGACAGCTGAAGTCAATGGGAGCTTGATCCATGAAAGCACAGCGGGACCATACCATATATAGGAAAGCACAATCTGTCAAAATTAAGTATGTAGTTTATGGTATGCTTTTTGTTTGAAATAACATATTACCTCCTATTTATAGTAAAGCAGACTAAACAGTTCTATATGTCTGCATTTAAGATTTTCAGACAGAGAGTAAGGATACCTTTTACCTGGAAATTGTAGAGTCAGAGCTCAAAATTGTTAGCAGTGATAAATGAATACCTGTGATTTTACAGGCATATAAATCTCAAGCTTCTGCTTACATAGCCCCACTCTGTCTGCAGTATTGGCTGCAGCTGAATCTCACTGCTGGAGGACTACTAGGAAACAAATGAACTTGCAATGCATAGTATCTTAAAGGAAACTATAAATGGGATAGGTCAAGGACTAGGCATGTAAGCGACAGGAAAAAAATCTTCCTTTTAGTTTATACAACTCCTGCTTCCATGTCTGTGCAGATTCCTAATAAGGAATAGTAACTTTTCGAGGCACTAGGCCTGTACATATTTCCTGACCTTATAATTCTCACAGTTCTAGACATTCCAAGGTAGGGGGTCATTCAGACAGAGTTGTGATTTCTTGTGCATATTTATTTCCAAAGTATCTTTTGCATAGTTTCCCAGTGAAATCATGTGCTAGGGCTGGGGAATGCTAAATAGGTTATTTTTCAAGCTTACATATAAAGGGCCTGTCAAAGTGCACTGTTTTGGACTTATCAAGTAAAAGTGACAGAGCCAAAGCATGATGTTTGTAGCTTGTCCTTCCTAACCCCACTGTAAGTTGGGCTCCCAACCTTCCAACGGGAGATGACGTAAGAGGGTTAAGGAGCTCTGGTTTTGTTATCAGTGAGGATTTTAATGCTCGTAAAAGTCTTGAAAGCATATGTGGCTCAAGAGGAGTTGGATATGGGCCTTCCCCGAAACCTACATTTTTTAACGTTCTGCTGCTAGATTTTTACTCCTTTTCCTTCTTGTTGCGTAAATAAAAACACAACAAATTTTAGGGAGGAAAAGGTTGCAGAAGCTCAGCCTCTGTAAATAACCTTAACTGGTTGTGAAAGCACATTTTGAATTCATTTTCCCAGTCTTTCAAGACGCATACTTCTTTTTTGAAGTAATTTTATTTATCTGATCAAAGAATTAGATACACCAGGGATCAGCCAAGACCTTGTGAATTTAGAATTTTCATTTCTCATAATCCATTGGCCAAGCAGCAACTAGAAGTTATCTACTGTCTGAAAGAGGTTTACACAAACTATTTGTCTCGCCATTTTCAGAAACAAGAGTCTCTGCTAAAAGTCTTGCAGATAAAGTATTTGTCAAAGAGAAGTTAAACTTGAGCCGGAAGAGTTTGCCCATAGTGCTGTGCATACCCTGCCCAAGGCAGCTGTAAGGAAAGTGAGTCAGACCTCAGCTTTCATCTAGAGGTGTCTAGCTAATCTAAATTGAAATGTGGGTACTTTCCTTCTGAACTCCAAATGTGTGCAATACGTTTGGGACTGAAGGTTTCAAACTCTTGCTGAAAAGTAAGTGTAGACTGGATGCTTACAGAAATGCCTGGGAAAAAAAATAAAAACTTTTCCTAAGAATTTGAAAAGAATGATGAGGGGAAGATCCTGTGGAAATTGGGATTGTTCTCACAGATTGCTAGTGACAGTAAGTAACACTGTATAAAGCTCCAGTTAGGCTGCAAATGACATATGGAGACAATTTCTGCCTCAGCTATATTTACCTTTCCCTTTGATCTAACGGGAACAGCGCATGGATACTGAGGCAGGGCTTGGTCTACAGTATCCTGTTGGGGTTTGTGTATGGGAAAAAGTTTGGGATAGCTAGGCTGACACATGCTGCTGTAACTGAGAGGGTAAGACGGTGCTGTGGGCCTGATTTAGTCACGTGGAGGGACAGTTACAAGGTGATATGAATGAAATGCATTAAGTGCTGCCTTTCGCCTTTATCACCAGAGAATCACTGAAATGTAAGACTGGAAGGAAACTCCATAGCCCATATATTCTGTTCTCCTGCTCGAAGGCAAGATCAATTATACAGCCATCCCTGGCAGCCATTTAAGTAAAATATTACTGGAATGAAGAGATATTCTTTATATTTAGAAGGGGTAATACTGCCAGCACAGTGAGTTCCTTACCTTCTGGGGAAAAAAAAAAAAAGAAGGAAAAAAAAAAGAAAATAAAAGAAGAAAAAAAACATAAAAGAGAGGTTATTGCAGGTCTCTAAGAGTTATCATTCAAATTAGCTTGATGATTTGCTTGGGATCATTGGAGAAGCCTGACTAGAAGAGATAAATGGAATGTAAGACAGGATATGTGGAAGTGAAAAATGAGGAGATATGATCATAATCAGGCAAAGGAACAGGTTGAACAGGCTTCCAGTTGAGGTGGTGAACTCCAAAGGCAATATTTAGGCAACAACTGAGTAAGCATGTGGAATTCAAAAATACAAAGGGCTGTGGGTTGTATCTTTGAGCTTTGAATTACCTGGTGACTCTTTCAAAGGTTAGAAGTGAAAGGCTTGCCCCCCTTTAATTGCTATCAGTGATGTGTGTGTGTGTGTGTGTGTGTGTGTGTTTGTGTTTGTTTACACAGCACTGGAAAGAAAGACACAATAATTTTAGTATTCTTTAAAAAAATAAGTTTTAAATTGTCTAAAGAAGAGAGAGAACAAACAGCACTGCACTTCACATCTATAGGGATCCTGCTTGCCTCTGCTGTACTTGTATCACTCCCTGCCTGACTGTTGCAATTCATTTTTCAAAAGCCAGCCCACTTCATTTGACTTTTGTCAGAGCTGCAGTTTTCTCTGCTGTGCTTTTAAGTGTAAACACTACAATTATTTTCAGAGTGTTATTGGTCATTTATTTCATCAATCTAACATTCTTATATTATGAATCTTAAAACCACTATTAACTGTTTTGGGTCATTTCTTATTTGCACCCCAGAAAACTGCTCCCAATGTTATTACTTATTGGTCATAATCAATTAGGGAAGTTTTTAGACTATGGCAGTCTTATATAAATACACTGGCAAAGTTCACCTCCTATGATTTCTGACAATTAAATTGTTCTGTCACTTTGGGACCTTCATTAATCTCAACTTGTCATCCTTGTTTATGCAGGTTATAATGGCCTGTGTGTGTAAGTGAAATGAGATGCTAAAAGCCCTTGGCTGTTTAACTCTTTGATGAAAGTCAAACAGGAATATGATGTTGAAGGGAAAAGTTCGGGGGTTTTTTTATCCCCCAAAATAGCACTATGGAAATTATTGCACTGTTTAACAACTAGCTTTCAAATAAGTCAAGGAGGAGTTTCACAGAGGGGTGAAGGAAACAGTTGACAGTCCTGTTATCACAGTCCTTTATGTGTCTGCATGAGTACATAGAAATAAAGATATGGCAACGTGGATTACTTTCTCTTCCAGGAAAGTCGTATGAAGACATCATGTCCCAGCAGAGGAATCTAATGGCCAGAGATTTTAACCTTACAGGATCAGTATGGCTCAGGTCTCTAAAGTCTCTTGAAACTCAGAGATTTGAGTATTATTATTATTAGGCATTTTGTTTTGGGTAATTCTGGCAGACTGATTACTTGGGACTGCCGCGGGCACAATTCTGAGGAAGCGAATTCTTGGGAAGAAAGTCCATTGAAAGAATTTAATTTACTAATTAAGTTCCNTTTGGGTAATTCTGGCAGACTGATTACTTGGGACTGCCGCAGGCGCTATTCTGAGGAAGCGAATTCTTGGGAAGTGAAAGTCCATTGAAAGAATTTAATTTACTAATTAAGTTCCTGGAGGATTTAATAATTTTCTTCTTTCCTAAATTATCTCCTGGAATTTGAGGACCTGCTCTCTGATGAGCCCAAATGCAGATGGTGGTTTACTATCTTCTGCCCTTTTCTTGATCTTTTAAGAAGATCTTAAAAGACTTTTTAGAGTGGTCACTCTATGGCAGCAGCATTGTAACTTGTATCACTCTCAGGCAGAATTCCTCAGTGATCCTTCCTTCTGGAGTGGCCTCTCACTTTACAGCCCTCTGAGCCATCATCACATCCTCACCTGGCACCATGCACAGAAGATGCACGTACCTTTTGTTCCATGGGGTTTGTGAATCCTAGTGTTTCCCCTTGGGCAAGTGCCTACTGAAATTGAAACCCAGCCTTAACAGAGCTTTATTCTCATTTGCAGCTGAAAATGAGGGGCCAGGTCAAAGCAAGCAGCAGTGTCCTGTGCTGGCAAAGCTGGAGATGGAGCCTGACCTGCTCTGAGCCTCCATCCACTCACAGCTGGCCAAGGTTAAAAAATAGGAATAGTCTGGGAGTTATCCATCTCAAATCTAAAAGGAGTGTAATGATATGCTATTCTCTGCACCCTGAGAAACATACGAGTGACATCTTCTCTCAGAGCACTAATTACCATAATTCTTAGACCAGAGAGAGATCCAGAACACTGCACAAATTATCACCCAATATCTTTAATAAATGTGGATGGTAAGTTACTTGCAAAGGTGCTGGTTAATAATCTGGAACACATATTCCCAGACCTAATTCATTTCAGTCAGGTGGGATTTATTAAGAATTGTACTGTCATGCAGTAGTATGAGGCAACTCTTCGGCGCAGTAACTTCACAGACCAGCAAAGGAGAAATACAAAACAGAGACAAAGTATTTTTGACTCTTCCAAATGTTGGCCTGTGAATAACTCTTTGACACTGTGCAGTAAAATCCAGTGGCACCCATCAATCTGTTGTAAAAATGCTGATGCTGTTGGGTTAATAGCTAGGTTTCCTAACGGCTGTTACAAAAAAGGAGAAATGGTGGAGCTGCTCTCCCATTTCTATTTCATCCAGAGTTCACATCATAACTTTGTTTCTCTTTTCTTTCATGAGATTAATTTGTAAAGAAAACCAAATCCCATGTGCCTCAAGGATGTCCATTTTGGATGTGGCTGCCTTTCCTTCTTGCCTAGAGAGGAAACAAAGTGATGGGCTCCTACCAAGGATGCGTCAGTGTGTGTGCCTAAAGTTCAGCAGGATAAATGCAAGTCTTAGAGGCAATCTGCCAGATGTTATTTGTCGAAGCTGCCTCTAGGCTGCTCTGAAGCATACCAACACATATGTCAGGGCAGAATGAGAGTCAGGGCAACTTTCCAATTTTTCTTGCTCCCAGAGGCTCTCCAGGGGAAGCTGAGTTTAGGAGCAGAGAAACAAAGACCATGAAAATGAGAGATTGGTGTATTTTAGGCTCTAATGCTGAGGCAACTATAAAGTATCATATGTGTAATTTCACAAATTTTGAACACAAAACAATAAAGGTGTATCTCTAAATACTTCAGTGTGTGGTGAAGGGGCATAAATCAGATGCGAATACTAGTGGCAGCATTACTGCTTCTGCTTTGACAATGCCACCTGATCATATACTTTGGGAATGAGGTAAGGCTTTAACAGGCCTTTTGAAATAGAATTTTTAAAAGGTACACTGGATTTTACTCAGGATCATTCTAAGAAAATCGAGAGTTTAGCCCATTCATTCCCACCCCTTGCCTTTGTACATACATGTAAAATAAACAGACCAAAACATATGTAGTATTGGTTGCAAAATAAGTGATTCATCCTACAAAAGTGAAAACACTTGCCCAAATAAACACGACATGGTGGTGAAACACTGCTCTTGAAGCAAAAACCCACAAAGATGCTGTTGCTTATGTTCTTCTTACATTATCATCTTTCCATGAACAGACAGTTTACTTAGACTGCTATCTATGGGGAAAGTCTATTTTTAGCGTGTGTTTGTACATTGGCCAGCATAGCCAGATGCTGATGCCTAATACTCGCCTATTGAAAGTGAAAAGACAGAACTTACTGTAGTTTAAGAAGGGAACTCTCAAAAAAGTTTACTATACTATGCAAAGGGTGGATATTTAATCCTTAACCTGCATTTCTTTGCAATAAGATATAGCATTAAAGAGATGACAGTCATGTATTTTTTATCCTACCTGATAGTCTTGCATTTTTTTTCACCTCCTCTTGCAGTTTTACCTCTCTGACATTCTCCATCTTAATGTTTGCATCAGACACTTTTGGTAGTATGTAAATTACATTTAGTACATAATTATGCACAGCCTCAGGGTTGCATAAATAAATTTTCATCAGTTTTGCATGTCAACCCTGAAATGAGTACACCTGTACTAGCTCAAGACTTGGAAACTGATTAATTGCACCAGGACCACTTAGCTCAGGTGGGATTCTGCACTGAGCTCTCCCACTTCCAGAGCCTGGTCAGTCGCCTCTGCACAATTCTGTGTCATCTTACAGATGTATGTGGGGAGATGTCAGAAAACAATTATCACCCCTCCAGAAGTGGTGGCAGAGAGTGGAGCTCAGTGGGGGTGCCCTCAGGAAGAGAAGTGGGGTCAGCTGAGGATGGACACTTGGGGCTTTGACTCAATTCACTTTTCCTTGTAAAATTCAGAAATTTGCTTCATGAGATTATTTTTTAAATGTTTTTCAAAACTGTATTTGTACAAACAACGACTTTGATGAAGAATGGAGATTTTCATGCTTAGTTTCCTCAGAAGCAGTTTTCCGGTTTTCATTCAGCACTTCTTAAATTAAGTTCTGAAACATTTTGTAGATTAACTTGGAGAGGAGAAGGATAAAATGCAACTCACAAGTCATTTGATTACAGCCATCTCATATCCTCTGTGTGTATAAATCAGTTCAGTTTAGTAATACCAATTAAACAAACTGCAGCTTTAAAACCTCAAAATATATTTAAACGAAATGAAATATTTAAATTTTTTAAATGAGCACTCTCTCATCATTAATTAGTTTGAATTTTTGCATAACAACTGAAATAGGGACATACAGAGGCTGGATATTATGGACATCAAAGTGGGTGTGTGTGGGCACTCGTATCTTTGTATACCCAGCAAACACTTTTGGATCCCTACATGTGAAAACACACAGAAGCACGTATATGTATATTTACACATGCATAAAATCACTGATGGAACTACTGGTGACTACCTCTCCAGGCAAATAAGGCTCATAAATTGACACATTTTTCTTAATCTGTATGTAAAGCGTGTTACACATCACTGTTACAATGCAGACATCTTAACTTTAAATGAGACGAAAACAAACATAAAATTAGCACTTTAGGGAACCCCCTGCCACTCAATTTGTGTTGGGTTTAACACCTTCTTATTTTATATATCCTTCTACATAAACAGTTTTATATCAGCCCTTTATATGGTGCCTTCAAAGAATTAAATGTTGAGCTGTTTAAAAGCACTAATTAGCAGCTTTAATACAAAGGGGAGCATAGTTATTAGAAGAATCTTGTAAAGCTAGAATACCCTTCGGGCCCCATCATTTGTGTGTGAAATAACTCAATAAAAATATTATATTGTTAATCACAAAAACCTTCAAGGGAAATACTAAATCTGGGAAGAAATATAAACTGTACCTTTCCAAACAAAGGAAGAAAAGTGACCGTCCACATTAAAGCAAAGCCATAAAACCCCAAAAAGAATATATTCATTGATAAAATGCAGCTTGTTTCCTAGTAAGGGGTTTGCAATCTGTAACCTTATGCACATACAACAACAAACATGCATTAATGGTGTTTAGTTTAAACACAGCTAGTGACATATTTATTAAATTAGCACTTCATTCCTTTTGGTAATGTGCAAAAAAGCAAGGCTTTTGCAAAAGGTAGCTTTTGGTATTGGTAAGATAATCTTTGAATCTAGAGTTATTTTGGCACAATGCAAATTCTACACACACACACACACATCCACACACATATATATGTTTTTAGGTACTATAGGGGTGTTAATCAAGGCATTGGGATCAATCTCACCCAGATTTTCTTTCTAGATAACTAAAAGTACCCTTAATTTTGTTTGACACATTAAAATTATGCTTTACAGTGCTGAGTTGGACTTCTTTCAGTACTTTGCACAGGGTTTATGTTAATAATTAATATTTTTGATGCAAGTAAATATATTCTTAAATGTTAAAAAATTACACTTACTCCAACATTATTGAGGAGGTAGTGTTTCTAATTTATACAATGTAATGGAGCTGAGTGGCACTAGATGAAAGAAGAAACCTCCACAAATATGGAGAAAATCTTTTGACTGACAACTAATGCTTAAAACATAAAATACTAAGAATGTCAGAATTTAGAGATACTAAAAAAAGACATAGAACATTGCTTTTATAGCTTATAGGTTATTTCTTGAGATAGACCTGAAAATTTTCACCTTAAAAAACTAACTCTGTTCCAGTGCTTCACTGAAAGGTGTTTGATCAGTACTTTTAATTTTAAATTTCAAGGGAAGAATTCTGAGGTGTGTTACCCTTCTGAAATTATTATTATTATAGCAGTTTTATATGCCATCATGGAGTATCAATATTTTCATCTGGTATCGTTCTTCCCCTCACATTTCCTAGGAAAAAGATTGGGGAGGGGGAAGAGCTCACCATGCATATTTTAAGCAGTATCATCATAATGATCATTTGCTGATCTTAGTGCTAGTGGATTTTATATTTTTTAATAGGAAAAGTAAATAAGCATAGCTTCTAATATTTGAGGACAATTCTAAGTAGAAATTTCTCCATAATGAGCAATGTCTATCCTTGCCAGCTATGGGCTACTATGAGAAACAGATTTATTCAAAACCCCAGTATATTTGCTGTGAATATATTTTTAATGTATTTCCCTAACATGAAAGAGCTGGCCAGAGCTTAAACTTTTTTCTTTTGGTATGTCAAGCTTTGCTTTTTACGGTGTTTTATGTTACAACCTAATTAGTATCTTACAGTGCCCTTACATGTACTTAGGGTGTAGGGTTTCACTAAATACACTGAACATTTTATTTTGGGGGACCTCCATGACACACTCTAAGCAGTTTTAGGCAGGCTAAGAATATGTTTCCAGTCAATCAAGCCTCTAGAGATAGGTTATCCACCTCTGGCTAATGCACTGCTATAAAACCTTCCCTGGTTCTGACTGCGTGATACACTCTGTTATTAAACCCCTTAACCGTGCGCGGCCGTGGGATTCGGAAGGGGGGAGGGAGACAATTATTTCCAGTACTTCATAAAGCCTACTTCAACAAATTATGTGAAGATTAACTAATAGCAGCCTCGGCGTTGGATGGCTGGCCAAATTAGGTATGACTTATCAGACGGGTGCTTCGTCGGCTGCTCTTTGGAGCCTGCCTTTGCAGAGAGAGTCTTTCAATAGACGACGAACCAGGTCTGCACCGCAACAAAAGAGAGATCAAGCGAACGGTGCTTTGAGCTCCTCCGCAGACCGAGCCAGTTTGGAAAGCCAGTGAGGTCTCCGCGTGTCGGTGGTTTTCCTGCTGAGGATTAAATGCGCCTGCACAAAGCCAGGATATCCCACAAATCAAAAGCAGCGGGCAAGGAGAAGGGGCAAGCGATGGGAAGCGCAGCCCAGAGCACCATGATGGATTAGGGAGAGGGCCTTGTGAATGCTCCCTTTTCTGAAGGGGAGATAATCCGTCAATCCCAACAGGGCAATCCTGTCAGACTATACCACGCTGGAATCCCCGGCATCCTTTTTGGTTTTTTATCTGTCCTGTGGAGGGCACCAGCATTCAATGGCAGTTGCTACCCTGGGCGTTCAGCGAGGAGCTGAGGAGGGATATGGGGCATGTTTGGGAAGGGAACTGTCTTTTGGCCTCTCTGCAAAACGGCTGTATTATCTTCTATCTTTGGAGGGCTGGGCAGAAGCCAGTCCAGGATGTTTTGGAAAAGCTGACATCTCTAGCCTTGCAGTAATAAAATGCAAGATAAACTGTTCATGTTTAAAATATCTTAAGATTCAGACAGGGCAAGCTTAGTCCAGTACCATGCAGGTAGAGCACTTGCTGGGCTAGAAGGGCTATATTCTTCCCTGCCAGGAGGAAAACCTAGGAAGATCTAGACTTAAACAGAGTTTATGTTTAACCATGAAGGGATCACCCTGCTCTCTCTACAAAGACCCTTCATTTCCATCTGGAATGAGTATACGATAACCTAGTCAGACCAGCCTCTCAGTCACCAATCAAAACACTGACTCTTGACATTTGCCTAATTATCTTTTCTCATCATCAGTCATCTCTTGAAGTCTTTGCTTCATTCAGATGCCAGGTATTTCCGAAATTAATCATGTCATTGAAAGCGGCATCTTTTCATGTAAATGGACTTTATTATCTGGATCGAAAAGCTCCCCCCCTCTCCTCCTTTGAGCTGCAAAAGCCCATTTGTAGCGAAAGTGTCTGAAATCTGACATGCTGCCTTCTCAAGAAAGATTCGTAGTGGTGACCTCCCAGCAAGAGCTAAGCATCCGTCACCAGGAGTGCGTGTGTGTGCTGCTTGCACCCTTGGGCTGGATGCATGCTAATTTGCCCCATTGTTTCGGGGTGAGTGGCTTTCCAGCACTTCCAAACAAAGCCTTTTTGCATAAGCTTCTGTGTGTACAATTATTTTATGTTCACATCATTCCATCATCCTATGTCTATTCCTGATATAAGAGGGGATGGAAATGTCTTTGTTTTCTTGTTACACTGGGGATTACAGGCTGGATTTAGCATGTTAGCAAGGCCACTCCTCTTTCATTAAATCCCATTTGACAAATGTTTGGGACCATAGGATTGATCAGCCCGTCGCACTGCTCATCCTGGGTTTAACTTTCAAAGGGGCACTATCTTCAAACCATGTTGATTCAACAAGAAACCAATCCACAGTAATTGACTGTGCATGCAGAGTATTGCAGGGGTGGATGAAGGAGTAGCAGGCAGTGACAGGCATACTCTTAGGACTTATCAAAGCCTTGGTAGAAGAACGCATTCATTTTTCTCATTAGACTCATATATTAATGAATTCTATGATGGGCAGGATTAAGAGCAGGCCAGCACGGATGATGCAGTTCTTCATTTTGGAGGTTTCACTTTTTAAGTTTGTGGTGATACATTAAACAAATCCTTTCAAAATCACCCTGTTATTTTATACCCACTGAGCTTCCCTCTGGGACCATCTGAGGACAGCATTATTAATTGCTGGGAAGCTTTATGCTCAGATTTAAAAAGGGAAATGAGCATCATCTGACTAAAAGGTAGAAGTGGAAGCTTCTCACTGGCCTTCTGTGCTTACACTGTAAAGTACTAAAACCTTAAGGTCACTGGTTTTTATCATTGGCAATGATCTGAAAGGATCAGCAAATTTATTAGAAAGTTTTCAGCATTGTGTGCCATGTGAGAGTCATGTTCTGTATTTCCTGTATTTCCTGGCAACAGTTTAAAAGCATGAACAGACCAAAAGTTGGGATTTTTTAATTACGGGCACACTGTTACACATCACTGAAGATAGCTACGAGTGTTTAGACATAATGTATACATTTTTGGGGTTTGGATGCTAAAGGCAGAAAGAAGCAAGGCCATTGTCTAGTTTGCTTCTCTGTCTAGTAAAGGCCAGAGGACTCCTTTGACAGTTTTTTATGATTCTATACATTTCAGCAGACCTTCCAAACCTAATGTTAAACTATCATGACAGCAAAGCCACCACAATATTCGGTGAATTGCTCCCATTCCTAAGCACTCTTATGGTTAAAAAATTCCCCTCAATTTCTGGCATGAATTCATCTAGCTTTGACTTCTAGATGTTAGATCTTGTTTTACGTATGTCTTTGTTAAGCTGAAGAGCTCTCCATCAAATTCTGTTTCCTCTGAAGGTTCTTGTATACTGTGGTCAAGTCAATCCTTAACCTTTTCTCTATTAAGCTAAACAGTCTGAGCTTCTTGAGCCTCTCACAATTGTTTTCTAATCCTCACAGTGTTTTCGAGTCCTTTAGCCATTCCCTTGGCTCGTCTCTCTAATTTATCAAAAACCTCTTTAAACATAGGCACCAGAACTATTCCATTAGTGGTCACAATGGTGTCACAGAAAAAGATAATATAACCCGGGCTTCCCCCTGCTTACATACCCTAAGGACTGAAGTTACCCTCCCAGCTACAGAGCTAACATGCAGCTGACCAGCCACCATCCTGCCACGTTCCTTCTGGAGCCGTCTCATTCCAGAAGAGGGTCGTCCCCTTTTGTAACTATTCCCTGGACTCTGTTTACCCAAAGTTATCATTTTGCTCTTCCCCTGGCTCATTGTTGTCTTTGTGCATCAGTGTCCTGTCGTCGCTGCTTGCAGCCTTCCCAGTCTTTGTCAGCAATGACTTCATGTTTTCTGACAGCTGTTGAAAATGCTGAGCAGCGCCCATCCGCCAAAGAAATAATGCTTCATTCCCAAATTCTCAGCAAAGATTCCCCGCATAGAGTGAAAGATTACCAGCTGCCCTCCTCCTCCTCCCTTGCTAAGAAAATTGTGCCCTATAAAGCACAGAGAAGAGGCAATACCCTTACCTCTGCCAGGCACCTCACATGTCATGCCCACTTTGGTGTGGGATTTTTCATCCTCTTTCTTTTTTTTCTACTCTGTCCTGAGACATATACCTGGTCCAGAGTCAAGAGACTGGAAAACTACCACCTCTACCAAGGAAGAGTTAAAACTCTTGTCTGCCCGATAAAAGGATGTGTGCTAAAGCCAAGAGTCATTTCACCAAGTGAAGGCCATTTATAGGAAGAGCAACACTTGCTTCTTCACATTTAGATTTGCTGTTTTGTATAGGGCTGCTGCAGCTTTCTGAGACTGACAGGTTGCTTAGTGTTTATCGTTAATTATTAACATTATTTATTGGTAATTGTCATGTCATTATTGCTGTGGTACTACTTTGGTACTAAAGTGATGGAAAGAATCCATTTGTATCAGTAAAAGTATAGGCTTGTCCTAAGGAACTGTAGGAAGGCTTTTTCAAAAAGTAAAAAAAATGGAAAACCCTCATCAGTTTAAAATTATTTATCACTATCAATGTATTTAAATGGATTTCCCTGTACTAACCATAACATTTATTTTTCTCAGTAGTTTTCAGTAGTTCTGGGAACTGCTTTTCACAGAAATGTCTAGTTATTATCATTGGTAATTAAATTTATTTATTATGTTTTGCTGTTTCTGAAGGAGCTTCTCATGCCTTTGACACGATTTCTTGTGCGCTCTCACCAAAGATGAATGGAAGTGTAATTAAATTACAAAATAAAATTGTCAATGTTGACATTGTTTCTTTTTCATAGGGCAATTTGTAACCATCTCTGACTTTTGTCCAGTTTTAAATTATTTCATTTGTTTTCTATTTTGCAGTTTTTGAACATACTTTTTTTTTTGCTTTGGTCTCCTTTCCCCCCGCCTTTAAAAAAAAAAATTCATTCCTATCTACATATTGTCATTTTTATTCTGATAACTTTTCAAGAAATCTTGCAAAGCATCAGCTCCAGACTTGTCCTTAGCCTCTTTAGCCAAAATTTGTTACTTCCATGTTGCAATTTGAAAAAATGGATGCAGTGGAAAAAGAAAAGGTGAAATGAACAAGTGGAAAAGAATTTTCCATCCCAAATAAAACACTATTTTTGGTTGCAAAATATGATGAGAATGAAAAAAAAGAGAGAGAAAGAGGGAAGGGGAATTTTGAAACTTTCAGTTCTGACAGAAAAAAAATTGAAGTTTTGAACAAACAGAAGCGTATTTGCAGAAAGATGAGGTTCTGAGATGGGTAGAAAAAGCAAAAGCAGAGAGAATTTTGGAGGAAAAAGAAAAGCTGTAAATGGCAATTCATTTTTTTTTTTCAGCGCTTGCTCTCTGCCCTTCTTTCACAGAGCGTTAGGACACACAAGGGGTTAAAGGTCCAGGAAGAGAGCTAGGGAAGAAAAATCCCTCTGTTAATTGATCTGCCTGTCTGGTGACGAGGGCCAGCTGAAGCTTGTCAGAAACTGTATGAGCTGAATCAAGCTTGGGGCCCTAAGTAAAATACAGACACCTGGAGCGAGGAGGGGCTGGCTCGCACTGTGCGCAGCTATTTTCTTGTTCTTTTAATGTAGGCAGGGAAGGGAAAGGGTCAAGCAGTGCTGAGCCTGGGCTTGAGAGATGTCAAATAGTTTTTCCACTGAAAAGAAACAAGGCTAAAGCCTGTTAATGGCATCTAATGCTATTATTGTGAAAGTCTGTGTGTACTTGTGGGCTTGCTGGTGTATGTTGGAGGCACGTTTTGGCAATTGAGGAGGCATTGTTGTTTGATAGTCTTACCCGTAGGCATGTCACTGGGCAAGCAGCAGTGGAAATTCGGAGTGAAATCTGCACAACTTGATTTCAGTTCACGCTGCTCAGGGCAATGTGCTCAGAGGGGATCCTTTACCTCCTGCCCTGCTTCCCTTTCCAAAGGATGAAGTGATCCAGAGTACATCCTAAAAAACATTTTTCTTTCTCCTTACTCTTGGTTCTGCCTCCAGACGCCTCCGCCGATGCAATCTGGCTAGGATTCTGCATGCCACTTTGTTTGACCCTGATGACATAAGTTGACGCATGTACTTTTGAACCTTCCCAAGAATGAATAATATCCCTGCAATAAAATGAAATCCTAGCATTTTTAACCCACCAAGCCCCTGTGATTTTTGGGGCTGGGCATGTCAAATGGTGGCTCAGCCGATGGATTCCTGAAATGGAAGTGGATAGATTTCAACCCCCAAACAAACAAGCCATTGAGACCTGGCACTACTCCACTTTTCTCCTGATACCTGTGATGAGCACATTTGAAACACTGAAAGCTTTTTTTCATGGTTAGTGGGAGAAGAGAGAGAGAGAGGACTAAAGATGGTGAAAAAGATCAGAGAGACTTGTGGCTTCAGATTTTAAAGGTAGCAAGTATCCTAGGAAATCTCAGGGGCTGGGGGAGGCTCGCTGGAACTAAAGCTGCGAACCATCAGGGTCGCTTTGATTCTCCTGTGTTAGGTATAACTTAAAATAGGTCTTTCCCTCCCCTTTGTCCTGAGTTCCCAAAATACTACACTTCAATTAGAGATGGGCCTCAAGGTTACACCAAGTTCAGACTTCCGCCAATTTCAGTGAGGTCAAACCCAGAACTTTATTTGGGGATTTCTATGCTTTTTGAAGACTTCCGTACACCTGGCTGAGCCCAGGCCATATAAAGGAGGACCAAGACACAAATGAACTGCATCATCATTATTAATGTAAGATCTTAAGCCTTAGTTATGCCATTCCTGCAGCTCTCCCATTTGGTGTCCAGACATGTCAAGAGGAGACCACAAAGAGACATGAGCAGAGCCCTTTTCTCCAAGAGAAGCTGCCAAGCTTCTCCTTCAAGTCCTTAAACCCTGTCAAGGCACGGTAAAATACTGAAATGGTTTTTTCTGGAGAAGGATTGTACTTAAATCAGGATGCAGGAATTTGTATTTGGCTGAACCAGTGTGATAACTCTGCATGGCTGGAATAGAAACTGCTATTGTTTATTTGTGTGTATTACTTGTTGCATGCCATGAATCCTTTTTTCCTCTGGACTTCTAGTACTATTCACATCTATCAATGGAATGGAAGGTTTGCCTAAACATGGTAAATTTACATATTTATATTTAAATATTGCACTGAAAATGGCAAGGACAAATAAACACATGTTAGAAGGAGATTAGGTCTCTCCTTGATTAGGTCATTGTTTTAATTTAAAAAAAATCAGATCTCATTTTTTTCATTCTTTAAAATGATAAGACTACCTTGAATCTGTCTCTCACACTTCAATTTTGTTTTGTTTCTTGAAGAGAGGCACTGAGGAGAACTGATTGCAGTTATTCTTGACATTTTAAATGGCCATCCTTTTCCTCTTGGATATGGTACCCAGATGTATAGTTAGAAAGTTAAAGTGGCTCAGCTAAAGATAAGGATGCTGTGAACTTCGGTTTTACAACTCCTGCCTTGGCCTCCCAGCCCAGCTGATTTAGTAGGAATGAGCTTGCCCAGCTCACAGAAATTCAGCCCGGGGGGGAAAGGAGAAGGGGGGGAAATAACAGTACTCCTCAGAGCTCTGCTCCAAATGCACGTAGAAAAGTGCTTGACCGGAATGTCGAGAGCAATCCTGGCTCTGCAGCCTCCCCTAACCCAGGGGCCTGGGGGAGCTGCCCACGGTGGGGAGGCTGAGCCTGAGCAGTGGTGTGGGCAGGAGCTGGGGTTGCCTGGCTGGAGAAATACAGGAGATGCAAAGATAATAAAAGGAAAGCGTGGGGAACAGATTGCTTGAGCAGAATATTTTAGCCTAATAAAAAAAAAAAAATCCACAGACAACCCACTCCTCCAAGATTACAGTCCTCTGTATGAGACTGATGAAATTTATACAAGAGAGAGAGACATAACGAAAGAAATTGTTTATTTGTTTGTTTGCCTTTATAAAACCCATTTGGGAGGAACATCAACAAATATACCATACATCAGTTATCTGCCTTATACCAGTTACACTGATGCTGGAGACATCTTTTGTTAGAAATTAATGTATGTAATAAAGTTTTACATTTTTCATATGTTTTGAAGTATGTGGGTCATAATTCTTTTGACTGCATAATTACTTTTTCTACACAAGAAAAATGAGGTGCTTAGTCCTAAGTAAATAACCTCAAAACAAACCAAGAAAAACAGTTGCATCTTTTTTATCTTCTGGGTCTTGCGCAATAAATATTTTGTTAGAAACTTAAAAAAAAAAAAAGTTATATATTCTCAATATAATTTCACTTAAAAAAAAAACCAAAAAAAACAAAAAAAACAAGACCCTCTAGAATCACATTGAAAAATACACTGAAGTTAGAGAGGAAAAGAAATGTATTATTTTGTGACATTTTGAGGTGCAGATGAAAATAATACTTACTGGAAGGGTTTGCCTGGTTAATCATTTTAGGTTTTCCTCTCTTAACTTCTGGACCATCAAAAAGCTCCAGTAAATTAATTTCACTAGATCCAAGAACATTTAGTGCTCTTTCTTCTCTGCTTCCATTCCCTTTAACTGAGCCTGAAGCCATGACTACAGAGCCAGCGTGATATGCAGACACATGAGAAGGACAGTCCAGCTGAACCAGCAGGCAATGGAAAATCTCCCTCTGCAAATCAAACTGCCTTAATTTTGATTGCTAATGGCAGAAATCGGAAAATGGTGTGATAACCTCCAAAAAATAAGGGTCTGGCTTATATATCATGCCAATATAAAAGAAAGGTTGTGCTCTGTTTTTTTGTCTAATTCAGGACCCTTTTTGTTTGTCGACGTGGTTTTCTGAGATTTCTGGATGGTGTTACACTGGGTTTGTGGACCTCTCTCTTTTTTTATCTTGAGCACCAGAAACTTTTCAGAAGACTTTTGAAGAAAATAGGACTTGCAGAGATGGCAGCAGCAGCTTAGTTTCCCCAGCTAGCAAACAGCTGTATATATGGGGTGCAAGTGGGTGCTCTGGCCATGTACCACTGGCAGTAACTCAGTCCCTGAAGGAAAGGAGCCCTGGAAAAGGTCATAGCCAGTTTGCCATTTCTAATCCTTAAGCACCGAACTAATGTCAACTCAGGGTCACGTAAATACAGATAGGAAAAGGGGAGGAAGGAATGCTTTAGGGAAAAAAAAAATCGAGATATGGGGTTTTTAAAACTAAACTGAAATAAGCAACTCTTCATCAGAAATCAGGGAGTCACGCTGGGTTTGGCACTGGCTTAAATAAATCAATTAAAGTACTGATTTAAGTTAAACCAATATGCTAGCAAGGCCTTAGGTTTTCATCTTCTGAAGACTTATGTGCATGGTTGGCTGAACAGTGGGAGTGATTATCTGTATAATTCATGGTAGGGATACAGCCCTATTATTTAAGGATTCAGCTTTATAATACACTCTATATTTGCAGATTGTTGCCTCTGTACGGGGCTTCTGTGGATTTGGAGCCACTTGCTCAGGGTAAAATGTATTTCCAACTCCTCCACCCACCCCTTTATTATGCTCTCATGGTCGTGACTGTTGTCTCTCCCACCTCATCTTCATGAATTGCACTGGTGGTGCTAGTGAGGGACGTGCCACTTCTGCGGGGCCAGGACATTTTTTATAAATATGTAAATAAAATTTACCTTCTTTTGCTGACCCCTCGAAGGGCCATTTTTGGCCTGCAGCAAATATTTATGTGTGAGCTGTAAACCCCTGAAACTGAGGGGTTATAGTGGAAATGCTGACAGAGTATTAAGAGACCTTTAACCCTTGGTTTAGCTGGCCCTGCTATAATTACAGGTCTGTCTCTTATTTTCAATAGCACTCGTCATGACCTTGCCTCTATTTTTTAATTATAGTAGAAGTTGTGAAGGGAATTATTACTAAGTTGAGGGTTCCCCCTTTCTCTGAATTCAATCTTTATTAAACATGTAAAGCGCTGAAGAGGCAGGATTGGGCTAATAGCCTTTTCCCTCCCTTCCCCTCCCTCCTTTCTGGACTGGGGTTCAAGTTGTGCATAAGCCCTGAGTAAAAGCCCTGTGATTTGAGCCTCCCAAATCCCCTGTGAGCACTGAAACTGGCTGTACAATAAGCATCAAAGGTTAATGAACAAGGGAAAAAAAGTTGACATTTTATTTGGTAATGACTCTGGTGCTTGAAATCCAAATGGAAAAGATAAGATCCAGGAGAAGGTCGCTTTTTCTTTTGTCCTTCGCTCCATTTTTTTTTCCAAAACCTCCATGTCTGGAGGAGGCAGGTCCTATCAAACCCCAGAAATGTCTGTTTAGGAACGTTTGTGATCACAAACAACTGGGCCATAGCTTGAAGCTTAAGGAAACCAGCTGGAATACATTTTTCAAGCAGCACTGTCAGTCCCTGCGCTGGCTCCCCCCTGCTTTGGGGAGGGAGGGAACTCGCTGAGGCGATGATATCCAGCCCCTTTCACTGCTGACCCATAGCAGTTCAGCGAGCTGCTGGCACTCAAGGTGGAAAAATGCCCCATTCTCGTCGGCTGTGCAGTGTCCCTCTGGATTTTCACAGTTGGCCCCTGCAGAAGTTCCCTCAGCCTTGGCTGCCCAAACTTAATGGGGCTGAAGTTGCCCACCAGGTCTGCAGTGAGCAGGGAATACTCAAGGAATAGGGATATTTTACAGCTTGGTGTACCTTTGCTAGAGGGATGATAGGGGGATGTACGTTTCCCTGGCTGGTGAACAATTCCCAGCAGCCCAGCAGTAGCCTGGAAATCTCCACAGAAGTGACAGCAGCACCCATCCCCAGTATCACCGTGGCACTCTCCTGAGGCATGCATGTCAGCATAGTTAGAGCACTGGAGGGGACACATAGAGCCTGGAGAAAGGGAGATCCTCCATCCTAAAGCTGTGGTCTTTTGGGATGAGTGTTGGCTTTTCTTATCATGGGACTGACCTAAACTTTGTGTTTTGTATGCGCAAACCCCCTGAGACTGAAAGAAGGCAAGCAGAGAGAAAAGTCATGGTGTAGGAAGAGCACAACAGATCCTTGCATTGCAGTACATGTATGTTAAAAATAAGAGGATGACGAGAGATGTACTTCAAAGCAGGAACTTTCCTGGGAACCTCTGGCTTCCCGCTCACATCCTCAAAATGAGCCCCAGGAAGGGTACAGGTTTTGCATTGGCCCTCATCCCCCTGGGGAAAGGGACCTTGGCTGTTCTTTCAGTATCTCCCCATCAGATCCACAAATTGAACCTGTGGAGCTGTTTAGGTATTTTCTTTTTTAATAGGAGTGATGGATTGGCCTTCAGTGGCTGAATGACCTTTCTGTTCCCGTCTAGGCAGCTGCGGAGGGTTTGAGAAACATGACTGGATCAGGCCCTTAGGAAATGCTTTCACTAAAGCACTTTATGTACATTCGGGGAGCTCATGAATCACTGGGCTTTGCAGATAACTTTACCCTTAAAATATAGGCGATTATATTCATTTTAATATTTACCCAGGTAGGATACAAAGCGTGTGGCCATGAGGCGCAGAGCGGCGGTGAGCGATGGCTTGTCTGCATTGTTTATAGATGAGTAATTAGAGCTGCTGTGCTGAGGCTGTGGGATGGGGACCAAACTGGCAGGATATTTATTTACATGACTCAGTGAATGAAACTGAGTTGGAAGCATAACTTATAGGTGTTATTCTTTCTCTCCCCACTCCAGCCCCCCTGCCCCAAAAAAGCAGTTTTGGAGTATCCATGGCTACTTAATGCTGTATCTTCACACTACTTATTTTGAACACCATGTTCCTTTATTGAGGTGAAAGGAAAATGAATTAGCAAAAGCTGGCATAGGTAATTAATATTGTGTGGGCGAGAGAGGGAGAACGCTTTTTAAATGGCTTGCATTACATTTATAAATCTGTTCTGTGGTGTTCACTGCTTGTAGTTATGGCTAAGGATGCTCATCTGCCCCTCATCTTCCACCATGTACCACTGACTGCCTTCTCCACTTTGATGATGTTGAGTATTTTACCTTGAACAATTTAGACCTTAAATTAAGTATTTACATTTAAGTATTGCTGATATGCAATTATCAATAAAAGAAACAGCTTCTTGTTGATCAAATGTGTGAGCTTTTTTCTGGGAAAGGTGAGAATTTTGAGAGACAAAATTTTACAGTGAAGTCACCTCTGCAGGATTAACCAATCTTATCAGTGCTTTCCCAGGATATTTTCCCCTGCTTTAAAGTATACATTGACATGGAAATTCTTATTGAAAGCAGGATTGAAAGTAAGGCATTATTCTAAGAAAAGAAAACCCACCTTTTTTTTCCACAGGCCTTTATGTTTTAGACTACTGAAAAATGTGTAAAGTGTATGAAAATGTAGACCCTTGGCTCCAAAATGAAAATAGCATTTTTTTGCCCAAATTGAATATGAGAGTGGGTTTCCACTTTTCCACCTGCTTCAATTAAATCAATAACTCATCTGTACACTATCATTTTTACTTTTAAGGTGGAAAGAATTGAAAGGGAAGTGTGGCATAGAAAGGTTAGGGTTACACGTGGTGGCACAAAAAGAGAACATGAATTGGGACTGGAGTCTCACCAAGCACTGGGTTGTTTTGGTTTATGTGCTTCTTTATACCTAGCTCTTCATCTGCAGCATTTGTTAAAATGCTGAATAGAAGGTTGCTATTTTCATATACCTGTCCAAAACACACGGACTTACGTTTACAAATTAATCACAACTATGTCCATGCTATAAGCCAGTGTTTATTTCCTTGTTTTCTGGGATGTTGACATTACAGGATAGGTAGGCTCTACTGCTACATACTCTGAATATTCCCTGTATCTTTCCTTTTAAAAGATATTTTGGCTTTATTATAAGTATCTTCACAAATCTGGAGAACTACGCAGGTGAAAGCATGAGCTGACCAGGAGAACTCTTTTCTCTGTGTCTCTTGGGCAGCTGCCCTGTGGTGGGGTGACCAGGGGGCAACTTAGCCAGGTCACTTGCTCTCCATATCCTACTGCTTTTTTTGATCAGAGTGCTTCTTCTGCCCTTTCCACTTCCCATAACCTATCAGGACTGGCGTGGATATGCATATCCATAGAAGCAATACTGGATCATACTCCTCCTTTGTAGGTCTATTAAACCCTAAATCAAGACCACTCATACTTGATGGTGGGATCTGCCTTTCTTTCTTTCTTTCCTGTGGTATCTGTTGCTACTAAACATTGTACTTGTTGTTGAAGGCACTTTGTTTTGGCTTTCTTTTTTTTAATATATAAAATGTTCAGAAACAGTTATTTCCTTTCTGAAGAAAGTTATTTACTCTTCTGTAATAATTTGTATATTCCCTAAATGCTGTAGGGATATTCTCCTTGCTAACTCTGGCTAAAATAAAACACAACGAAGGAAACCACTGGCTGCATGTTAGAGCAGGTCAGGAAAGGGGCAAGTTGATTTATGCTTCCAAATGCCATGGAGCATTTAAAGGCACACTGGCTCGCAAGGATGTGAGGAGTCCTCAGCTGCCACTGGCAGGCACAGCAGAGCAGCAGCCCCCACACTGGCCTTGGGAGGAGGCTGCAATCCCCTGCCCAGTACAGAGAGATGCTGCTGGTCCCAATGCAAAAGCCAAGACCCAGGGGACCTCATGCTTTCAAGTCATTTATCTGCTTCCTGAAATCCTGCATGATCTATCCGAGTGCCAAAGTAAATGAACAAATCACATTTTTAATGTTTTGCTCATTTTGTTTGATAGATTGCCAAGAGAGAAATTTCAAGGGGTCTACAAGTCATTCAGGTGAAAGAGTGACTTTCTGCTGTGTTTTTCATGTGAGTAAAATGCAGATCTATAAAGGATTAGGAGTCTTTATTCAGAATTTGAACTTTAACATTCCTCAAGCTTCAAATTTTTAATCTTCAAAAGAAAGTAGTCATTTCATGGCGAGTTATGAAACGTGAATTATTTATTCCACCAGTAAATATGTAATTAGGCATATTTTGAAAATCTGTAATTAATCCCTCACCCCTTAAACCCATAAGAAATGCTAATATGCCTCTGAGGTAAGGCAGGTTTCTATAAAGGGCATTATGTAAGCTGTTCTGATCTGTTGTATAATTATGTTTGCTGTCTGTAGTGGAAAAAAAAAATCCTAGTGAGAATTTGTTGTCGAGGAAAGGGAAGAAAGGGAAGAAAAAGCTTCACTCCTCACTGAGCAGGAGGCAATTATTAAATGGCAATATATCCAAAGCTTTTCATTTGGTTGGATTGGGTTTCAAAGGGTGCGGTGCACGCATTGGGCAAGAAAATCAAAGCTGGTTGTTTTATTCCTACTAGATACAGCAAACTATCAGCCCTGCCTCCGTAACCCCATAGCCAAGGAGTTATTTTGGCCTGGCTACACCCACAGTTTAGCACAACTGTTGTTACCCTTTTATCCTCTTGTGCCAGTACCTTCCCCAATGGACTTTTCCTGATAAAACAGGGAGATCTTGAATCCAAGCAGTATCTTTTGAACCATGTTCACTTTTTCATCTTGCATCATGATAACACCATATAAAGAAGTATGACTAAAAAGAAATATATTTATCTTTTCATATGTATATGAATATGACTTTCTGACTTGCTTTTGCAGAAAGGAAATTTGTTGAGAAGGAAGTTTATCCGACCAATTTTACCATTGTGGAAAGCCCAAGAGCAGATTTCTAAGCTCAAACATGGTTTTATTTGAAATGACTGGATATGTTTTAAGAACCTTTCACTAAGTGCCAGAGCTTTGTCACTTTGCTGTAAGAGTCTTTTGTTGACATTTTAGCTTCATTGAGAGGACAGGGACAACCTCCTTCTTGAGTTGATAAAAGCCATTTTCGTCAAAATTGGGCATTTTGGCACTTAGGATTGGACTTACAGGACTTCATAAGGGGCCAGTACACATCAGAAAAGATTATATAAATTTTCTCAAAAAAGAAGCAGACAAGTTCATGCAGATATGTTCTTTGGTGATTAGTGAATACAACCACCTGACTACAGCCTCAGAAGAAGTAGGTTGCTGTTTTCCAAAACACCGTATCAGGGGAAATATTTTTCTGTATGATGTGGATCGTTTTCAGTACTTAACCATTCTCAAAATCTTACTTATTGAGCTTATTAGTTCTTTATTTTCTCAGTCCTGCCAGTGGGGGTATGTGGGAATTTTAGCTCCTTTTTCTCCATGCAGCTTTTTACTTTTGTCCCAAGGTAAGAACCTTAGGTCAGACCTCAAAATTATCTGGCTTTAGAAGCCCTCTGAAAGAGACACCCTTAAATGTGTGCTGAACTTGTCCATCCCACTCAAGAGCAGGCAGCATATGTTGATTCAGTATTTGATGAAGAAAGTCAACCAGAATTTGGGCATCACTAGAGCAGATGTACAACCATTTCTCTTCTGAAATGCGGGCAACTTCATGTTAGAAGGGTTGTAGCTCCTAAAACTCTGCAGTAAGAAGAAAGTGCCTGTAGTAGCTAAAAAATACCCATCAGGCTGCTCCTCAGCAGGAACACATGCCTGAGTCAATCCCATTCAGTGGTACAGCACCACTGAAGTGAACATGCCTTCTTGTAGTCTGCATTACTTTAAAGCAATAGGAAATGCAGTGTTCTGTAGAAGCTGTTGACCTCCTGGTGAATTTGTCATGTGTATTTTAATGCTTGTCATCGTTATTAAAGACCTTGGAGATGTGAGATGGTGTGAGGATCCCAGCTTTGGTCTGAATCAAGCAAGTGCATCACCAGGGAAGATGCTGCTTCGCTGGGGAGAAAGTCTGTGGAAATATACCCTGCTCCACTGTGGTTTTTGTTCTGAAAGCCTTTAATGCTTAGGCACTCTCTTAGGAGAAAAACAAGGCATTTCCAGGGACTCATTTATGCCACCTTAAATAGATGTGTTGGCTTTTCCATACCCATTAGCCCACAGCAAATGACAAGACATCTAATTTTCTGGTGCATGAATAGTTGACTGAAGAGAGTAGAAGCCCAGGTCAAGCTCTGAGAGAACCTAGCCCAGATGGCAATTGCAAAGAGCTTCATATGTATCATTGAAATTTTATCATTTTTAAGTCCAGATGATAATTTCTGGGGTCCTAAATGATGAGTATTCAGCACTGGCGTTTGGCAAAGCTATGTCTGCTTATTTTTATTTCAATTACACATAAGTCAAAAATAGTCTTGTTTGTATTTTAAGGCACAGCAAAGAGGGAGTATAAATTCCCATAATGTGAGCTTTTCAATGAGGTTTCATTTCAGTTTTCAGTTCATTTTGTAAAGTGAATTTACAATAGAAGTGCTGCCAGTGGTCATTACAGCTGAAAGTATGCTGGCTTCAGCAATGGAGAGATAAACCTCTCCTCAGATGGTGCTTTTGGTGCAGAGAAGTGACTGTGTCAACAAAACAATCCTCAAAAATGTAAAGGATTGCTGCAAAGAGGAAGGGAATAATCAGATCTCCACGCCTCTTGAAGATAGGACAAGAAGTAATGAGCTTAAATTGCAGTAAGATTCAGGTTAAAACCCTCTTGTGATAAGAACAGCGATGCACTGCTAGACACTGCCTGGGGAGGTAGCAGCATTTCCAGCACTGAAGGCCTTAAAACCCTAAAGATAAGCATTCTGCCACAGAATGACACAGGTGCCATGGGCCAGGGAAGGGACTGGTGACCTCTGGAAATCCCCTCCAGCCCTCTGAGGTGATGACTTTTCAGGGTTATGCACTTTGGGTTGGTCTGCGAGGTGAAGCTCTGGGAGAGTTGTGCCTGTTGGAGATTTTCATCTGTGATAGAGGCTCCATGTTGTTAGGTCTGGGGAGGTCTAAAGAGTGATACATGAGTTTGGAGGAAATGACAAGGAACACACTAGCACGCCTAGTCTCAGGAAAAAGTAATTTAGGCAAATTCGGTACCATGAAGTCCAAGCCTTTTGATGGATCCTCTCCTTGTTTTTCTGATGAACTCTCAGGGTACATCACTGTCCAGCTTTCTTGTTGGCCACAGATATCCCTGAGTGAAAAAGCAGGAGAGTTGGAGTGTTTTGTTTGCACCGTTCAACAGAGCAGGAGGTTGCCAAAACCTCGGGAAGAGGGAAAAAGGGATGGGCATGGGTGGAAGTGCAGTGAAAGAAGAAAGGAAATTGAAGTATCAGGAGCCTTTAGAGGGCAGTAAGAATCCTTGGAGGGGGAAAAAGAAGGGGAAAAAAAAGAAGGCTGTAGTGGATGAGAGATGGAACAGGGTGTTCAAGGGGGAGCTGAAAGGAAATGTTCCAGCATTTTGGTTCACAAACCTCCTGACCACACTGAACTTCCCAGGTATTGTTTATACCTGACAGGTTTCTAATAATGCTTCTGAACAGAGCTTTTGCTGATAAGCTCAGGTGAATAGCAGTGGTATGATAAATATATTTCTACTTGCCCCCTGCCAATATATTAGTGGAAATTTGGTGTTGTCTATCTTTTAAACTCAAGATGGCATGATCTGATTTTTTGGTACAAATATAAGTAAAACAAATGAAACCCAAAACCTGGAAATGCTACCAAGTACTTTCCTGCACCATTGAGTGGTTCCTCCCTGAGGAAAGAAACAGACTCCTGGTCCCAGTATGTAAATTTGTGTGTGTGTTCATCCGTGTTTGTGAGTTGTGCAGGCACCATACCAGGGGTGCATGTTACCTGAAGGAAGAGGTGCAAGCAGTGGGATGAGCCCATCCTCGCTGCTCCGGAGGCTGCTGTCACCACCACAGTCCCAAATCTCAGTGATAACTTTCTTGAGAAAACTTTGACTCCCAGGCAAGCTGGGAATCTGCTCCACAAATCATGTCTGAATTTTGCCTCTTCACACCGCAAGGAAAACTCCCAGTTTTATTTGCCAGGTGTTTCTCAAGGCAGTATCCCCTACCCTATCAAAAGATGCTCTTACACCATCATTCATTAAACATTTGCTGTATGATAATTCCATCATGCCATTGTATTCCAGCTTTCTGTGTTTAGTTGCTCACAGTAAAATCGCTTTTACACTAATATGACTGCACGGGGCAGATTAATGTGCTGCTGCACATAAACGCTGGCCTTGCCAACTGGTCCTAGTTAGTTGGTTTGAGTGGAAAACCATGGGAGAGATTTGAAGTGAGAAGGCACGCAAATCTAAAGCCAGGATCTAACGCGACACTAGCTGCTTTGCTAGCTTATCCGTGGGTCCCCACTTCCCAAGTATGTTACACATAATTACTACATTGCATTTTTAATTATGTTTGTTTTCCTCCTTGCAGTGCCCATTTCTTAACGTTTCTTCTTCAATGTATAGAGTACCCCAGCAACATCCACATTTATAATTACAGAAGATAAAGTTATAATATTCCTGAGGCAAAACTGCATTTTAACAACTGTGCTAATGTGGAAAACAACTTGTGCAGAATAAATATGCCCTACAATTAGTGGTATGCCGACATTTTTCATGGTTACCTTACATATAAATAAACTCAAGCCACTGACATTTTTCCTAAGGGCTTTTATCTCTGCAGCCCCAAAACTGCAGACAGATTTGTTGTAAGTAACACTATCACCATAATAAGTTTGAAAGCCCATTATTTTTTTAAAAATTCATCTGCTTTTGCATCTGCATAGCTCGGGGCTGGGCCGGTGGGTCTGATATTGTCTGTCTGATGAAGCATGGGCGCGTCCTGGGCTCCCCGAAGCCTATCATTTGGCTGAGGCTAACAGGAGGTGACTGGGCAAAGCCGTTTCACCTGAGGGTGGGCCAGGTCACAGGTCACTTGTAATAGCTCCTCCATGCATCTCCAGACCTGTAAATGAGACCAGATCCTGACTCACTCCACTACACTTTCTTTGTCTTAGACGGATGCTCTAATCAAACAAATTACCTAGCCCGTGATCACAGCCACTGAGCCAGAGATGGTTTTGCAGACGCTTGTCTGGAGCCCTCCAAGCCCCCTCGACCGTGCAGTGCTGCTTAAAAGAAAGGGCTAATGTTTTTCACCAAAGGTAATAAAAAGATTGCGGTCACTTGGCTAAGCTGGCCTTGGAAAAAAAATCCCCAGAGACACCACGGGACACGGTTTGACACACTCAGCACAGCAAAGGGCACAAATAGGAAATGGTGAAGGCTCTGGCTGCCCCCACTGTGGGGGTACACACCCTATGGCTCTATGGACCCTGCACATCTCTGTAAAGCCTAAATGCTGCAGCAGTGAGGGAGTAGGTGCACCTCACCTCTGGGTAGTATTACTCTTCTCGGGGTTTTATTTTCCTTTTTTTTTTAAGGGGAAAAAGACTGAGATGGGCAAAAATCTCATGGGAAGAAGGTGAGCCCAACCATAAATAACTGGGCTCATCCAGCACCAATAGAGAAAAGCATACAGGCGTGGCTTGTTTATTGTAAAAGTCAGCCTTAGGCAAAGGATTTAAAACTGATCAGCTTGCTACAAACATATTATATTAGTCTTGTATTTATTTATTGCAGAGTCCTTTAGTTTTATTTATTGACTGTCATTTCCTACTGTACTGCAGGCAGTGCTGTCACTGTATTTTCCTAAAACTTCCACAATAAATTGTAAACATTATAAAAATCTCAGCCATCCCATATTTTTATCCTGCATTTTCCAGATATTTTGGCTTTTGTAGAAGTAATGTCAGTTGTTTACTTGATTCTGACTCAAAGAAAAAAAAACAAACCACCACCCCAGGTACTTTCTAGTTTCAGATGTTTTGTGTGATTGTAAAAGAGAAAGAAACCAGTTTTGACTGAGAGAATGAGCTACTGCAAACAATCTGTTGCTAATATAGTCTAATTGCTAGTGATACTTTGAGAAAACAATTAAATTGGAAGTGGGGTTACTTTGGTGTTTATTGTCTGTGACAGCTTCTTTTGGAAACAGGCTCAAGGGCTGCCGAACTGAGGCTGTGATGATGTGTGAATAATACTTATCATCAATACAGAGCCAGCCAGCAAAGCAGAGAATTACAGAATGAACAAACTCACCTGTTAGACATGTCAGGATGGGCAGGGAGCTGTTACAGGGTCACAGGTGGGTCCTTCCACTTACCCTTTTTTGCACCCTACAGCATCAGCATCCTTTTCTGGCACTAGGAGTTGTGGGGGAAGAGGCTTAGGTGCCCCCTAGGTTTGGGCTAAAAAGTCTGCATAAATGTGGGTATTGGAGGGAAAGGTACCATGGACTGGAAGAAATACATTTGAACCATGAGTCTAACAGCTCAGGGGAAAAGTCTGGGCAAAATTCCCATGGATTTTCCCGCATCCAGGTTTTCACTGCCGGTTGTCACTGTGATTAGTTCAAGGTGTAAACAGACGTGCCCTCTGCAAGCAGATGTGCTAAAAGAAGAGGTTGTCACCCACCACCAGGCCTCCCACTTCTTCTTTAGCACCCTCTGGTGGGAAACACCCCCTGTCCCTCCCCACCAGGAAAGCTGCTCACCTGGGCCCATCCAGCCCCAGTTTGAACACCTCCAGGCAATGCTCCAGAGACTTCTGCTGAGATGAAGCCATTCCTGTGCAACCTCCACCTGATGGGCTGCAGCCATCACAAAGAAGCTGAATGGGCATAAAAAGGTTGCCTTGAGGCTACCAAAATGCTGTGAAGGCTTTGTATAAGCCAGTGATATGGTTGGGTCAGCAATATTTAACTGAACTCTTGTCATGCCATCACATAAAAGCTACCACAGAAATGGCATTAAAGAGAGATGGTGATTTTCAGTTCAAAGAGGTCAGATCTTTGGAAATATGTGACACTGTAAAATGGTTCCAGTGGTTCAGTTACTGACCACTGGAAGAGGTCATCACCAGCCCCAGGCCACACCATCCTGGCCTTCACAAGTGCTGAGTGTGTGTTGCTGCTCCTCAGGGTCGAGAAGTCCAGGTATGGCAGAGAGGATTGTTTAACCCCATCCATGTATTGGCTGGTGAGTTGCAGAGTTTGCATTTGCAAGCTTTTCTACAGTGGCAGTAAGTCTAGGAAACACTTCCTTATATCTCCTGTGAGAACACTAGTGCTCACAATATCTTCTGTCTCCAGAAGCCGGAGATTTAGGAAAGCATCAGCTGCCATCTAAGTGGGAACAAAATCAGCTGAAGGGTTTTGACAGTGAGAGACAGCGTCTCAGGAGCTCTCTCATTTTTGTCCTCTCTGCAGAACTGCTTGCATCAAGACCTTAAAACCCCTCTGTAAAAGCTGTTTGTGTGAGAGCAGATGGTATTTCATTGTCTTTTGCTACTGATCTTGAATTATCAGCCTTTATAATGAAAATGCCAATTCAGCCTTGACTGTTCTGCTATAACTCTACCAGGACCACTATAATGCACACACCATATATACTGAATATTTATTATGGTACTGTGCATATTATTTATTGTATATGCAGCATATTTTGCAGGTGAAAAATGATACCTTATCTAAGTCAATGAGCATAACCTGGAAAAATATGGCAGAGTAATCATGTGATTCATAATTGACATCTGCTCTCCGAAGACTTGGACAGAATCGGAATTTTCAGCATGTACTGGAAATGCTCTTCTGTTTGCTGGTCTGGGCATAACCATGCCACTGCTCTCTCTGGCAGCTCCATCAGTCTTCTGTATTTCCATAATTCCCTGGGTGCATAGAAAAGCTGGGCCAGGCACATGCTGAAAATATTTCAAGAAGTTGCAAAGAAGTGCTGATGTTTATCAGTGTCCAGAAATAAGGCAAGGAAGCAGATTTTTCCTGTCCAAATGCTAATGAAGACCAGCCTGTGCTTATCCTCAGGGTTTTTATAGATTCATAGTGGGATTTTGTGGGTACATGTGTGTTCATGTATATATGAGTGTATCTTCTGCTCTGGTTTCACCACTCTGTTGGATATCACCACAGCCTGGATGTTGCCAGACCACCGAAATCTCTGCAGTCTCACCGCCCTCCAGCACTTTTTGGTTTAATCCTATCATAAACCCCCATTTCATGAATGTGCTTTTTCTGAAAGAGCATACGGGTTCCTTGCATGTACTTGGAACAACACGCGGTCAAATTGCTGAGAAAAGAGGATTTGGGGTGTGGTGGTCAATGATTTTTTTCACTTTTTTGTCACTGCTCCTTCTGGTCATGAGAAGCTCATGGGGCAGTGGGTGATCTGGCTGCATTCAGGTGCTTTTAATATGTTGTCTCATCAGCCTAATTATTAACCAGATTTCCAGTCTTAATGTATCAATGGGATACACAGGCATCAGTGAACAACTCCACAGAGGAGAGGAAGGATGTGGAAAAATCCACAGAAATTACATATTAGGTAAAGTCATATCTGATCTACAGAGACTTGACTGTGTTTATGGAGAAGAGAAGGGCAGTGAAGCTGGAATTTGAGAAATGGAGTTGTGTGAAGCCCCTCACTTCGACAAGCACCACAGCCTGGGAAGTTTTCCTTTTGCCATCTTAATTTTTCCTGCTTTTGTGGATGCTTTAGTGTCTGCTATTGCAGCTGGGAGGAATCTAGAGGCGTCCCAGCCCTTTGCAGCCTGGCTGCAATATGGCATCCTTGCACGTGTGGGAGGGAGGGCCAGGGGGGAGAGGAGAGGATGAGGAAGGGTTTATCAGAGTAAACAACAGCAGGGACATAGCAAGAGTTTTTGAACAAGCATCCAAATCATGTTATTGATGGCATCTAGAGACCAGCCCACATCTTTATTGGTGCTGCTCTCGCTGTAGGAACGCGGCCAAGTCTGTCTCAGCATTTGAGCTAGTCTTCCTTGTCAATGACTTTTTTTTTTTTTTGACAGATAAGGCTCTGTTCATATCACACTTAAAAGCAATAGCTGAAGAGAACAGAGGCTTCACCTCTTTGATATGCAAAAGACAACAAATTTTATGTATATATGAGGGGAGCTAATCCTGCTCTCGCTGAAGCCTTTTGGAAGTTTCCCAGTGACTTTGCAGAGACTTTGAATTATGGCCAGCTTTTGCTTTTTTTTTTTTTTCCTTCCCCTCTTGCAAGATGTCAGGAATAAATATTTTAATTCAAAATGGCACTGCAGTGCCTTGCAGTGCTGCAGGCTGGGACCCTGTCCCCAGCAGCCTCCAGCACTTTTCCCAGCAGCGAGGCATGCAGCCGGAGCACGGCCCTTGGGCGGGCACGGCCACACCGGGGAGGTGCCAAAACACTGCAGAGCAAGGCCGTCATCAACTAGCAGGCAGGCTGCTTTCTGCAATCAAAACTCACAAAAATGTGTATAGTTCAGTTGGCGCAGTGAGCGGCTGAGGAACCTGTATGCTGTTTGCAATGTGCACGCTATGGAATAAGGCATAGGAAGTCATTTTAGAGATGATTTTAAAATATTTCAGGTCCTCTGGGTATGCCAGATCAATGGCCATAAAGCCAGGAATCAGTGCTTTATACCAAATAGCCAAACCTGGTTTGGTTATGCTGCCCTTGCCCCAGGGGAAGTGGGCAGCCAGGCAGAGAGGACGATGGCTTTACTGAGAGCAGGAGAGGAATAAGGCTCGTGAATAGTGGCTGCAAAACAACCCCCATCCTTAAAAATTTGTTGAATTTTAATGAAAGCAGTTAGTAACATGTAAGAGGGACAATGCTGTCCTGTTGCAGTGGTCTTGCTTGCATTTCTAGCCTGGGAGCTGTTGTGAAGGCTCGTGGTCTGTACCGTGGGACTCAGTGTGCCTTGGAACAGTGCTGGAGTAGTCAGTCATTTTATACACCCAGCATGTGCCCATACATATGGATAGGCAGAGACATGCACCTACATTTATGTATAAGTCTGTGTAAATCTGTATATACATATATGCATGCATGTGTACACATGTATTTATAGACACACGGCATATTATTGAATATACATGCCTTTGTGTGCGTGCATACATATGTATATCTGCTTAGGCTTCTATGCATTTTTATGAGAAAAACAAAACATAAGAAAATAACCTAAATAATGTAGATAACTAACAAAATATAATAAATATACATATTTAAATACATTGTGAGCTTTTGCATGTATACCAATGTATAGGTGAAACAGTTTCACGGATATTTTAGTTTTTTGGATAATGTAGAATGAACCATATTACACAGCGATCATAGTGGATAATTGCTACAGAGCAAATTACAGCAACCAAGTTATCCTCCTCATATATGGGTCAATTTGAAGAGATAGTGTCAGTCATGTTGTGACCAGCCTCCCCAGGGGGAGTTCTGGAAATGGTACTTGGAAATGTCCTTAGAGAGATTTTTTTTTGCTTTGAAAAGTGTTTGGGCTGCCTTGGTGGGGTGGTGCAGCCAGCACCCAACACCCCCAGCACCACTCACACTCCAGGTCTCCGACAGCAAGTGTGGTTTCAACATGTGCACATCAGCTTTAGGTGTGTTTGGAAGTTTAAAAATGAATCATCGTTTCCTAACAGTCCTATCTCCTAAATGCTTCTATTCCACTTACTATCACATCATTTAAGCATCCTAGAATGGTACTAGGAAACATCAGCCTCTGGCCAAAAGAATCTGAAGTGCAGCGTTAAGTTTCTTCCCAGGGATACTTAGTCTTGACGACTGCCTTCCAGGTAAAGCAGAAAGGGATTGCCTTCTCCTGCCAAAAGGGGTAGAGCAATATTTGTCCTGATTTCTGATGGCAATTGTTGGCATGCTGCTTGGAGCGGCTGGTACCCTGCTTATGTGAATTCTACTCAAGAAAAGAAACATGTACTGGGTGGAAAAATAGTAATGAGAAAATTGATAGCGTTTCTGAAAGTCAAACAAGCATCTCTGACTTCACTGTGTCATCTGGCTAATGCTGAAAGCTAATGCTGAGCCTGATTTTCACAGGGATAAACCCAAACCACCAAATATGGCTGATGCAAGCAAGTCACAGTGATAGCCAGGAAGTAGGTTTTGGCAAAGCCCAGCTTAGACAGATGCTCCATATAGTCCCTGCCCCCCCAAAAAATGAAAAACAGAGATCACTTCAGTGTCTTACAGGGTCCAAAAAAAAAAAAATGAAAAGGAGTAGCTTGTTAGTAGGGAAAAAAATTGGTTTGGGCTTCTCAGGAAACAGCATGATTCTCCTGCCCTGTGGTACTTGGTTCCTTCAGCACATGCCAACAGGTGCTGTGAGCTGTGGGGTCTCAGCTGTGAGAATTTCTTCACCAGAGGAGCTCTCCTGGGCACAGGAAATATTCCTTTTCCCCTTACTTCCTGGTGTTTGAGGTCTTAATTTGGCAAGCCCTTGCTTCTGAGCAGGAGAATAGCACAGTCCCGTGAGAGTGATGTGGGATGCCCATCCCTGTGGACAGGACTGGAGAGGGATTAGCAGGCCAGTTCCCAATGCTTTTCAGATGCCCTCATTGAATGAGGGTGTGGGGGGGGGAAATCCTGGAGATGTCAGAAATGCCAGCAGTGAAGGAAAAAGCACAGTCACATCTGCAGCTGATTTAACCATATAAATAAACAGTAGGTTCCTCTGGCACTCCCAGCACAAATAATTAAATGGTGCATTTGCGTTCTAGGACACCAAAATACAGAGGGATATGAGAGAGAGTGACATGTATGTATTTGTCCCAAATCATATGTTTATCCTTTTTCCCTCTCTGCAGTTAAAAATTCATTAATAACCATATGACTAAAATAAAAGCAGGGCAGCAGGGCTGGACTGGGCTGTGCATCAGAATGCATGTGCAGGGAGCTGGGGGCTGCTGTGCCCCGAGTGAGACCAGGGCTCTGGTTTTATTTAGGGCCGTGCCTCTGCAGTTTGAAGGCAGCACAATGCAATTACTCTGACCACAAAATGTTCTGCAAGAGCCTGATGGTCCCTGATGCCACCAGGAAGGGAGATGCTGGCAGCAGGGCAGCCTTGCCAAAGCTTCTGCATTAGGTCTGTCAGCAGTCACCGCCTTTCTCAGGCAGCCCCTAGATGTCAAGGTGAGCTTAACTCCATATATACCTGCCAGACCCAGGGATTCATTTCCTGTAGCTACCTGCTTTTTTCCTATGCAGGTGTACAGCTGAGGATGTGTGAGATGGATGCTGGCATGCAGGGCTTGAAAAATGTTCTTTCCTCCTCTCAAAAAATCTTTGCCAGTGCTGGGAATCTGCTGCCTCTGTTCAGGTGAAGCTCTCTTGGCACTTTTTCTTAGGAGCAATGAAGACATCAAGCCTTATATGGATTCCATTATTATTTTGTTTTATTGTGTTGTCATTTTATGAGGGACTTGAGGCCCACAGGGAGCAGGAAGGCGCTACCAGCTAAACCAGGGTGGGAAGCGGAGGAGACACGTCAAGGCTGCCTGGTATCGGGGAATGATTTCATCCAGAGCCCTATTGTGGCAAGGAAACAATTCCCGTTTACCAACAGGCCCGCTATTGTGCTGCTGCTGCCAGAGGAAATCTGTGGCTGAGCGGGGTTGCACAATTGCCAGTGTGGTCCCTGCCAGAGCCCTTGGCTCCATGGAGTTGGGACAGCAGGCAGGGCTCAGCACGGCCTGTGGGTACCAACACACCTTGGAGAGGCAGCCTGAACCTGGCCACGCAGCCACAGGCTGGTTTTATTCTGCTGTGAGAATCAGAGGACTGATACATGCTGATACACCCCCTCCTACTTGCTTCCCTGCCCTCTTGCATCAGTTTGGGGGTCCTTGGGCCAGTCAAATGTGTGACCGTACAAGCGGTGTTATGGGTACTGCATGGGGTCCAAGCAAGAGAAGGTGAGGCAGCTAATACCATCCTTTTATTATTTTTAAACCTGGACTCCATGTAGATAATGTTAATAGCAAACCAGAGCGGGATTTGTGAGTTAAGATGACAAGTGTTGTTAAAGTGTTTCAATCTCCTTATCTCTTTCCCAGACTTCTTCATCCAGAATTTAGGTCATCTAAATGCAAACCCCTGTGCCTCTGGCTTTCTCTTCTTCTTCTTTCAGTTCATTTGCTTTTAAAATGGGCATTCAATTTTAACCTGTGGAGTAGGGATGGAGCAGCTTTGAATGGAATGAAAGAGACACAACACTAATCTCATTTCCACATCCAGACTCCACTGCCAGCACCTCTGAACTGAGCTCTAAAACCCTCTAAGCCAGAAACACTGTGTGTCTGGACAAGGAATCCACACCTAGTCACTATCCACAAATGGACACAAAGTCTCAGATACTCAGAGAAGTTTGGAGGTTTAGAAACTCCTTGGTGGCTTCCTAGACAGCACACAGCACAGCTACACACTGGCTGTGGGCCCGTGGCAGCTCCTGGGATGTCTAGGCTGGGGTTTAAGGGATACATAGGCATAACGTTGAGTTTTACAGATGTGTCCATGCTCACCTGGTTGCATCTCACGCAGCTACATGAGCTAATTTTCATGAAGTGTTTTGGGGGCTGCCAGATCCTGTATAGAACAAGCTATGGCAGAGATCTAGGATTTACCTGCATGTCAGGAGGGTTTCATTGCACGCCCTGAGTTCTTATAGCTCTACCTACCCATGCTTGAAGCTACTTCAGGTGTGTCCCTGACTGTACAGCATCAACGTTCTCCAATTCCTGCAGCAAATAGATCTGGCTGTTTGTTACCCTCCACCTTCTTCAACTTCCCTGTCTCCCCATGGGGGGCAGCCCTTAGGGTTAGGATTACTGGTCCTACCCCAAAAGTCAGTGCTGGAAGATGACAAATGACCTGATTTTTCACGTCTCCTTTGAACACTTGGAAACAGGGCTACACACAAGCTCAGCTGGGATGCTGCAATACTAACCAACCCCTTAGGACTTCTCTGCATGAAAAGAGACTGGACAACCCTGACAGACTGAAACAGTCAAAAATAGTTTTAATTTACTTCCCTGTATGGCATGTGTTCACCGAGCAGGGACTGGGAGCAGCGTCCAAGCCTAATTGTTGTTTCTCTATAAGGGCATTTATAGAAGCACCCAAGCAGAGGGACACATACTCATGTGGTGTCATGTCAGAATTTCTGCAAAACCACGTAATTTGTGCACGTGTGCAACCTTGTATTTTTCTGGGGGGTTGGATTTTTTTATTTTCTGTCATAGACTGCTGGCAGATAGGGCACTATTCCCTCAGCCTGTTATGAGTGTACACTGAGCCTTTCCCAGCCAACTGGAGCTTTTCCACAAGATGGTACTTAGCCTAGTCTGTAATTGAAACAGGGCACGGATGCTCCTGGGGAAGGCAAACGTCAGCCAAAAAAACAGGCCGTGATAGTCAAAGATATTCAGTATACAAATAAGAGGATGTTTCATAAATATCTTATAAAAACTGTAATTTACTTCCCAATATTTCAGCAGATTATCTTAATGCAAACAGCAGATGTATTTTGGAATGATGAGACAAATGTTTAGCAAGATTAAAGTTATTCATGTGCAGTCACACAGGGAATATTTGCATGATATTTTACTAATTGCTCTAAAATCTGAATTGTAGCAAATAAACAAACAGGGAGAAAAAATAAACCAGCAGAAAGATTAGCCCCAGGCCTGTCTTTTTAAGTTCTCTGAGTCTTTCTTCAACAACCTTTTTTCTTTGGTGTCCTGGGGTTCCTCCCGAGTCTCCTCATCATTCTTCTCAGTCCCGTTACATTTTGCAGATTCTTGTTCTTCCTTGATGCGATTTCTTCCAAGAAGGGTTTGATTTTCTTCTTCCCTCGGAGTCCAAGCACCCTCCCCTGGTCTGCAGTTCTGCCTGGTCCTGTCTCTTATCGCTTGACTGGAGTCAACAAGACCAATTTCCAATGGTCAAATTTTCGTCATCATTTTGGGGAAGTACTTTGCTATTGTATCGAGCTCAGGGATTGCCCCGAATAGGATTAGCCATACAGAAAAACCCAACGAAAAAAGGAGTAGATGCTTTTATAGTGGCCAGGAATTCAGACTTTGGTTACTTTAACCTTCTCTTACAAGTCTCAAGTTTCACCAGCAAGGATCGAGTTGTAGTTGCTGATTGTTATGACATTATTTTTTGTCAGGTCTATTTATTTACTCTCCTGGAAAAGAGAATGTGTTTCGAGACATCAAAATATTTTGTTTGCTTTCATTTCATTGTAAGAGGAGCCTTAGGTGAGGTAAGAAAAATGTATGTTTATCAAAATGTTGATGCACAGTAGATGGTTACATGCTTGTATATGTTTCATCCACCCAAAGGAATGCTGAGGGTACAAAAAATCAAGCAGTAGGAATTGAGCAAAGGTCAGAATTAAAACTGATATGTCTTACGTAGAAATCATATTGACTGCAGGAGCAAGTGGGCTGCAGGGCTGGAAACAGAAGTCCTTGGTTTCACACTGCAGCTGCTTTTTACCCAAGGTGTTGGAGTGTCTTAGAACAGTGAGTGTCTCTTCCCATCCTTCTGTCCAGCCATGTAGGTGGGTAGGAAATGCACCTTTTACACATGACTTCTGTGGCAAAAGGAATTTTTTTAGCATCTGAGTCTTTAAGATGCAAAATCACATTGTAAATCATGTCCCTAACACTGAAAATTGTCCCTGTTCCCTTCTGGATTCTGGAGGAGAGTCTGTGAGCCTTGGAGGGAGTCCAACCTGATGTGGGGTGCACACCTCTTAGCTCACATAGCAAGCATTTCCAGGATCCTGCTCTTCATGCTTACCAGTATTTTCATTTTAATCTCACTTTCCTTATGATTGTGAGGTGCAGGTGGATGGGGATGCTGAGCTAAATGCACAGGTAGGTGCTGAGGAATAATATAAATTGTACACCTCAGTCCTCTGATGTTTGGTTAAAGTACTTCTGTAGGGTCAGTTGGTAACTTCGCCTCTAAACTGATATTTTATTTTTTTTATTTGGAACAACAAAACTAATGCAAAGGTCAGTGGGTATATTACCTGACTAAATAGGAAAGACAAAGGGGAGGACAGGGCATTACTGTCACTATTCTTTCTTCTTTAAAGGAGGAGATTTCCACTCACGAAGTTTACACTTTGAACTCATTAAAATCTTTCTTTAAAGCCTCTCCCATCCGCAGGTCATGGCAGGAATATGTAAAAAGGAAATGTTTTATTTTAACAGAGTCAACCAGAGTACATGAAACACACGCTTGTCACTGCATAACATTCCTTAAGTTAAATCACAGAACCAAACAGAACTTTTTTTTCCTGCCTCAGTTTTTTTACTTCATTGAAAAGAGCTCGAAGTATAATATTCTTTCAGGAAGCCTAAATTGTATTACTGGAAGTAATAGCAATCTCCTAAGTAAAATCCCATAGGACTCCTGCCACTCTGCTTTCTGAAAAGCTGCATTCAAGCACATCCAGCGCTGCCTCTTTCCTGAACACTGCTCTTGTGGCTGTGTGCAGGGAGCTTTGGATGATGCCAAAGCAGCTGGATATTTTTGCACTGGGGTCTTCCAGGTGTTTCAGTCTTTACGGCAGTCCAGGGTCTTGGGAGAAGCTGTGAGAGTCCTGCCCAACCATCCCGACTTTGGTCCTGCTTCTTGCTGTTTAATATGCATGTGTAACTTCCATGAATGTAAATAAAAGTTATGTACACGCATAGAGAGGGAAATAGACGCATTTATCTTGGCTCAAGACAAGCAGCATCTCCCTAGGGAGCTACTTAGGAGGTTATTGAGGAGACAACAGCAAAGTGGAGTGGGTTGTACCTTTCTACATATGTGTTGTAGAAATTATTGGCGTGTTGCTGATGTTTATGGCTAACAAATAGTTTATTTCTAGGCTAAGAAACATTCCAATGTAAATACTCAACTGGCAGCTAGCTGGAAGTTTGCCACTTGAAGTTAAAAGGCCCGTGACCAATGGTGTCAGATTAACATTTCCAAGTTGGACAATGTACAAATGGTGTTCTTGGACTGAAATAGAAATAGATGAAAGTGGTCTACTGCAGTGCAAATAACAAACTGGCAACCAGCTGGTCATTGGAAAGAGAATATGCTATGGGAATATGCTTTCTGCAGAAATACTTTATTTTGGAGATAAGTATCAACAATAGGAAGATGAGGCTTGTTTAACAAGAACCATATGGTCTCATCCTGCTTTTATTTCACTCAGCGGCAAAGCCCTGATTGTAGGTGCGGAATGGGGACTACTGCTAATAAACAAGAAGTACAATGTGCTGTCTGATCCATTGTTGCCCTTCAAGAGTTATAAACAGGTTATTTTTAATGCACATGCTGATATTTCAGGAGACAATAAGTGAAAGGAAGCAGAATTGAAGGTGCTTGCTGAAAAACAACTACTTCTGACAAAATAAGCCAGGACAAAGAGCCATTCAAGACAAAGTTATCAAACTGTGTGAAACCAATACAGCAACATTTCCAAACTGATAAGTGGAGAAGTAGTGGATGGGCTCATTCAAAAGAAAAAGTAGTTTGGATTTTTGTGGAGAGAAAACAATAGCCTGTAAAAAATAACTTATGAGCAAAAGGGGAATAAAATAAGAAAGGGACTTTGCTGAGGTTTAAGTAACTACACAATTTAGTCTGTTAGCAATGCAATTAAAGATAACAGAATTGAGCATTGCAGTTTTGGTATAGTCACAAAATTGATTTGTGCCACAGAAAAAAAAAAAGGAAAGGAAAGAAAGTAAAATGAAACCCAAGGGAATTGCAGCCTCAGTGGAAAAATCCTGCTTTGGGAACTTTTCAAGGATGTAAAACATCACCTAGAATTGTTTACTTTTATGGGTAGGAAGTAAAAAATAAGTCAAGTGAGAGTGGAAATGGCATTTTTACCATAGCTGGAAGGTCGCAGTAAAATCAATAAAAGTCAGCATTGCAAACTCATTTTTTAAACTGGTTGTGTTTTGTTGCTGGTTTGTTTGTTTGGGCTTTGTTACAGTGGCTAAGGTTTTTATTTTGGTCTCAAAAAGACAGCAAGTAGGAAACTACTAATTATCAAGAAAATATCAAGATTTGAACATGAAAAATATGGATCATTTATGCAGAGGCTCACATCTCCCTTTGGGTATAAGTACTCCATCCCATTGATTTCCATGTCTCTGAATACAGCTTATATCAGGGATATCAAAATTTTGTTACATTTTGAGATACATCATATTACTAACTCTGCTGGTTTTGCTCACAAACTTCTTTTTTCTTCTCTTCTTTCTTTAAAGTATAGCAAATAGTGGAAGCATAAGGAAATAATACAGAACCTAGAGCCTGTGAGGATTCAGATGGTCGGTTTGACTGTCTTAATTAATCTCCACTTTCAACTTTAAACATCCTTTCCCTAAGACCCCCTTGTCTTTACACTGATGTCAAAACAGCCTTAAACCATTTCTGTTGGCTTTTTGGGCTCCCGATGCCCACCTCAACCCCTCCATCTGAAAAACATCAAATCCCCAGCACAAATTACTGTAATTTGAAAGTAATTTCAAGGCAGCCCAACAATGAGGGCAATCCCACACTATCTGGTTGTATTTGTGATGGAAGTACATGATGAGTGTGGTTCTCATCCAAAGCTCTTCAAAATGCTGGGGTGTTTCTCCCACATGACTTGGCAAGTTGTTCACAGGTGGGTCCTGGTGGCACAGGACTTCAGATGCCAACACTTTCAGGATTCAGTTTTCCCAAGTTACCAGCAGTTCTCTAAAAAAAGGGAATGAAACACAGTTTAGGTTCAGTGTCCATGTATAGGACCAGTAGTAATTTGGCAATATTACCAATAAATAAACACGCACGCTTCCCTGAAGAGTGAGACTGCACTGCCCCACTGTACATCTCCCCCAAAGCTGAGGAGAGCCCTCTGATTTTATCTCTCCCTTGCTTTTCTTTTCCCCAAGCAGCGGGGATAGCTGAAGAAGCCCGTCATCGTTTTATTGCTGTTTCTAATAAACACATATGGTGATGCCTATAACAAGAACAACAACGAGTTGCTATTGTTCAGCACACGGCCATATGTGGGCTGTCCAGCAGCTCGGCAGCTGCATCGTGAGTGCTCAGGAATGTCGATAGCCCAGAGAGAAAGGAATGATTTTTAAGGGCTCTGAGCCTCACAAATAGTGCGTCTGCTTTACATACCGCTGTTGCTAAAACAACTTCTGACCGTGGTGTGCCAAAAGCATAGATGTGGTGTTAGTCACTACAGAAGTTTATAAGGTGATTAAATTGTTAGTAATTGCGATGTGGACTGAGAAATTAGCTGGGAGTATGTGGAAGGGAGTTTTGCAAAACAAAAAGGACAGAATAAATATTCATATAAATATTTTGTATGTATATACACATATATATGCATCTGTATGCGTGTATTTAGACACAGCATTATTTTTTTCTTACATCAGAAACTCAGGTACTTGCACATCTAGTACTTCACATAATAAACACTTTGACCCCAGCACTAATCCATATTTCTTTTATCCCATTGTGCAAGGTTGAAAGGCATGCAATTTGCCAATAGTTTTTTCTCCATTAAGTACATTTCCCTCTGGCCTCATATGGCTCTGCTTAGGATGGATAATCAACACTTCAGTGATGCAGAGGCAGCCCAAACACAATGGTTGGGATGCCTCACGTACAACTGTGTTTCTAACACTCTTCTTTTCCTGATCCCATATCTAAACAGCAACCTGATTGAAAATGAACAGCCCATCTGCACATCTTCATTTTTTCCGTCAGCGTGGTTGAGGGGAGAGAGAGAGACTGTGATTGAGAGAAAAGAGAAATAAGGCTTGATAGCAGGAAACATTTTTTTCAAACTTGGACAAACACAATCAGGCAACCAGTGCTTTATTAAAGCCCCTGAATAATTTAACTGATTTTATGTGCATGTGTGTGTGTGAGAGAGATGCCGAGTACCTACTGTAAATAAAAAGAGAGAGAGAAAATTGTAAAGGATTCAAAAATCACCTACTTGCATATGTCTCCAACCACGGATTTTAAAGGTCTGATTTAAATATCACAGTGCAAATTGTTTTGGCCAGTATTTCTAACACATGACAGGAAGTCTTGGTCTTGTACTTCGTTTGCATATGTACACACCATCTTTGTGGCACACAAATTACCTGTATAATGGGACACGATTTGAGTAACCCATAATGCCCCAGGAAGAACCACATCCAGGCGTTCACAGAAACCATAGACCAGCTCAGACTGCCAAAATCCACAACTGCTTTTGCCCGGTAAATGAAACCACAAACATTTGCATGCTTAGATATCCTGACAAAAAGTAAATAATCTGGATGACGTACTTTTCACTATCATACACAGTGGGATGAAAAAAAAAAGAGGGAAAAAAATTAACTTCCGTTTACTCTATCTTAAGGAGTTCTTTCCAATGGGTGAAGCTGAAATGCCCACACTGACTTCCCTCGAAATAACAAAGGGCTGTATTTCCCCCTGACAGATGTACGTGGCTCTCAGCTCCTCCCAGGAGTAGTGGCAGAACTTCAAAAAACCCTGAGCCAAGGCCAGATTTTCAGAGGTCCCCGGCATCCCCCAGTTCCTGTTGATTTGTAAGCAACATGCAGCTTGAGGTTTTGCTCGTCCCTCCGCTGAAACTTTCAAAACTCGTGATTTCTCAGCATGAGTCAGTGTTTTATGTAACCCCAGCCTGCACTGCTCCAAACCCCTCCTGAGCTCGGAGTGCTCTGACAGCCAACCTCAAATTCTTCATCCCTGCAGCTGACAACTTCAGCACTCTGGTGGTGGCACAAGGGGCCCCTCCATGCTGCTCCTGGGGGGTTTTGGGGCCTCAGTGGGGCTCTCCTGGTGCTGTGGGGACCAAGGCTGGGAGAAGCTAGGCTGGAGAACAGCTCCACTCCCAGTGGGCAAGACGTTGAGCTTGCCTGCAACAGAAATGCCCAGTCATGGGTTTGTTTGGCTGATTTTTTTTTCAGTTGCCTGAAACAGCCTCAGTTTTATCCATGGCCCTGCCAGAAAAAAAGCCCAAAAAAAAAAAATCTCCTGTAAAAGTGGTAGGAAGAGAAGGCACTGATTTGGTGGATCCCACTTGAAATTTGTTTTCTGCAGGCACCTTGGGTGGTGACTTCAGTTCACCTGGTACACTGCTTCGCCCTGAAGGCAGCATCCTGAAGTCAGGTACCTAAACAAGCTGGAGAGAGGCTTGTCACACCATAAGTATTTTTTAACCATTATCTGTAGATACCCTGAAATATATAAAAGCAGATGAAAAGAGTGGGAGAAGGCGAGAAGCTAAATCCCATTTTTAATTCCTATTTTAAGTTGATTTTCCCTTGAGAGGTGGAAAATATCAACACATGATTCCGCCCCTGGCAGGTTCCCATGTCCATTTTTGTGGGAAACTCATTACTGGCGAGATAAACCCTTCCCAACCTCAGCGTCACCACAGATCTCTCATCTCAGGGCAGCCAGGACCTGTCCTGCCACACACAGGAAGAGGGATGTCCATTTTGGATGGTCAGCCCAACCCCACCACAGCCAGACAGGAGTCAACGAGAACCTTTTATGTTCCTGATGCACAGGTTCTTCCTCCTCAGTCTTGGAGGAGAAAAGTCCTGTGTTCCATTTGGCCAGCACCTACCTTCTCCCTCCCTAAATGCAGTAGAAAGCACAAAATGGTGCTTTTTTCCTACAAAAATAAAGCCCAAATTTACTGGAGTGGAGGCTTGTGGACACTGAGGTGGAGACACTGCTTTACTGGGAATGTTTGATGATGTGGCAGAGTAAAGTGTGAGGAAACCAGGCCACTCAGTGCAGTACAGTGGGAAGCAGGTGGAAGGGCTGAAGAAGCTGTGGAGATGGCTTGGGCTCCCCCCAGTATTTGAAGTGGAGCCATTCATACCTCAGCGTGCCTCTGCTTGCTGTTTGAAATGTACCCAGTGCATTCAAATCAATGAAACAAGTGACAGAGAAGCACATTTTGGTGTACTTTCCTAGGTATTGCTGGCTTTTTTTTGTGCAAATTATTGATTTATGTGTCATGTGACAGGAGTAGCTCAAATTTAGGCCATAGGAAAAAATATAAGAAAAAGAGATTTTTAAAAAATGAAATCAAAAGAAAAGAAACAACAAAAAAAAATCCTGAACGGTGTCCTAAAATAAATGTTATTCTTTTGCCTTACCTTGTTTACTCCTATATATGTAAGTCTGTACAAATATTCACAGGCAAAAATACCGCCTGATGATGAAATAGTCCCACATAAGAAATTCTTTACAGTATTTAGAGAAACCATGGAGAAATATGAAGATCAGGCGGGAGGGAACACGTGCCAGCTCACTCCACTAAGCTACTTAGATGCAGCTTGCTAACAGCAGAATAACCAGCCATCTGATGCTTTGGATGCTGTGACCATGTGCTGGCACTGTGCAGACCTCAGGTATTGAAACCCTCTCCACAAAAAATGATGGGATATTTCTTATCCTTGCTATTGAAGAAATTTTAAATACATGTCTGTAGGGTCGTGGCCAAGTTTTGCAGTTGCAGTGATTGTAGGATACGAGGAACGTGCACCACAATATTGGGATTTGTCTCTTATTACTTGTCAACCCAACAAACCAGCTCCTTTCCCTAGATGAGAGTCTTGGCACCTACATTCCTCCAGGAAGGGGCTTTATGCAAACATTTTTTCACCCAGCCATGTTAGTTTGCCTTATAAAGGCTATCTTATCTCCATACATGTGTGTTTGGTCGTACCAATAGATAACATTCCAGTGATGGGGCCTACCTTGTGTGCTCGGGCAGGAGCTGATGGGATGGCAAAAGATTTTCCTGGAAAATGTAGATAAAATCCTTTTGCAGCTTGCTATGCCTATGGCCTGCTTTTGCTTTTTTTTTCATTGCAGACCTCAAAAGCAATCCCCTTGGACATGGTTATATATATTTCACTGTAAGTGAAAGGGAACAAAACAAATAAAAATACAATGAGGCTCTTTCTCCACGCTGGTACTTTCTTCAAACTTTCTGCTGAGGATTTCCAACAGCATTTGTCGTCACATGGTAAGGGCTCTGAATGAAATTATTGATGGTAGCTGGGGGAGAAAAAAAAAGGGGAAAAAAATGAATGAAATCCCTTGAGACAAAAGGTATGTCATGAACTTCCCCAAGTTATTTGCAAATGTTTCTGCCAGTATCAATAAATCCCTCAAGTTTCAGGATAGGCTACATTAATTACAGGATGGCATTATGCATTTAAAGGTTGCTGAAAGTTATATCTGTGATCAGTCATGTTTGAATTGCACGTTCACATGAAATATTTGTTTTTTAAATACGTAGGCATGCAGGCGAGCAGCGATAGCCTCCACGATGTTTTAATAGGCTTTTATTAGTTCGTACTTTCCTTGTAATCTTGTTTTACAGTATGTGCATTCAATGTGTTTGTGTCTGTGCTCTTCATGCACACATCGCAGGATGCCAAAACATCCTTCTGCTTCCTTGTTTCCAACCACTTAGTCAGGCACTTGAACGTTTTCCAAATCTTGTTAAAAACCAGCAATAGCACTATCACTTCTTCTTGTCAGAGTGCGCAGAAAGGGACGGATGGAGAAGGCAGTGGAAAGGTAAAGGAGGAGGTGAAGGGTCAGGAACCTCTGGGGGAGTCTTCATGGGTGAGCCCAGTAAAGCCTTGGTGCCATAATGCCCAGACCTGATTTGGGGCTTTCCACTGCCTCACTGTGGGGTTTGGGTTCACTTACTGGATGGAAAAGCACTGCAAAGACGCTCCTTATACATTACTTCTAAATTTAAAAGTTTACAAAGTAAAAATTCCCTGATTGAAAATCACAGAGTATTTTTCTGTGCTGATAAAGATTAATTATATTTCCATATTAAACTGTCTCTTTTTTCCTCCAGGAAAATTTAACGTTACATTCAAACAGAGGTAGGTTTTCTTCTGGGTAAAATAGATTTAAAAGTCAACTTTATTTTAGTCACCAATTTTTCTGAAACTAAACTAACTAGACAGGCCCAACCTAGATTCAATAAATGCTACAAATTTACACTTCTGTTGAGTTGAAAATTGCTCCTGAGACTGTTCAAAGTGTTTCAATCAGGTGCAGCCTTGCTGGGTAGCACTGGGATCATGCATTGCTGATGATCCTGGTATGAGCATTAATTAAGTGTGTGCTCACAACTGGAGGGAGCAGGGGATGATAGTTTCCCTTGGATTGCCCTTGCAAATGTGGATCCTCTGGTGTCTACAGAGAGTTGAGCTCCTCCCATTGCCACAGGGGAGGCAGGCGTGGTTGCCTTGGTTGCCTGTCTCCATGAGAGAGGAATATCTGACCAGTTTGATTGCAGTCACACAATGAATTTAAATGTGTGCTGATGCAGGCGTGTGCCCACACACCCACACACCCATGTGGATCGTGATGAGCACCCAGCCCCAACAGCCTTTAGAAACCTAGATAAAAATAATGTTGCCTTAGAAAACTTCTGCTGTGTGTGAGTGAGATGACTGCAGGGCTCCCACTGCCTCCTGAGAGGGGCTGGGATTTCAGCTTCAGCTAAGGAACTTGCCAAGAAGTTGTGACACAGCCATTGCAGGCCGTCTACACTTCAGCCCACAGTTGTTCATGGTCAGCAAAAAAAGCTGGTCAAATAACATTTATCAGAGTGTTCACTTGGCCTATGCCCCACATTCTGAATAACTTATTTTACAGATTATTTTTTTTTCCAAGATGACAGGCTAAATGCAGGGCTTACTAATATAATTCTCAAAAGCAGTCCTTCGTCAGGTCCTTGGGAGAAGGTTTGAAGTCAAGTGCCAGGTTTCTCAGCAGAGCAGTGTCTGTGGTCCCAACCAGCCATGTACTGGGGGAACACCCAACCATGTGCCAAAACATCTGCTGATACCATCTCCTTGCAGACATGGGCTCCATCATGTCAGGTAAGAGATATCCCAGGGCTTGAGGTCATGTCTTGGATGTTCTTGCTCCTCCAAAAGGAAAGGCCATGGGTGAGCCTCTCCTGTTAAACAACCTGTGCTCGGTGCAGCAAGGATGGAGGACAAGTCATGCAGGCTCACATAGAACTGCGTCTTTCAAATGAGTAGTGTCCTTTTTCTCCAGGAGCATGGCAACCCTGGTTGCCTCAAGGCCGAGGCACTCTTGGAAAGTGAAATATTTATGGTAGTGGTGATGGCAGAGAGGAGGAAATCCCTTTTGTAAGAAAATATGGTGGATAAACACGCAACAAAGCTCAGGCCACATCTTCACTTCACCCATCAGAAGTTTGTGCAAGTGCAGAAAAGCCCAGGTTTTTCTCCTGCCCCCCAAAGAAACATAATCTAGAGCTTATATCGGATGGTTTATGGGAGTTTATTGGAATATCCAACAGGGTTCGTGTGATGTGTCATAAGGTAAAGCCTGTTCATTGGTGATTTACAAGCAGTGTGTGCCAGTGTTACTGTAATTTATAGACCACAGATGGTCAGGGGGTGCCCCTGCTGACTTGTAGCTGAATAAGAAGCTGAGCCCTGTGTGTCATCTGCTGCAGGTACCTCCGGCTCACTTCCCCAAATTAGTGCTGATTGAGATCTGCCTTCAAACCCAGAGGGTCCCAAGACCTTTGCCTTGCAAGCTGGGGCTATATCAGGAGGGGAAAGGATACAAATGATTAAGGCTGGGGAAAAAAACCCTAAGCCTGTCAGAATGACACCAAAGGAAAATTGCTTTTTACAATAATAACTTCCCTTCTCAAGGCTGGTACTTCACTTGATGGGATTTTGTCACCTGTTAAATGGAAAATGAAGAATGTCAGTCACCTCTTTCATACACCAGTCCAAGACAAACATCTCCTCTGCAAAAATTTCTGTATATTCATAGATGTCCCTTGAAATGACCCTTAGGATAGATCCTATCTTTGTTCTCATCACTTTACCCTTTCAGGTAATTACTCTTCAACTACGTTTTATTATGACTTTCTTTCAAGTTTACCGAAGTCTTTTTTCTTTAAACCTCATCAAATAATTATGTGTTTATTCCAGCACCTCTTTCTGATTCCCCAGGAGTTTGCTCATGGTGAGTGGATGAGGCAGAAGGAGGACAGGACTGGCTGCACATCTCACTCCAGTCTTTGGGAGATTTACTTTTTTTGGCCAGGGGATTGGGCCCCTTTTCACTTTTAATTTCTCTGGTTGACACAGTTCGTCACGTCACCTCGTATTTCTCCCAGAGGTGTTTTTGTCTTGCTGCGTGTGGCCTTGTCCTTCCCGCAGAAATACCATGGTGGTCCCCGTCAGGATCCAGCAGCCTTCGGAGGGACGTGCCGGATCCAGGGATGCCTGGTGCTTGGCTTGCCCGCTGCAGCGAGGTCATGCATTTTAACAAGGCACCGCCGATCCCCTTTTTAAAGGGCATTGATTATGTTTTGTTAAAATGGGCTTTGAACTCAGCTGACCCTGTGCCGGTAGGACATTTCAGGGCTTTTTTTCTGCCTGGACCACACTTGACACCTGTTGGCAAACACAGCTGCAAACGCTGCTGAGAGAAACCTGCATCCGAGCTCAAAACTGAGTGGCTCAATTTTTTCCCAGTAGTAAAGACATAAGAGAATTTGGTGGCTTCTCTAGTTAATAAAGAGAGAAAAAAAACCCCAAATTTGTTTTTCTTTATCAAGATGAGGGAAAAAAGCACCCAATAGACAAAAGAAGCAGAAGGAAAGCTGTAATGGAAATAAAATTGACAGCCTCTCAAAACTCAGGTGGCACTTTCCTTTTCCAGTTAATTACAGTTTTAATTACATGGCTTCTTGTGACTCCTTGATACCTAATAAACTAGACTCTGTGGGGCGGCAAAGTTGAGTTTTGCTTGAACTGCAGGTGTAAGGCTCAGTATGAAACATAAATCAACTTCTTAAACACGTTCCCATGGTGTGTTCAGGCTTTTTCTTCCTATTTGCATGTTAAAATCACATCTTTTCACCATTGTTGGGTAAAAAAAAAGAAAAATATTGAAGCTACAATGCAGAGAGTATTACCTTTGTGTCTTTGGATATAAAATCCCCTTTTAGTATGGGGGAAAAGGGTCTTTTATTTTTTTAACCCCAGATATGATAAATTTTAAAAGAGTGATGCATTACCTAGATAAACCCTCTCTCATTAACCTTTTTTTTTGGCAGGGGGTTGGGTGCATAAGATAGAAGAGGAAAGTTCTTTGGCAGAATGAAAGCAAGGGGAGATCGGTATGTGGAAATAAAGAAATATTCAGCCCACAGCAGCTGCCTCTCCCGAAGGTTTGGAAAACAGTGAGTGTCTGTTTATTCTTTGTGTATTATGCCATGGAAATGTGTTCTCCAGTCAGGTTCAAGCATGTGCCACATATTAGCTCTGAGCAGGGTAACACGCTGATGACCTGTAGCAGGAAAAAGCTGGAGACAAATATGGTCCAAAAGTTCACACTGGTCTCAATCCCATGGGGTCTGATGGGTCACGAGTCTATGGCAGGACAATCTACTGTCAAGATGGTCAGTGGAGATTTCAGTGGAAGATTGCCCACCTTGCCTCTTCCTCAAACCAAACAAAATTGTTTTAAGAAAGCAGGGGAGTGTGAAAAGTGGGAGGAAGAAAACAGACAGTAAAACTTCACATATGGCACTTGGATGGTGCAAAACATGAACAGCAAGGTTCATGTGTGGGGCATGAGTCTATCAACAAGTCCTTCTTAACCTGTAAAACTGGGAAGGGCTGTTTTTTTACTGTCTTATTAGTTTTAACTTCAGCTTGTGGTTTGTCTTTTGAAGTACTGGTTTTAAATGAGTGCAAAAAAAGTGTATTTGTTATGAGTGAAGGAAAGCTCTGGGGAATTGGTGCCTCCATAGCAGTTTTTCATGCCCAGTAGGGGGAAGAGCCCAAACAGGAAAAATCAAAATGTCCTGCTTGCCTTTCAACAAAAATATTGATTTCTGTCGTATTCTCCCATTGCTCACTATCTGAAGCAGCACTATCCATGGCTGGAGCAAGTGTGCTGAAGTCAGCAGAAGGTCTTGCTTGCTCCTTCAAGGGCTTCATGCCCATCATTCCTGACACCCACCTACCTCCCCCATGGTACATCCCAGCCTCAGACCCTGCTCCCTGAAAACCACTGACATCTCACTGACACCCACAGTGCTCAGGGCCACCTGAGGAAACTTCCTATATAAAGATGTCATATGACTTGGGCAAAGCAGGCAGATTTCAGTCTTAACTTCAGTAGAAATCTTGCCTGAAAGACAGTCTTCCTGCAGACTAGACTTGTCTGGTGTCATTCCACCTTGATATCCTGCTGATGAGTATTCTTGGTTGTTTGTTATTATTGTTGTTGTTGTTTTTGTTGTTCTTCTTGTTAAAGATCATCATTTATTTTCTCCCCCCACAGTCTGGCTACCTCCTCTTTTTTGCAACTGCGTATGTTGCTTACCTGAACAACTCCACTTGCAAATAACAGGTTTCTCTCAGATCAATATTGTGTTCAATCCCTTGGGTATAAATATCTTGTACTCTTGTGGTCTGTTTGTGTGCAGTGTTTGGGCAGTCCACAGCAAAAATGGGGGGAGCTGGACCATGGTCTGTAATTTCTTTATGTTATGTGGTGTAAGTGAAATAAAAACCCAACCCAACAGCCAAGAGAGAATTTTCAAGATGAGAAAAAGAAGAATTCCTCCTACCTTCCTCCTAAATAAAGTGTTTCATCATCTTTTTCAATTAGTCTTGGTTTTATATTTGAAACCACACAAAGAGGCAAATACACTTTTTCATATAGTTTCATATATGGTTTTTCAGAGTGGGAAAGGCAAGGTAAAATTAAGGGAGCTAGAGAAAAGGAAGGAGAGTGGGGAAGGAGAGGAACAGGAGCTTAAAAAATAAGTGTTTTTAAAAAATCTAACTCCAGAGAGGTTCGAGAGCTGTGTCTCTCACCTTGTACTGGGATGAGGTGCATGAGGCAGCAGCAGCAGCAAGGAATAAAAGCTCATGCTGGGGAGAAATCTCACATGCCTACAGCTCAGCAAGGGGATGGACTAAGTGGAGAAATGGTGATGGAAGAAGCAGCAGCATCATGAATGTCTGTCATCCTACCACTCCAAGTGGTGTGGAGTGTAGAAGAAAGAGGAGAAAAAAGTCAAATATGCAAAAAGTCTTTTCAACAAAGAAATAAAGTAAAACTTTCCAGCTGAAGCAGAATACGCATTTTATTTGCTTCTAAATGCTTCCAGCAGAAGTTTTTGAATGGGAAAGAAAAAACAAACATGCATGGGGTAAGGAAGAGGCCACTTGTTTCTGTGCGTGTTAAGTTGCCTGTACCTGGCTGGTTGGGGGCATAAATGGTGTGAGTGACTGGAGAAAGCTGCAGCAGTGAGCTGGAGAAAGTGCAAAAAGATGTTAAGGACCATCCTAAAGTGGATACACCCCTGCAGGATGGCTGGCCCCAGCATGGAAGGGGAGGGTGGTGACGCAGGAACAGCAGCGTTGCGTGCATTAAACCATATGCCACCAATCCATATGGCAATGTGGTCTGAAGTCTTTCAAGGCAATTCCAACTTGGAAAAGTCTTGGAAATTTTTCAAATGGCATTTTTATGGTCTGCTGAAACACAAATGTCCATGTTTCACTCCACAGAGAAAGTTTATCGGGAGGAAGGCGGGTGGGAAGCAGCCACCCTCAGACCCAGCCGCCTGGTTCCTGCTTCCGAGCTGGGCGAAGGAAGCGTTGTGGAGTGGGGAGTGCATTTCTTCCCCAGTTGTTGGCAAGCTGTGCTTTATCAACGGCATAACACACAGTGCATGAAGGAATATTAGCTGCAAAAATAGGAAGGAAGCCTGGAAGAGGGTTTCTGTCTAAACTTGGGAACCCAGTACGCATCTGTCCAAACCTACCTGAGGGCAGGAAAGTCCGGGTGCTAGAGATCTTACCCTCTCTTGAGACACCACCACCGAGGTGGGGACTTAGCTAGGGAGGGTTTTTTTCAGAGCTGGGCACCCCACACCATACTGGGATGGGGCGCATGGGGCATCAGTGCAGTGGCAAGGGATGCAGGCTCATGCCAGGGAGAAATCGTGTAGGGCCACGGTTTGGCAAGGGGATGGAGGGAACAGAGAAACGGGGCTGGACGGAGTAGCAGCACTCTCATGGTGGCTGCAAGACCATGCCTTAGCGTGAGCAGTCACAAGTACCCACAGCTGCTGCACTGCACTCCCAGGCATAGTGCTCGTGTCCTGGTGCTCCTACCCATGGTAAATGTTGCAGATCCAGCGCTTTAGAGGATCTATTCTTTTCTGGTTAAACACGTCTATCTATTGTTTTAACTGGCTTAGGTTTTTTTGAGCTGGTCCCTCATAAATTCAGTCCAAGCTCAGCCGAACAATCCTGGTTTTTAACTTTTAGGAGGGACATGACTTACAGTTTACTAGATGGTTGTGTCCAGCCTAATGTAATAAAAATCCAACGTATGTGATGTGTATGGGCTACTGTATTATAAATATTTAATAAGTTATATGGAGAAAAAGAAAGTATGGGGGTTACAGCAATCATATTAAAGCAACTAAGTAAATGTAAAGAAGGTTAAAGTGTCTAACTCTATATGGCATAAAGGCTAAAGCAAACCAGATCTGTTTTCTAGATACTTTTTCCATGTACAGCTGTAACTGGGCTGCATAGAAATAAAGCAAGTACTTAAAGACAGGCAAAGTAAAAAAAAAAAAAGAGAGATCTAAAGCATTTGGTTGGCATTGATAGCAATCATTTCAAAAAGCCCTGGAACATTTAAAGAGAATTAGAAAGGATTTTGCTGGAATCAAAGGGAGAGCACTTTCCACGGCTGGGTGTGTATTTGGGTATCTGCAAACTGATTAAATCAGAGTGAACAGAACAGCCTTGATCATCCAAGACTTTTAAAACAGAAGAAAGGGGTTTTCCTGTTTGGGGTCTTTTTTTCTCACTCACACATCTTACGGTTTTCATTCTTCTGCCTACTTGATGGTAAAGTAACATTTATTTTGGCACAGACTCATGGAGAGCTTTGAAAGGCCCTGCAGGTCAAGCAGCTACAGAATGCACCAAACCCACGGGGGTGAGCAAACCTGGAAATATTTAGGCTTAGGGGTCTTTTTTTTTTTCCATCCTAACCCAAGTTTTGTTCTCAAAGAAGAAGTGGATATCTTCACACTTCACTGCAATACCCATTATGAGGCAGACAGGGCTCCTGCCTTGGCACCTTACTACGTGCCACTCCTTTGGCAGCACCAAGTCCATAACCAGCTTTCCTGCTGCACAAGCCAGAAAAGATTTTCGTGAGGACTTTGTTGCAGCTGGTGACTTACCCTTGGAATCAGCCAAGTGGAGAGAGGGGAATAAGCCTCCTTAAATCCCTGGCTTCCCCTCTCCTCCTTCACACTGGTGGTGTTGGTGGTCTTGGCTCTTTGCTCTGGTTGCCCCCGGTCATCTGTGAGGGAGCTGGGACAGTGCCTTGCTTAAAAAACACGTGACAAGTGTGTATTTCTGTTTGTGAAAAGAGAACAGAGGGGAGTGAGACAAAATATTAGAGTCAGACTTAAGGTTGAGGCCAAAGAGTGCATCTTCTCCCCAACCTCCACCCTTCCCACGTCCACTTTGCCTTGAGAATTCTGCTGAAAACAATTCCCTCTTTCTTGTGTTTCTTCGTCCTTCGTTCTTTTTTTTTTTTTTAGCCTTCTTCTGGCCTCGGCAATGGATTTGGCCAGCAGGAAGTGTGGGAGAAGGGAAGAGGGGACTGTGGCAAAGGGGAGTGGGAGGAAGACCCTCCTCTCATGCAAGGGCTTACACTGGTGGGGCTGTTCCCAACACCCCACTCCTTGCTCCTCCCACGCAGCCATGGATAGAGGAGGGCAACACAGGGAATGGGATGAAATCAACAGAGTGATGAGAACTGTCTGTGGGGGAGAGTTGGGGGTGGTGGGGTGAGGTGTTTTGCCCTTCAGTCCCAATGTGTGTTTGATAGAAATTTTAAAGCTGGAAATCAAGGGCAAGCATGGGATGGATGTACTGCAAGTCCAATGCAAACAGACAAATGAAACAGGCAAAGTGTAAATGAAATTACTTTCATCCCCTGCTTTTCTACCAGCTCAGTGTTGTCAAATTAAGTAAACAAGCATATAGGGTAACCCAGCCCCCAGCAGAGGTGGCAAGAGCCTTTCCATTCCATTTGATGGATAGCCTAAGCTAGTTTTAGGTTGGGGAATGGATCTTGTGATTTTCGTTAATGGTATTTAGAAGTCATGCACAGGATCTCCAACACCCAGAATCTGTTACATTTTAAAACCTTACGTGGATTCCCACTGTAACCCATGGAAGAGGAAAGAATCCCACATGGACTTCAAGGGATGCTGGGTGACCTGGAGCAGCATTTCCCTGCTCGGGCCCAGGGTATCGAGGGCATTTGGCCACAGAGCTTCTTCCATAAGCGTGACTCAGCTCCAGCCTGCCATCCAGTAGCCTGGTTTTATGGAAAATTAGGAGTAAGAAAACTCACTTCACAGTGCTGACAGAAAGCAAATAGCAGTGCAAAGAGGGCTGATTCATCTATCAAAATAAGCACCTTTTTCTTTGCAGATCACTTTTTTTCTAATTTTTTGAAGTATTTTCCCTGATACAATTAACATCCTAAATAACATTAACCCTCCTCCCTGCTACCAACAGAGGGGCTTTACAGTGCTATGGAGAACTGTTTTGAAGGTACAAATCACTTGACCTAAAGACTGTCCCTGGAGTGTCAGTGCTGTGTGCTACATTTTCACTCTGCCAAACTCTTTATTTAGCACATGCTAAAGAACATTTAACATTTAAAGATCCCCTCTGTACATCCTCTAAATGTCTCCATTCTTTGCTTGTAGATTAATATGTCTTCTGTGAAAATGAGATAATTGATTACAGAGCTGTATTATTTACAAATGAAGTGTTGTTCATGTATTGACCTTTCATTTCTATGGCTCAATACTAGTCCTTGTACAGCGTTTTTAATTAATGAAACAGTTACAGAATTACAAGAAAAGAGCTTCTGTAGATGCTTTTAATAAAAGGAAACTTAAAGATGACTTGCACATTAAAAACTGAAAAACATAATATTTGATCAGGTTCTACATCCCAAATCTCCATTTGGAAAGAGAAAGCAAGCTCCTCCTACCACAGGCACCACAAGTGGTAATGCAGGCTGAAGGGGAGGATCGATAGTCACAAGTGAGCGTTTGCCCTTCACCCTGCCCCGGTAGTTCTTCTCCACCAGGGGATTCATTTCAGCCCAATCTTCTCGATGAACAACCAGCAAAGCCCAGGTGAGCATTTCAAGATGAATGGCACTGATAAAGTCAGGGGACTTGGGCATAATTCACAGAAGCAAAGTTCCCAAAATCAGTGGCTATGGGGCACCAAATGCCATTGTCAAAGCTGCTAGAAATGCCAAAGAGGCAAAACATAGCAAATTCACCCTCCTGAAGCAGGACAGGGCCACCTGACCTGGAGAGCCAGGCTGGATTAAATAGTGGTGCACCCACAGCTTGGATAGATAGAATAGGCAGCCCTGTCCCTGGCCATGATATTGCACTCAACAGCTGTGAGCTCAGGATGTCTCAAAACCAGCTGAAAGAGAGATAAAGTGTAAGGAAGCAGGAACAAATGATGAAATATGGTATAAATACAGTCCACAGGATTTTGAGGTTTAAGAAGAAATATGTTCTGCTTGGGAAGGGGAAGGATACCCTGTGAGAGAGACCAACAGGCTTGGGAAAGCTTTGGATTTCAAGAATAACCAAGAGAAACCTCTCCAGACATGAGTTTGACTTAGTCCTTGTATAAATGCTTTGGTCTGTTTGTGTCTGGTTTAGTTTGGTCTCTTAAATGAGTACTGTTTCTAGTGAAGGCAGGGATTTGGGTGGGGAAGAAGCATGCAGGCAGCTCATGGTGTGCAAGCCAAGCCACTCAAGGTGCTCATTTAAGGTGGCTGATCAAAGGCAGAGATGCTCACAACACACAGGGAGCATAAACCATTGCAATGCTTTCATTTCCACTAACAGAGTCAAACTAACAGCAACAACAACAAAAATTATCTAAATTTAGCCGGACAATGTGCTTCAAATAAACAAGCAGAGCTCAGGCTGTTTCCACCATCCTTCCCCAGGAAGGTGAAGGAGGATTTTCCTCATGGACTTCAATATATTCAGACTGATGAATAAAAATATATGAAACATAAAGCAAGTCATTTAATTTCTTAGTAACAACCATGCTAGTTACTGCTGTAAAACAAATCTTGTAGCTGAAGAAGAGGGTTTTTTTAAAAATCTTTTTATTAATTCAACAGAAGCATATTAAAAATGTCTGTCATTACAAGTCTGGAGAAAAGTATTCGGTTCAAATAAGGTCACTGAGGAAGAATAGAGGAAAGTAAGGGAGGGAAGGCTTTAAGCGTGATTTCAGCATCCTGTGGATACAGAACAGTGGCACAAATCAGTCTTCAGAGGGTCTGTTTTGGGGGACCCTCACCCCAATACACATGGTGCCACGTGTAGCATCCACTGAACTGGTGAGGAAAACCTCACATCATCATCTTTCCGCGCTCTTTGGGAAATGTGACTTGCTGCTGTGACAGCTGAGTTGTTTGCAACCTGTACTTTATCTGAGGCATGTTAGGGACCATTTTCATGTTAAGGGGGTGGTCATGTTCCCCTCTAAGTATCATCATCTTCTGCCTAGTGCTGATGCCCTGGTCTTACTGAGCAGTTACTCCTATTCAATCATACTGCAATAAACAAAATTAAGTGTGTATTCAAAGCAGCTGAAACAACTCTGCTGTTTATGGTCAGGTCTGCCACACAAGGTAAATCATGCATCTATGACACAAACCATGGTATAATTTTGCAGAAGGTGGCAGCAGTCTTTGGGCAACCCCAGCTTGTGGCTGTCCCCATGTCTGTGCAGAAAAGTCCCTAAACAGGGCCCATCCACCTCACATGATCAGAATTTTAGCCTTCGTCACATCTGAAAATAGCAGGGTGGGGGTGTGCTGCTTCTTGAACACAATATATCCCATACATCCAGCTTTCTGGGCTAAGCAGGATGCGGGGACCTCTCAGATGTGGAGCCAATAGGGAGCACTCCGGCTACCTGGGATTTTATAAGTCTTTCAGCTATCAGTCTTTCAGAGCTCCAAATGCAAAATCCAGCAGCCCGGGATATCATGTGGATTTATGACTTGGGATTTATGAACTGGTCTGGATAAAATAAGAACTGCCTGACTTTTTTTTTTTCTTTTTTTTTTTTTTCTGTTTGAGAAAAAAA
>VYXC01011691.1:1153107-1182641 GCA_013397175.1 Platysteira castanea | reverse complement strand
TAAGAAAAAAAAAAAAAGTCCAAGTTTTGCTTTCAAAGTTGGAGGGAAAATCCAAGTTGACAAGTAGTAAGAAGCAGCTCGGGGCCAGGGGGAGAAGAGGGGAAAAATCCAGGCTTGAACATTCACCAAGCAGCACCCAAACAGGCAGCTTTAACGAAAGCAATCAAGCCTCGGAGCTAATTCAAAGACAGACATCTAACATGCTGATTTTAATAAGCTTTTAAAAGGCAATCTCTAACTTTTAAAAGTCGCTCTTCTTAATTTAATTGGGGTTTTTTTTTTGGTTTATATATTGCCAAAACAAACACAGGCACTAAAATATGTTTTCAATATGTATAAGTAGCATATCTAGACAATGTTTTAAATTAGCCCCGTGTTTTGAGGAGAGGGGGAGAGGGTGGAGGAAGGAAAGAAAGAGGCTTACTTGAGATGAGTCGAAGACATTTTCCAGGGGTCATCATGTCAAAATAATACCTTTATCTTCTCGTCCTTGCCTTTATGAATCCTCCTGTGTGAACGTATGGATGCCTCTTTACCTACAGGCTTCTTCAGAAAACAGCCCCGACCGATCGTCTCTCGGAGATAGGCAAACCTGCCTTTCTAAAAGACAGAGGGGAAAAAGGCAGAGAAAATACAGTGCTGTTTAACTTTTAACCTTATGATATCATTAAATAGATCATTATGGATTTATAAATGGAGGGTAAACACTCTAAAGTTTAGAGGGCCTTTTACTCCAGGCACTAACCACAATTTTTATATCTGGCAAGAAGAAGAAAAATAGACTTACCTTTAAGGAAAAAATTCCCCCTCTTTCTTTGGCACTTACAGATGTTAGAGCAGACAAGTGTCGGATTTCCCAATGTCAAGAAGATTTCCTAATTTTTCACAGCCTTCTCCTGTTGCATTTTTGGCCCGATGTGGAAATCATCAATTTAATTTGTGGGGCTGCGCACTGGAAATCAAGATATACGTGAACGTGTGCTTTAATGAACCCTAAAACCTGACTGGCAGCTCTCTGCTTGCAGTTGCCCCAAGCTCAGGATTTCAAGAGTTAATAAAAACTTGGTTCTATTAGGAAGGCTTTCTTTTTGCAGCCCAGGTTTGTAGCAGCATAATTATGTTCAACTGCTGCTGTTTGAAAAGGGCAAACAGCATCTTAGGCACAGAACAATGAAATTACAGCTGAGATTTAGGTTAGCAAAAGCCGTCTTCTGCAGGCTTTTATGATTCATTATTTCCCATTAAATACAGTATTAGAAGTGTACACCAGATAGCTCATGGTTGCTGCGCTCAGAGCACATTATCTATATTACACAGGTCTGGGGAGCAGAATTAGAAAACTTTGGGGGAATGAGCAATATGTGTTTGCTGATAGAAGTACCATATGGCTCATCTTCCTCAATTGCTTTCATTGCGACTCTGATGCTGGAGAAATTAAAGTTTTATTTGATGTGGCACAGCTTAATGAACTGTCTTCTGTTAGGAAAATTGAATATGTTTCCTGTTATTTGAGCACAGAGCCCTCATGGTTTTGGCTGATGAGGGATGCATTATGTATTGTTTATTTAGCATTTTGAAAACAAAAGCAGATATTGGAGGTAAAATTGATTACTGCAGGATGTGTTATATAATCACATTTTTCTCCCTTTAAATTATGGCCTTGCCTATTGTTTTTATGGCAGCATTTTTTGAGGAGGGGGGGAGGGCACCCCCTAATAAAAAAGGAGGAGTTGCTGAGGCAAAGTATATGATCTCTGCTTTGTTTAAAAGCAGCACTAGAACTTTTTAAGTTTGGGGAAGGACATGGTAAAAAAAGAAGTGCACTTACACACATATTAACCTGCAGGCCCGGTGGCTGGCATGCTGCTGGTCTGGGGATGCTTGAGGACTGTGTGTGCACTGGGCTGTGTCATTAGAAGAAGACTCATTTCTCCATCCTAGGTGGAGGACATAAAGAGGGGACCATCCAGCATTCAGAAATCGAATACTCTGAGTTTCACGTTTCTTAGTATGCCAGACAGAGTTCATTACAAAATCTTAATACCTGCAGGGGAGGGGGTGAATTTGAAGTTGGGAGGATATAGAAAATTTTTGGGACAAGCAGAGCCCATGATACCAGGCACTGCAATATCAGTCATTTATCTGGGACAAGAAATAAGATATTGATGGAAAGATGGCTCAGATTAAAGGCAATGTGTGGGTTTGGCTTTGTTTTATAGTGTAAACAGAGATGTACACACCAAGGATTATATACCTTACCCGTGTCATTGGGGTGGTTGGCAGAAATAAGCCCAGTGATAGACAGGGCTGTGGGTGCTAACCCTTCCTCTCTCTGAAGGAGCAGACAACTATATTTCAGCTCTGAAACTTACAGACAAAAAAAAATAATATCTCTGAAGTATGTTATTCTTATTAATTCCACTTCTACTTGTTGGAAATCCTGTCCCATGACACCCTCTGACTTTTGCTGTTATTGATCTCCCAGGAAAAGGGAGGTGGGGATCAGGGAGCAGTGAGTGGAAGGTAAAAACTGCCTGTGGTAGCTCAGTGCTTCTCTCCTGCCCTCCATGCTGCTCTTACAAAAAGACAATTTGTCTTGTGTGCCCCACGATGCTTGAGGACTCTGGCAAATGTGCCTGTTAAACAAGCCCCACACAGAATCTAAATACCATCCATTAAAAGAGAAAGTCCCAACGTGTTTATAGCAGCGGGCCAAGACGCTCAGCCCTCGCCCCGGAAAAACTCCCATTGACGTCAGCAGGGCTTGTGCTTATGCAAAGAGTGCGGGATGCTGCCCTGCACCTTTAGAAAGAAAAGGAGAGAAAAAAAAAAATAAATGAGTGGTATTGGAAGGAGGATATTGCTCCTGTAAATGTCTTGGAACAAAGTGGTTAAAGCAAAGCCTGTACAAACAGTACTATAAATATTTTCCATTCTGTATCACTCTTCAAACGGTTCCCTGCCGTAATTCCAGGTGAGTACAAAAATAAATAAATTATAGCATGAGGTCAAGAAGAAGGAACGAGAAAAAGAAAAAAAAAATTACATTGCAACTAAGGCTGAAACAAGAAAAGCTTAATTTCTTTCATCCAGATCTATTTCCCAGAGAAGAAACCAGTGGGTTTTTATGAAAGGCTGCTCCATGACAGGAGCCTCCTTTGAGGAAGACCATTATGCATTGTTATCAGCATGGCGTAATTTGACTGTTGACAAAGTATCTGTGGCAGTGAGAATGAAAGCAGTTAGAAGTGTGTCGGGTTGTAATCAAGAAGATGCTTAGCTGTGCAACGCTGCATCTTGAGCAGATTTGAATCAACATTGCCTTGAGGGGACACACACACACACACAGAGACACAGACACAGACACACACACACCAAAAAAAAGTCCATTAATTTTTAGTGGGAAAATTAGAGTGGCACTTGATGAAGCGAAATTTGACATGCGTTAATTGCTCCGCAGCTCTCCTAATTAGAGATTTTCAAATTCTTTTACTGCTGTCAGCCTGATGCCACATTGTCTTGCTGGACAAATAGTAAAATTGCAAATTGGGTTGATCAAGAAGTTGGACTTGAAGATATTGGTCTTTAGCTTGTTTGCTGCTGATCATCATTTTCGTAATAGAATTGAGGGTGTTGTGGCCTATGAAGGGCATTTGGGGGAAGAAAAAGTGCAATAAAATCCTTCTTCTTGATAAATAGAGAATCAATGATTTAACAGAGCTTGTTTAAAAAAGATTAAAGCATGCAAGAAGTGGACAATAAAGCAATGGAGTTGTAAATAAACCTTTAATCTTTGTTAAATCTACGTCTTGCATGAGATTTCAAATATGATTCTGTTTTTAATAAAACCATTAAATTCAGTTTATTTTTTCATGCACGTCGTTTGCAGTGTGGCAGATGGAGGCAAGGGGTGGGGTTCAGGTTCCTGCATGCCTTTTGCCCTAACCTGAAAGGTAGCATAGCAAGACCATGTTTTATATCAAAAACTGGTTATAAGATTATATGAACACATATTTGTGCTGGTTATGAAAGCATGATTTTGTATCTTTTGTTTTTGTTTTCTTCCTCCCCCCCATTCTAGATCATGCCTCCCCTCCCTTAGCCTTTGAACCCCTCTTAATTCATTAACATATTGAATTTTTTCAATTTTCCATTTTCTTGCAATAACAATATTAATGCCAGGGCCAAGGCCTGATTGGAGCTAAATTACTTGTTACCTGCTGGCATTTATTTATATGGCATTGAATTATAAAGCTTTGCTATTGTCATGCCTTGGGCGAATTGTTTATGACACCAGTAATAGGAGTAATTGTTATTGTTGAAATTACCTGTCAGCTACCCATAGCAGTGGCCCTTGTCCCACTGACAAATAGTGACAGGGGAGAGGGATCCTCCGCACGTCCTCCTGATGACTTCTCCTCTGATAATAAGGAGTGCAGGGCCTCTGATAATTTGCCTGTCACTGTTGAGTGCAGCTCAGAGAGAGTTGGCCAAATTGTTGTCATTCACTTTGACAAAGACAGCAAAACGCTCTGGAGCAGGAGGAGGATTATCAAAATAAATGAAAGCTCTCACACGTCCTTTGTTTTGGGTTTTTTTGGGGGTTGGGTTTTTTCCCTCCCCATTGCCACTCGGCTGCCTTTATGCCAGAGTTGTAAAAATGGGGATACGTTCCTTAGCAGTGCAACTTAGGAGTCAGCACAGGGTAGGGGGGAACGGCACAAGGGCTTCTGCGATTTGCGTGCTGTATGCCTGAAACGTTTTGGTTTCTAAATATAAATTAAATTCTTTATGGATTTTTTGGGGTTTTTGTTTTGGTTTTTTTTAGCCTGAGGCTTTCTGTGTTTTGGCAATTACCAACTGTCATTGCAAGAGAAAGGGTGGTGTTTCTGTTGCATGGATTTGATTTTATTTGATTATTTATTCTGTTATTTTTCACAGCCAGCAGCATTTCTTTCAGCGCTCCTCTTGCTCTCCTGCCCAGCCCTGTGAAACACGCCCGGTGCAGCAATCAGCGTTGCCCCATGCCCAGGGCTGCTGGAAGCAGCTCTGCTCCTGCTACAGCATCTGCAGCTTTTTGACCCCCTAAGCTATTGCAATATCAGCTGAATTATGTTCACCAAAAATATTATTTCCTCTAGGAAAGGAGGTTCTGCCACTGATAAACCTAGCAGAGGTCTGTTTGCTGCTGTGAAGGAGCTTCGCGAAGAGGCGGTGTTATTTGTCAGAGCCTATCTATTTATAAAAAAATAAAATAAATTACAAAAACTCCCCCTTCACGTCCTGTGACTGGTGCGCACGGGAGGACGCCCACGCTCAGTGGAGACTTGCTGCCAATCACACCCCGACACTGCTGAAAAAGGGAGATATTTTACACCACGGCAGCAGCCGGGCTGCATCAGGGATGCTCAAAGTGCAGGTTTGGGGTGAGCACATCACACCCTGCCTGATCCGGAGTCATCCACCCCGCATCCTTCACGGCTGATCCTATAATGGCAATAATTTCCCCTTTATTGGCCGTTACACTCAGGTAATGACTACCTGGGGCACAAAGCACCTCAGGGGCTGCTTTAGGCCCTTCGCCCCCCAGTAGCCAGTCCCTAATTGATCAGTAAAACCTCCCACTGAGTCACTGATGTATCGTGTTATTTGCTGTAACAATGAGGTTTGGTCCACACAAATACCTGTGGGCACTCCCTCACCCCTCGATTTGCTCCTCGAAGGAGCAGGTCTGAATTCCTGCTACCAAGAATTTTCACCAGCGGCAAATAAATCTGCCGAATTCAACTCTTTCATTTGTAACCATTGGGCTCAAACGCATAATTTAGCCAAATTATCAGCTGCCTCCATCTTCCCAGGGAACGAGTGCAAACAACGTTTTAGGAACAGACATCTAAATTTAGTAGGGTTTTGAATAATTGATAGGCTGGTGTGACAGAAGATAGAAACTTATGTTTCTAATCATCCCAAAGCATTTCTCCTTCCTACCACCCCCCAAAATGAAGTCGCTTTGTTTGCAGTTAAATATCGGGAAGATGTCCACTTAACAAGTATAAAATTGTGATAGCATTAAGAGGTTATCCGTGGTAATAAAAAGCGCGGAACATGCCTGAGAATGTGATCTGTAAGGCAGATAATTTTTAAAGATGGAACTTGTCCTTGCTTTGTCTGGGGAGAGGCACGTTAGTGATCCCAGAAGGGGAGGGTAAAAAATATAACACACATTTCCAACTGAAGATATTTAAAATGTGTAATGTATTTCGGCATGTTACTGTAAGCTGCTGTTTTATGTTTTTCCTATAAAGCCTAAACTAAGCATCCCAGTTATGGTTGTGAATCTCCTGCTCCTAGCTGCATCAAAAAACAAAATACATTTTAAATGGCTGTATTACCAAAATCCTGGTAGACTTTAACACGCAAGCATAACCATCTTCCCTCTATTTTCTCTCTCCGTTCCTAGACATAGTCTCAGCATCAAAAAGCCCACCTTTACATTTCAAGCTCATTTGAAATGTAAACTTTTAGCAAATAAGCGATGGCTTATGGAGCTGCATTGCCGCTGTGACTGGCAGCAAATTCCTTTTTCTCCCTCCCCTCAGCGTAAGGGGTTTGAAATACCCATCAGTGTCAAAAGAAACTGCGCAGATCACTGCTGCTCTAAATAAGGCAGAGCAATGTTGAGGAAAAAAACTGCCCCCCCACAGGAAACAGAAAAAAAATCACTCAATGGATTAAAGTGACATTTCTGTCCCATGTCAGTCCGAATGACAAAGTGTCATGTTTTGCATCATTTCAGAAAAATATTCTTCAAACAAATTCAGCATATAAACAGGCAGCGGGCTTTTGTTTGAAACATTTCAGATCAAAAGTTAAGGGAAGAACAATTAATATTGCCTATTAAAATCCCTGTTATTGTTAGAGATACATTTTGTGGTTACTGACTATAAATAAAAGCAAAGGAACAGAGCCACGGTTTCTCACCACTGCAGACAGAAAAAGGCAATTTCCAGCTTTTTCTGTTTTGTTTTTTTTTCCCTCAAAGTTGCTCTTCAATGTGTTTGCTGAATAAACAGGATTAACTGTATTTAAAACAAGAGATAAAGAACAGCTTTTTATTACACTGAACAGATCTGCAGGGTTTCCAGGCTCCTCTGAATGCACTTCATGCCTGGAACAAAATGTTCATATTTTACCTTTTTTAATGACACCGTATAGAACAAGCAAAATATTCTTGTAATAATATAAATATGGAATTAGTGGGGAATGGTAAAAAAGAGCATTTTTACCATTTCTGCTCCTGGCCAACTGCTGGAGTGGGGTTGTTTGTTTGTTTGTTTGTTTTTTTTTGCTTTCTTTCTTTTTGCTTTTGTCTTTGTTTTTGTTTTTGTTTGCAGTTTTGCAGCAGGATGAGAAACCAGGGTGAAAAGTATTCCTGTTGCTGAAGGGGCTTTCCCTTTTCCTTTGGCTGCAAAAACTCACCGGGTGCATTTAACACAAAACTAATGGCGAGAGCGCGATCCGGAGAGCCAGCCTGCTATCAGCTGCATTTCAATGGAGGCTTTCTCAAAAAATAGGTACAAAGAAAAGAATTTAGACAAATTTGCCTCTTAACCTTTAAAGATTTCCTGCCTATTCCAGTATGTCCTTTATTACATTAATTTTTTATTTAAATTACACCATTAACTGGATATGAATTTATCAAGAATACATATATTGATTTATAAAACAGTATCATTAATTATTATAATAGCTAGATGTAGCTGATATTACAAAGCCATTTAAAGGTTTTTAATATAACTTGGACATACATAGATAGATAGACATTATGGACAAGACTACAATTTAAACTGGCTACCAGCAGTTAATGAAATCCTTGATTTATCTTCTCATTTAGAGATTGATTATATTGTTGCTTTGTAAAACTATTTATTTTATGCCATTTTTCAAAGGATGTCTCAATAAAAGGAAAAGATAAATAAAATATCCAGCCAAGTCTCAAAGCATGTTTGGTTTTATATTTTCTTTTTTTAATGCTGCAGCTGTTAATGTATTACTAGTTTGGAGACTTGTCACCTTTACAGAGAATTGGCTTACTTGATAATAGCTGTATTTGCACATGCATGATTTCCTATATTTGGATTTTAAAAAAGAAGAAGAAAAAGAAGAAAAAAAAAAATAAAGAGGATGTCTTCCCGACAACATTGTGTTTATTTCCTAAACCAAAACCCAACAGAACGCCTTTCTGGCATAGATTTCTTAGGCATATATTTTGTTTAAGCTGTGGAAAAATGGGACTTACCCTAGTGCTGCAAAGCAGTCAGTCATGGAGAACATTTTGATTTAAAATGCAATCTGAAGAGAAGAAAAAAGAGAGGGAAAAAAAAAAAGAGAACGAATGATATAAACAAACAGTACACCACTTTCAAGTTCCTCCTAAAATGTTCCTAGCTTAACTAATACATTGGAAGTTTAAATCTTTACACATTGTTCTTGAGGGGCTATGTCTCTTGACTCTTTATTTATATCACTTATTCTTGTCTGGCAACATATGTTACCGATTTATTATAGTATTTTTTACTGTTAGCCAGACAAATGTAAGGGCTAGCTGAGGAAGAGTAGTTGCATCTGATGAGTTTAACAATTGCAGGGCATCCTTTAGGGGTAGCCAATGGGCTCTTTTGAAGCTATAATACTCACCATTAACCATTTTCATGCTGACATATTTTTATTGTTGGAGTTGGGGCTTTCCCTCATCTCAGCCTCTTCTGTATTCAGTGGCTTCACAGGCAAATCAAGCAGTGTGGCTGAGTGGTTCATCAAGCCAAGGTTTTCGTAGATGTCTCAAACCACACCCTTATATCTTGGCATCAAAATCTGCATAGTGTTTCCCCACAACTGAACAAAGAAGAAGACAGACAGAAAATAATACTTTTTTTAAAAATCTAATTCTATAATCCATAACAAATGCAAGCAAATCCTAAGCATAGGCAGTCAGATTTCTCAGTGCCATTACTGACACCAAAAGGTAACAGAGAGGAAGACTTTTCCCATCAAAGCAATCTCCTCTAAATTCTTATTTTAAATGGATGCACTAGCATCCATTCGATGCACCAGGGGGAGAAGTTGCAAGGACAGGTGGTGAGCTGGATGTCACATTTTGCACATGGTGTTTTTAGGTGACCCACTCTGGAGCAAGATCTTGAACTCTGCCCACCTTTTCCTTCCTACTCATCCCCTGTCCTGTCACCTGGTTCAATGGTAACATCTTCCTCCAGCTCCTCTGAAAACTGTACCCCTGTGTCTTGTTTCACTCTCAAAGCCACATCTCGAGCTTCTGAGAGCCAACAGGTTTGCACGAGCCTTGGGGACATAATTCCTAACATCTCCCACAGTTTCCAGCCTTTTGGTGCCAGATCAGACTGTTACACCTGTCAGCAAATCCTACCCCCTATGAGACACCCAGTGTGGGATGCTCTAGAGTCCTCCTCCCCAAGGATCACACAGTAGGTGGTAGGGCACACTCTGAATTTTCTGCTGCTCAGAATTCAGTCAGATTTTTAGGAATTTTGAGCCCCAAAAAGTTGGGTTTACTTTCCCTTGCATCTTCAGGGAATGTGGGAAGAGGCTGTGTAAGCTAACATGAGACCACGGGACCTGAGCAGTGATAATCTACAGAGGGAAAAGGTACAGCGAGCAGCATTTTGGGAAATGAGGTATTTCAAGTAGAATCAACGCAGAAATTGCAATTAGATTCGTTAGGTTCCCTTGAAGGGAGAGATTAAAAATGGATCAGGGCATGTCTCCTGATAGCACTAGGGGCTTCTTGACAAATGTCACACAATATAGTTTTAGCTGGGAGGAGAGCAAGTGCTCTCATGGGTTTTTTGACTTATTGACAGCTCAGTTGTTGTGGGCTAATTTGTTTGATTTTTAAACTTTTAAAAATTATCAAAAGCTCTGTCTAGTTATTGTAGGGGGTTTTGAGGACTTTCTAAAGTAGGTCTGGGTTCAGCAATATGCAAAAAACTTGCATGGAAATGAAGATTTTCCTTTCTTTTAATTTTTCTGTCAAGAAGCTAGCCTGACTTTTACTTTGGGTCAAGTTTTTTTTCAAATTGCAATTTAATTATACTTTGGTTGCCCTCCTAAAACAATTTGCAACCCCCAAATGAACCTTTGGAGACAAGCCTCATCCTCCTGAATGCCAAGGGCACGGTGAAAAAGGCTGGATATAAGCGGTCACACCACGACTCCTAGATTTATGGATTTGAAGTCTTGGCTTTTCCCATTTCTCCAGAAAGGTTTTATTTAGGAAGATATCATCAGTGTCCTGGGCAAATATTTGGTGGCAATACCAAAGCTTGGAGCATATGGATTAATACTTACTTAATTTTGTATTTTAAGGACATTGATAGCAACTTCATAATTAAGCTAATAGCCTCCCTTAAATTTTTTTATTCCACTCAAACTCATATTTTCTTTGGCTGGGGAGGGAGGAACAGGAAGCGTGACTTGGTCTCTCAATCACTCTCTTTCTGTTTTGTCCATCACCTTGGTTTCTTTCCCCTGTTTTTGACCTGCACTTTTTCTGGATCAGACACTGGCAGGTTGAGAGGTAATAAGAACCAGATGGACATAGTACAGAAATTGCCCAAATGGGTACGAGAATGTGGGGAGCTGTCAGGCATGGAGAGAAGCTGGAATTTTTCAGCAATAAAATGGGATTTATCGCCACTCTACCACAGTCATTGCCGACAACCGTTTACCTTGACAGAAACCCCATTCCAATAGGCCATACCGATGCAGATTTTTTTTACTTTTTTTTTTTTTCCCAAAGAGTGATGATTGGTATTTGTTCTAAGGCTCAAATGGCCTGCACTAAAGGTGAAGCATTAGGCCAAAGTCCTGTATTCCCTACTGAGGCAAATGAACCTGCTAAAATAAGTTCCTTCCACAATAGCTGTGTAATTGAAACCAGAAAGTGAGAGAATTTGATAAATTGCTTGACCCTGAAGGAATGTTAAGGTCATAAATTTTCATTGCTTTTTTTTTTTTTGCTTCTTTTTTAGGAAAAAATCTCTTTTATATATATGTAAGTATATAGATACATTATGTTTAGTATTTGTCTCTGAATTCCAGCTAACTTTCAGATCATTAGCCGTTACTTTGCCATCCTCTCCCCACAGGAAACTCCTGGAAGGTTTAGAGCATTCCTACCTACACCTTCCTAGGAGGGCTGAAGGACGCAAAATACTCACAAATGGCAGTGCTGTTAAGGAGTCAGCCACATAAAGAATAAACAACCCAAAATTGGGAGGTTAGCAAGTGCAATCCCTTTAGAAAGACAAAATAAACAACATAAAAAACACAAACATACTGTACTTGCAGAGCTCTGGAGTAAAAAAAAGTGTAAATCATTTACAGGCTACCAAATATTTATTGCTACTTTTGCCCTTTTTTTTTTAACTTACAAGTGGCATTACCTTATACTTGAAAAAGAATGATCAAGGTTTTCTTGAATAATATGTACAATATTGAGTAATATGGATATAATAAGATGTCTCTTCAAACTCATAAAGACACAAGCAAACCCCACATCCCATGGTATCTTATTGTGGTAATACACAGCTTGAGAATAAATGAAAGAAAATAAAATTTAAAAAAAATAAAAAGAGAAGGTAAAACAAGAGAAAGGATGAGAATAATTAGGAGAATAACCAGCAAGGTAAAACGTCCAGCCATGTTCCCTGTTCTGTGCTTGCACCGGTCAGTAAATACAGCCATACTAAAATAGCTTCTAAGAAGCAGCAGAGAGGAAACTCAGAAGTATTTTGGTTTTGTGTATGGTTGTTTGGAGGGTTTTTTTCCCTCAGGAGCAAAATTTACTTCTTTAACTCTAGTGGATTCTGCTTCACAATTGCCTGAAATTTGCCATCATATAGTAACTGTTTTTTCTAATCTGGCTGCTTTCCTCCCCCTGCTTTGAATATAACATTTCAGAGGCAAAATTGTCTCACTTCAATAAGGCACTGCACTTTACATAGCCATACATACTTAACCCTACATGAAGCAAGTTAAATAATCATTAGCACAGTAACCCATTGCTATCAAAAACTTATTGGTCCTCTAAATTTTAAATTAATGGCCTGTCTCCCTTGTTCTGTGCGTGTGTATGTATCTGGTTTTCAGACACTTCAGTGGAAAGTCATAGATGTTTTATCAGCACATATTAGACGATTTGCATTATTAATATTTAAATTTAAAAGTAAAATAATTTTTTTAAAAGTACAGGGAAAAATAGTTCTTCTGAGTTGGTTCATCCCTAGACCCCTGATTCTTAGGTAACTCCTCAGAGTATAAATTAGCAGCCAATATTTGACAAACTGGTAAAGAAATGCACTCTGCTCCTCTCTGGCCAGGTTATTCTAGTTCAACTAAGTTTCCTTAAGAAAGAATGAAAAAGAGAAGCTAAGGGGGGAAAAAAAAAAAAAAAAGGAATTGAAACGATGCCCCCGTAAAATCATAGCAAAAAAACCCTCAATAATTTATACTCACTTTTTCTTTTTGGAGACGTTAAATAAAACTATGGTGGAATGGGATTTTCTTGCTTTGTGAGGGATGTTTTTTTCCCCAATAAACTTTCTGGCCCAAATCCCTTCTTTCCTTTCTATTTCTCTGAGTCCCAAAGTAACTGCTAGTCATTTTGAGACAGTTACTTATCCGGAGAATGAAGGAGTATCGTCTGCATTTCAATTAGAGAAAGAAAAAAAAAGATAAAGACTTGGAACGTAATCGAAAAATGCAAAGAGACGTATTAGGATGAGAATTTTCATCTGTTGCTGTATAAATATTTTAATAAAAGTTCTAAAATAATGTGTCTGCCTCCTCCTCTATAAAAGAGAGGAGATTATGAAGTGCAAATGATGCAGCTTAGATGTATAGATCCAACTGTGATTTTTCACCATTTAAGAGTCCCTTCGTGCTTCTCCTCCAGAAGTTTGTTTTAGAGCCGTTTCAGACCCCAAGAAGTATAAATTTCATAAGTATAAATAAAAGATGACGAGCAAGTGGCTTCAATCACTAATATTTTTTGCAAACTAATGTTCAGCTGATGCAACTCGATTTTATTTTGCATCACATTAGTGTCACAGCAGCAATGACTGGCCTTTATTCACCAACCCTTTGAGTCAGCACTTCAAGACATCTTTCAAATTAGGTCATACTGCAAATTTGCCGCTGATACAAAGGTTGATTAAGAGAGCTTCACAATTTTAAAGGGATGTCTTGTGAGGAGAATTAAGGTCTGGTTGATAGTTCCAGGAAATGTGAGGCCCTGTAACTACATGAAAATAATGTATAGGCTCTACGGGGAAAGAACATATTTCCTCGGAGCGCTTGAAGAAATACTCATTTACAATTTAACCAAGTCGTCCTCCCCACACTCCCCCCCCCCAATCCTGTTGCAGGAAAAATTGTGTGATGGGTCTCGAAAACAAGTCTTGAATTATAGCACAGAGGCAGTGAGATGAGCCCTGTTCTCTTCTTGCTGAAAATCAGTCCCCTCTCTTGCCTCCTTTGATCTTCTCTGGAAAGACCTATTTCTCCCCCCTCGCACTGAAGCATCTTGGTTTCTGCTTTCCCCCATAAAACAATCCAGCACCGCAACGGGACCCTTCACCCGTAATGCAGCAACTCCAAGCTGAAGCTGAATTGCTGTGTAAACCTCCCCTGAAGATCTGGAGGGGATGATGAGAAGTGACAACCAATCATGGTGGTCAGAGCTAGGGTTGTAAATTACCTCTAAGCCCGATTTAGGAATCTTAATGCAGTGGCCAGAATTTTTCTCCTCTACAGCGCAGAAGGGACAGTAGCTCTTCCTGCTCCAGGGTCTGAGCATGCAGAAGAAAAATCTCAAAGGGAGCTGCTGGCTGCCAAGTGGTTCTGGAAATTGGGCCACTTCATTTTTGATGGCTAAGTGGGAAGCGAGTTGAATGATCTCCTTGAAGGGAATCTGACCCAAATCTAACATTTTTGTGGCACTTGGTGATTTCAGATTTCCCAAACTTTCTCTCTTTTCAGGGAATAAGAACACATGAAGAGCCGAGAGTTCTTCTAATTTGATGTAAGTGGACAAAAGTCAACTGCCATCTTTGTTTTGGTTTAACTCTTTGGCCCACCTGACAAGGCAAGAAGCTGCTGTTAATGTTGAATTTGCCTAAAGAATCACTGCTCAGAATGGGAGGAAAAAAAAGGCAGGATTTTGGCTGCAGCTACATTGGAAGCAGTGTTTAATTCTCCTGTCACTGAAACTAGAGTCCCCCAAGTTATCTTTTCTACGCTCAGGAATATTACCATGATTTAAGGCTATAGCATCAGTGTAAAAAACACAAACAATTTAAAACCAGAGCCCAAAGAGAGGTTTCTTGCTGTATGAATAGCCATGAAAGCCAGAAAAATGTTTCTCATTCCCTCTTGTATTTTCCTTCATTTCTTTGCAGTGGAGTCCCTGAACTTGCATTTCTACCACGGCAGCCGACTTCATTTCATGTTTTTGATGTTACGATCACCCACAGACCTTTCCATTCTCCATATGTTTCTGGATTCAGTCACTTCACCCACAGCCCTCCCCTACAGTATAACACCTCAAATCCCCCCGCATGGCAAAGTCTATTTTATTCCCAGTCACTTTCAATTTGCCTCCTGTGTTTCTCTGAAGGGTTTAGTTGAATGTGATTTCTAGCACCAAAAGCAGAGGAGGGGGAAAGTGGCAGGATACAAATGAGAAGGTGGCCTGTGCCACAGCCAGGAGTCACTGGAAGTGAGAGTTTTGAAAAGAACTGAAATAGGACCACTGCAAGATTGATTTTAATAATTTGAGCTACATTTACGCTTCAGGTTCCTTTCATGCTCTTCTACCAGGTTAGATAAAAACGAATATAAACCCTAAAAATATAAGTAATAATGAGATTTAAAGACAGGAACAGCACCAACAAAAGGTGTATGTCTGCCCCATTAGCTCCAAACTCCCCTGCAGACCTAATTTGGTAGTGTCACCCCATCTCCTGCCCTGTGGAGGTAGCTGCTGCTGCTTCTGCTACTGCTGCCCTTCTCCAGTCTCCATGAATCAGGCAAGAAAGGATATGAACTCATGCCAGAGTGCCAGAGTGACTTAAACCAATCGTGGGAAAACAAATTGGGGGTTCCTTTTAAAAAAAAAAAAAATTCATGCTGCCTTTTGAGTCTTTGTAGGGACACTGAGAACATGCTTCCAAGCTCTTTTGTTCTGCCCTAAGGGATGGAAGGCTGCTCTTAATACAAGAAAACAAAGCCTTCCATTGCCACTACCAACAACAACAACAAAAAAACCAACAAAAAAAAAGCAAGCTGAAACGCTTATGAACACTTTGCTCCGGGCTCTGTGGCAGTAAGGAAAAATCATTGCAACCATCACAAGACTTGGCAACACCAGGGCCATGCCAGCAGAGTGCTCTTCCCCATTACTGTAAATCATAGGCTGAGCCCAGTTTATTGTGAAACATCCAATTGTGGCTCCTTGAATACGATAAATAAAACCACCGTCCCTCGGTGCACTTGACTAGTATTTGTGGAAGTGAGGGGAAAATTCACACTTCTGCCTAGGGACAGGACAGAGGCAGCTGATGCTTCAGCGTAGCTTGGTGGAGACAAATCACAAAAGAGGAGCTGCAATTAAATATGGGACTTTCTGTGCCTCTATCCTCCTTTTCACAATTGCTACTGCCGAGAAAATCACTTCATTCATTTTAGGTGTTGCAGTATCAAGTATTTTGAGAGACTAGACTTGGGCTCATTTTGGTTGGATTTGGGTCCACACTTGGATCAAAACTGAACACGTACAGTGAAATCAAAGCTGAAATGGTTGCTGGGAATAAGGCAAGTCACAAAGGGTAACATGCACCTTTAGCTGAGGAGCCACAAGCCCATAAAACAGCTACCAGCCCTCGAACACGTGCCATCAGTGCTGCGGGACCCTGCTTCAGCCCAGCCACGGTGGTATTGCTCAAGCCTTTCCTCTGGGAACATGTCAACAGGCACATTTAAAACTCAGCTTCTGCAAGCTATCAGCCACTGGCCCTCATGCCAGGAAAACACACAGGCACTAATGGAAACAGTACACAACCAGGGAGCAGAGCTGCACGGGGTTAGATCAAACTATGCCCATATTTCATAGGATTGCTCCCGCCCCAGCCACTGCTTTACTTCTGTTTTCCACCACACACAGACCCAACGGAAGGATGGTGTGATGGAGCCAGAGGCAGAACAGCTCCGTAAATAAGGCCAGCTCTGAAATCTGCCAAGCAATCCTCAGATATAACAGGCAGTAATACCGCAGGACTCATTCCCTACAGGACACGGACAGAAAATATTCCGAAATAATGGATTCGAAGCCTTCATCTTGCTCAGAGCTTGCGTCCTTTTGTGCGTACTGGATCAGCTGAATATTTACAGCAGAGATTGGAGGTCAGACTGCTTCACTTGCTGCTGCAGCCCCCTTGCCCAGGTTTCGCACAGCCAAGACGCCAGCTGGCGGGTAGCACCTCTCCCCGCCGCGCCGGGAGCGCAGCCTCCTCTGAGCGCCAGCTGGCTCTCAGGGACACCGGCGGTGACAGACTCGCGGTAAACCAAGTTGCTCCAACCTCCCGAGTGACTGAAATTAGAATGGGCCCTCAGATGGTGATATTTAAGGCAGAACTTTATTTTGCAGGGGACAAAACTTGCAATTTAAGTCCTTTTCTTTATCCCCATCTTTTTTCTCCTCCCCAACAGCTTCACAGCTCAAAGTCCTCCTTGATATGATTATCCACCAAGCCATACAGGCCAGAACCCTACATACAAATCTGCATAAACCCTGCCTCTTCATCAATAAGTGTCTACTAGAAATAATCTTAAACTTTTAAGATGCGAAAGAGCCAAGTGCTTAGGGGCAGCCGGTTCGCTCCACCAGCTCCATTGAGCAGATGAGAAAAAGCACCTAATTAGCTAAATTTATTAATATGCTGCTTTTTTTTCTTCAAAGAGGCTACAGCTACATTATAGAGGTGAAACATGACTTTTGATGATCAAGCAAGCAGTGATTAAATAAGGTTAATCCTCATTTTATATGCTAATAGGATATTTATAATCTCAACTGCATATCCAATTTAGCTATTTTATTTTCTGTTGTTAAGAAAGTATTTCTTATTAGCGAAAGAGAATACCCCTACGTTCACTGCAGATGCTATTTTAATTGGGCTCAAGTGCATTGTGTGTAATTAGTCCACTTCTCTAATATTTCATCTATAATTACACCATGAACAATGTGCTTAAATTTCAGAAGGGCTGCCAGTTTAAATTTTTTTTTAAATAAAACTGCTAATTAATTGGTGACCCTTCCCACGGACAAATGATTCACATTGTAGCCTGGCCCCAGGGCTCTCAAAGGACTGTCTTTTCAGAAGTTTGAACACTTTGTTTTGATATGTTGCCTCTGATCTGAAAAATATAAGGCATCCATGCCATCCACCTGGTTTCAGCAGGACTGCCCCTCCAAACTTCCTCCCTATGCACAGCAGCGTGGGCATGGCTTTAGTAGCAATTTTAGACAATGCTGGCTATTGAGAATGACCAAAGAAAATAACTGGATGTCATTCATCTCATTCACCTCATAAATTGTCTCTATAATTTAAGAGAAGACAAAAACGTAGTGGATAGGGGAGGGTTCCCATTTATCCACCACAGTGGCCCAGCTCTGTAGCAGAGGAAAAAGAAAGAAATAGCCCCAAACATGATGACTGTGAATATGTTGTGATCCTATCAGCGGGGCTGAAAGGTCAGCTCTAAAATACATCTACTGCAAATGTCAGGACAAGGTACTTCTTGGAACTGGTGATCAAACTGAGCTCTCTCAGAGGAAGGCCACATAATGTGTAAGATACTGCATGGGGTAAATATTTCCCTCTGTAAAATACCTGAAGTAGTTTCACTGGCTGCACACTGTGTTACCAAGCCTGGGGTCTTTTGTGGAAGACAAGAGGGTACAACACTAGGGGCACCATGGTGGTCCTCAAAGCAGAACCTCCTAACCCCTGTTGCACTTTTCCTTCCCCTAAATGGGAGCAAACCACTGGGCAACAAACAGATTTGTATATATATGCACAAAATCACACTGAGCATGAAGGATCGTCCTCTCACACTTCTCAGACAACCATTTTGTAAACACCATTTTGCAGCTTTGCTCAGGCTCTACTTCAGGCTGGGCAGCTCCACCTCAACCAGGCCAGATCCAGCTCAAGATTAGTGCAGCAACCCTGTGGTTTCCTGTCCCACTGGCGTCCCAGCAAGCTGCCACCACTGCCCGGGTCCACCCTTGGTTAGCCCATCGTGGGACTTGCAGTCAAAGGGGTCTTGTTACTCCAGAGTCTAATGATTTGTGATAACCACACTGAGAGTCCTAGAAGAAGTAGAGGACATACACGGACCTTCCTACTTTTGCCTCCCTAAAAACATCCTCAGTTTAGGGAGAAAATAAAACTTTTAATCACAGAGAATACCCTTACCAAAGAGGACATAAACCTCCCTCGTTCTTCATGGTTCCCATCCCAGAAGTGAAACCTTTTAATGGGAAGAGGAATAAGTAACTAAGCTGGCAGGATAGGCAGGATAAGGACAGTGGCCTTTACCCTCCCAAAAGCCTTTTGACAAGAGGATGAAGGTTGTGGACCAACAAGTGTCCAGCAGAAGACAGGGGTGGGGAAGAGACAAAGTCATACTCCCTGGAGATGGAGAATGAGATGCCCATTGGAGGCACATTGCAGGGCTGTTGCCATACCTTCTTCCCAAACCACCCCAGTAAAGAGCCACCACTTTGGTTTCAGGCTTTTCCTCTCCCTGGGGGGTGTGAAATCCTAGGTGCTATTTAAGGAAGAGTGACTTCTTCCTCCCTACCCATGCCCATCCCCCCAAACCCAAAAGCCTGACCTCTTCCCGTCTGCTGGGGAAAGCCAAATCGCTACCAATCTGGCTCTGATGTGAACTAGCTCTTTCTGCCCAGAAGTTTATTTTTCAAAACAAGTGTGCCTGCAAAACAGTGTTTATTTAAAACACAGTATGAATGCCAGTAACCCAACATGCGCAGGGAACAGCACCCGGAGGTCTCCCGCTTAGTGTTTGAGAGCTATTAAGTAAATCAGGGGAAAATTCCTCAGGAAATGATGGGGTTAGGCCTGATGGGCATCCCTGTGTGATTAAATGAAACTTAATGAGGTCACGGGTGACAGATTTGGGCGCAGAAGTGTTTAAACAGCATGCAGAAAAAAAAAAAAGCCTTCATAGCACACAAGGGGTGGGAATTGAGGCTGGTTGTGTTATCCTGTGGTGTAAAAACACATGGAAAAAGGGTGGCCTTCTATCACACACGAGCTTTTCATGGCCTTCTGTAACAACTTATGCCATTGAGCAAACACTGCAAAGGTCTCAGTTAGGAATGGTCTGGCTAGTGTCATGAGTTAAGGATGGCCAGCATCACTTTGATTTCTTAGAGGTTAGAGAGGAGGATTTAGGTCACAAAGCTCTATTTCCACCCCACCTCCCCAGCGTCTCTAATAGAAAATGGTTGTCTTGATCGAAGGAGCTAAATTCTGCTGTCATTCTGCAGGACTGCAGGATAATTACATTGACTTCATCTGAGCACTTTGGTTTTGCTGATACATCTGTCAAGGACAGGAGGGGACTCTCGGTGTCTTACAGTCCCCAGAGCATTTGTTCAAGTAACCCTTCAACATTCGCAGAAGAGGGTCTTCTCACACAACCCATGATTGAATCACTAGGGAAAGAGGCTCCTGGCTGACATCCCACCAGCAATGGGGCATCTTTGTGGAGAGATAACAGGGAAATTTTTGGCTTTGTCAGCCTTAAGGCAAAAAAATATTTGTGTCCATTGTGCTCTGTTGGTCTGGAGCAACTGACTCTTCCTTCCAAAATAATAAATGGATACCCACAGGTTTTCATGTGTGGTCAACCCTGATGCAATATATCCTCCCAGCTGGCCACACCTCCTCTTCTTTATTTAGCATACCAGTTCACCTGGTAGAGTGACTTGCATTCACTTGTGAACAATGAAGATTTTACCAGTTGAATATTAAAAAAGAAAGAAAAACCAAAACAAAAACCCAACAAAACCTAGGACCCATATTAGGTGGAAAGGGAAAGGCCAAAGGGAAATTATTGCTGGTTTAGACAGCAGCATAAATTTTCTTCCTATTTTTAACCTAGCTTTTAATTTAATAAATTTTATGACCCTTATATTAAGTACATATGTTTTACAAGACATTGTGTCCCTTGAGTCACCCTGAATTTACTCTATTATAGCAGAGTTAAATGAATGAATACTGTGTTTCTGATTTCAGCTTACCCCTTATTTGATCCTTATATAGTCAATAAACCTTCATAGAAGCATGAAGCAACTGAATCAAGAAGGGTGCCAAAGCTGTGTTTGGGAGCTCTGTTAGTCTTTAAAAGGGAATTAGTAAATTGCTATTCTCTTATTCAGATCCTGCTACACCACTGCCAGGTTTCCCATGCTGTTTACAAGGAATAAATGGTGATACCGATAAGACTTTTGAATTTATACATTACCAATTTAATTTTCATACGATAATTTAAAAGGAAGGTCAAGTTTTCCTTTGTGTCCTAGCCCCTTCCAAGCCTCCTAGCCCCCTAAACTTAACTTTTTTTTTTTCCTACTGCTCTCTGAAAATTTGGAAGAGCAAAACACCTTTAAATCAGCCCTGTACAGGTTATGGACCATTCCCAAACAAATGCAGTTTTAGGAGGAAGATGAGAGATCTTTTAGAAACATTTGAAAAAAAGCCAACTCTTCTTTCCCAGCATAAGTAATCCTTTCACTCAAATTGGTGTGTATAGGCTACTAGGTGACAGCAGAATAATGCAAAAAAAAAAAAAAAATGCCAGCAACAAATCGAGGATAAACAAATTGGAAGATCAATTGAATTATCTGGAGTAGATCCCTTTACAAAACTAAGATGCCCTGATACTCAGTGCCTGCAGAGAAAATAAACATGTACAGAGATTATTCTTGTTTGGGTGCATTTACACTGTTTATTTAAGTAATACATGAGGGCAGCTTTTCACAACAGGTTTGCAATGGTGGCAAAACACAAAGATTAGAAAGGGATAGTTGATATTTGCTGAACGGTGGGAAGCATGAGTTATTGATTGGCTTGGAATCAACCTAGAGTTCCTTTTTAATATAATAAGATTAGTTTAGAAGAGCGTTTTGTAAATCGGGTGGTTCTTATTTGATTTGAGTACTGACTCTTAGTGACTTGCCAAAGTTCAGTAAATATGCAGAGTATAGTATATGCACTTTATCTTTGTGTATTAGCTATGACATAAACACAGAGGGGAAAAGTCAAATTTTATACATCAGAAAATGGGTTTGTTGCCAGACATTCTAACGCCGCGTATTTAATTTCACTGATGTATGTTAAAATGGGAAACCAAATTCAATGAGCTGTTTGTTTCTTTCTACAAATACGCTTACATCAATGACCTCTGAGGACATGACCTCAAAATGTAACTAGATGTTTAAAAGAACCTCGAAGATCTATATAAGACATTAACATTTGTGTCAGAGGGCAGTATACAAGCATGTATATACTCAGCTGTCTGTATGTCGACTGCTATATTTTTATTGTTACAGGAAACCAGCCAAAGTCCCAAACAGGAAAATTATCAGCTCCTTTTTTTCTTGGCATGGTCCTGTTTAAGACTAAAGACATGACCTTAACTTAGAACATATTTTAGCCCTGTTCAGTAACCATTTTGGCACCTTCTGTGTGGAGTTTTTAATGTTACCCTGTTTTAAGGGAGCACAAAGCTCTGACAGTGGTCAGACGCAGTACATGGAGGTGTGCAGCCCTGAGTGTGAGGATCCACAGAAGACTCCTAAAAAAAGAAGAAATTACCATTTTAGCTGGGCATGGGGAACTCCTGGTCACCTCTCCAGGGACAAACCGATGTCAAGTTCTGCTGTCTGTCAGGATTAAGTGCCTGTTTGCTTTCTCACTAACATGTGGTTTGAGAACAAAGCAGCTCAAATCTCCTCCATTCTTAACAAAGCATCTCAAATTGCTGAGTAAAATTCCTTAATCCTCCCATCTTAATCTGAAAACATCAACACCACATGGTAACACTGAGGTCTCTTTTTGTCCACTATGGAGCACCACTGACATCACTGTTTGATTTGGAGCTAACTTTTCCTGGAGCTGCCCATTATCAGAGGGAAACCTCAGGTGCTTTGTTCTCAGAGCAGGTCTGCTCAAGTAGTTGCTCTTTCCTAAAGTTTCCACTACCAGTGAGAAACTAAATACAATAATGCAAAAGAAATTATCAGCTCCCATCCTTCTGCACACAAAGTAGCAGAAAGTTTCTCATCTCCATAAACATGTGCGGTAAAATGTAACATGAGCTTTTCCATCACGAGGGGCATGAGGAAGGATGCAGCAGCTGCTTGCCTGAGTGGTCCGGAGGTCAGGCTAGAAGAAACAACCTACAACATTCCCATCAGTACAAGTGAGCAAACTCGATGTAGAAAGCAAGAAAGCAAAACACCTGATCTGAAAAGGGTTGAGCTGTTGTAACGTGGCACAATAAAGAAGTCTAAACACCAGATGATTTGATCTCAATGCCTACGCATAGTCATCATTCTGACATAAAACTCAGCTGTCATCCTAATCAGTATTTTCCTGCAATCATTTATCCAATAACAACAAAAAATCAATTCCCAATTTCTGCTAGAAAAGTCACAGAAATCATTACTTGCTCACTCTGCAAGCATTCCTCCTACTATTACTACTGCTCTCCTAGCACTTTTGTCCTGTGTTAGTTTTACTTGCCCTGTCCCAGCATCAGTCAGTGGTACAAACAAAGCCCCAAGGGGTAAGATCAAAGATTTGCCTGGCCAGCAGTAGTCAGAAATCACTGGCCAGGGAAGGGCAGAAGTGTAGGACAGCAGCAGTTCTGTCCCAGTCCACTTTCTTTCTGTGGGAGATGATATACGGGCCAAGTCCCCCTTCAGGCACTTGCCAAACACACAGAAATTTGCCATATAAAATTCAGGAAGATGGAGAAACCAAGAGGTAGTTTTCACTCAGTAGATTCTATTCCTTTTCTTCTTGGTGATTTCAAATACTTCCTTTGAGATTTAGCTGTAGAGGTCCATGAACTGAATTGAATGCACTATTACCTGGACATACTTTGATCCATATTTGCTAAAAATTATTTCGTATCTCATTCTCCTCCATTTCTGACCTCAGCAATGTGCCTGCCTTGGTTCAGTCTTTGCTTCCCCCTCTAATTAGGGCCAGGTCAGCCCCAGAGTCAGGGCTTTTATGCTAAAAGCCATAAGGGCTCCATAAGGAGCAGCAACTAACTCCCTGTGAGGAAACTTCTAACATGTTTTCTTCCTCCCATCATCAAGGCACCAAGAGCAGCTTCAGAAGGTCTGGCCATGAAAAATAACTCCAGGTTTATAATCAGCAATAGTCAGCTGGAACGCATAACTCACTGCTGAGCTGTTTATGCACAGCTGGAGCAGACTGGTGTGGAACAGAGTGTGCAGGGCAGGTGGGCACAAGGATGCACAGCATTCAGTTCTATATACCCTGCTGGTTGGCTGCAGAAGGGATCATCAGGGTCATACCCTTCAAGATGCCATGGCCAGAGGCTGAAATATATCTAAACCAGCACTATCTGGGCTATAGTATTTAGGAAAACAACAGGTAGAACTTCACAGCCCCATGCCGCAAAACATTGTCATGTAAAAGGTTTTCTAAGCATGAGAGGTGGCTCTCAAGACTGGAGATGCAAAAGCTGCAGAATATGTTCTTTGTCTATCTATCACATCTCTAAAAAATATTGTTAAACTATCCCAAGACACTTCCAGCTCCTTGCAGGAGACAGCAAGCTGAAAAAATGAATACCTATGTCCAGAAAGGATGCTAGAAAGTTCCCTGCAATTCTCTTGGTAAGAATAAAGCTTGAGAATCTGATTTATGGAATTAAATTATAGCAGTGAGTTTGCAAGCAGACAAAGATTCTGGGACAGGCTTTTCCATAGAAAAATCACAAATGGGGAGTTACAGAGTAACAACATCTCTCAGGCTATCCTGAACAAATAAAGCTTTAGGGTTAAAAAGCAGGGAGCGAGGTGCATCCACACAGGTGGAGCTCAGGGACTGGAACAGATGGGAGCCAACAGAGCCTGGGGAGGACCAAAGACCCTTTAGTACAGACAGGGATGACTGATCTCACACAGACTAAGCACAGGTCAAAGTCTTGAAAAAAAACCCAGATTATTAGGAAACAGAATCCTTCAGAAATTTTTCCACATTACTCCTGCGGGCAGTGAGACTGCACATTTGAACTATGAGCTAATGGCAGGACTTTAATCAAACCATTCCCACAGAAATGTTGAGACACTTGAAACGCAACTCATTGGCTAAAATTCCTCTGCACAAAGGTGACAAATGAGCCTTGAAAGACATGCCCACAAAGCAGACATTTCTCAACTGATGACGAACAGGCAGCCGTCACTGCTGCACGCCGCTCTTAACCCGAGTGGTAATAGCTACTGGCCTCAAGAACTAGTTAGCTCTCATTTATATCAGTGGAAAGCAGTGTCTCCATGGAAGTCAATATAGTTTCACTGGGCTAAGTGTGATCAAATTAGGCTTGATGTCCACAGACCTGAGTGTATTGCTTGCCTTAGGGCAGGGGAGCAAGAACAAAGGGCTCATATATTGGTATCTGTGTTTGGTCTGTAAAGGATTGCTCTCTCCTGCCCACCACATCTTTCAGCAATGGGCTATGTGGAGTCATACAATTAAAAAGTCATTTACGTTCAAGATTCCCACATCTCTGACGTATGTCTTGTCACAGACAGGAGTTTAGCTGTACTTTAGAGAGATTCAAGCATCATGAAAAGCTGGCTGCCAGCAAAAATCGTTTGAGAGGAAATAGGAGAGGAACAAAGAAACAGACACACACAGAGCAACCTGGAGGTGTTACAGGACTCCATCAGAGCTGACTCTGGGTACAAGCAAAGCAGTCAGCTGCCCAAAACAACAGGGAGACAAAGGCATAGGAGCATTTCCCCTGATGTCCTTCCTCCTGCATGGCAGCAGATCCTGACTGATGGTAGCCCTGTTGGTGGCAACTGGAATCAGGGATATGAAGAGCCAACCTTCAAGGCCACCCCCAGGATTTGTGCTGGTAATCACAAACATCAAAGGTTTGTTAGCAGTGCTCCAACATGGACTGTAAAACCTGCCAGGTTGTGCTGGTGATGGAGGGAGAGCCTTGGGAAGCTGCTGGTGACCCTGAAAGAGGACAACCATCCCTCATAGGGACCTCGGCACATGGCCCTGGGAAAAGCTCACCTGCCACTGGAGTCAGATGGCTACCCATTTCTATTTTCCCACATTCTGCCCTGTTCATGATTATCTTCACACCATCCCCACCAGCTCTGGAGCAAAGAACACAGGTGAACTTGCAACTAGAAACACGCACACATACAAACATTCACCACTTTTGTCAGCCATAGTATTTTACAGCCCATGGGGGAGTAACAAGCTTGGGCTCGGTATCTGCCTCATGGTATGATCTAACTTTCAATCATGTTAATTAAATTAATATGGGCCATGCTAATGAAAACCACAAAATACTATTTTGGTGTCTATGAGCACATACATTTTGATAATATCAACTTGTCATTCTGATGTTCCTTTCTACACCAAATACCAGCAATGTAAACATCTAACAACACTTTCATCATAACAAAGGAAACACTGCATCAGCACCAGACTGAATGCAGACAGACTTGTGTAAGCAGCAAGCACCAGAAATATTCAGACATACTAGGACTCACCAAGTGCTCGACAAACGCTCCTCCTATCTAATCTTTTAATCTACTTTTGAGGTATATTTTTGGCTCATGTTTTGTTTTAGGTTAGGGGTTTTTTTTATTATTATTATTCTTTCCCTGCATGATTAGCCATCCAGGAAATGTTTAAATTACAAAATCATAAGGTTTAAAAGATTTATAGATCAAATTATATTAACCTAATGCAATAGGCCAGCCATACGGAAATTAGAAGTCTTTATATTTTATTTTGGTTATTAAATTGCTCCCTTTATACTGTTTAGTTTGTTTGTAACAGCAAGGTTTTGCTGTCTGATGTCAAAACTCGCAGAGTAACCAAGCAAAAACAAATGACTTAGTCCTTGGTTCAAAGAAATAATAGGTTACTAGCATAATTAATTTTATGTTTAATTACTGCAGAATGAAACAATTCAACAATATCCAATCAATCCTCAGAATGACAGAACAGAAGGTCAGCAGTTGCTAAGTCAATTGTTTTGAAAGAGAAATTTATGTCAGGTTCTCTTTTATGTGCTAGAGAAAGAAATTGGATAAAAGTGGTCAAGCAAATGTTAATTAATTGTATAAATGTAATCCTGTTGTCATGCAAAAATCACAGAGACTCCAGGCACAGCGTGCAAAACACTGGGTATGCATCAGTCAAGAACATCTAGAAATGACATCTTTGACTTAAAACAATAATAATGAAAGAAAGGAAAGCAAGCAGAAATGTTTGAAAGCCAGACTAGTTTTCAAACCGGCATTCATAGGCACATTTGTACAACTGAATGGCTCAGTCCAGTGGCTACAGAGGCAGGTCCACACCACCATGAAGTCTGATCCTGCTCGGCTCTTTGGTAGCAAATCTCAGAGGTGGCTGCTTTTGTCCTCCCTGTCTTTCCTCGGATTAGGGAGTTAATTGGGTTCAAAATTTCCAACTTCTATGATTATTTTTTCACCTGAGCCTGCAGGTTTTCAGCAAGGTGTTATTTTCCTGCTACACTGGCCTTTAGTTACATGACTACACATTACCATCCTGCCCAAAAATAGCTGTTCCAGCTTTCACACTACCAGGAAAGTTTGGCATTTTAAGAAGCCTCACCTGCAGTTTCCAGCAGTTTCCACCATTTCCCAAGATTGTTGATCAGGTGTTTCCAAGACCAAGATTATCTAGTAGTCTCATCCTCTGGCCCAAAGTTTCAGATTTTTCTGTACTACTCTTCTGTTCAAGCCTTGTTCATGTCACCCCTGGCCACTCTCTATCACCAGATGCCTCTTCCTTTAAAAACACCTAGTGAAAAATCTTTAACCAGTCTATTCCTTTATTTTGTGCTTTCACCATCACCTTCAGCTGAAAGCTGATGAGGAAAGACCTGGTGGCCCAGTCACCAGTGCCATAACTGGATCTGGCAATGAGTTCCATGAAAATTTACTGTGTTGGCTCTGAAGTCTTTTCAAGGCAAGGACAAGCACTGGGAGTTCCTTACCTCAGCTCTTGCTGCACTAATGGTATGATCCCAGCCTTTTGAAAATTAGGGCAACAGAAGCATTAGAAATCATGGATCTAATTATCACCACGCCAGCCTCTTTTAATCCATTTCTGCACAAAATCCAGCTGGGCAATTGACTGCATGCAGAGCACAGACACACCAGGATCTCTGACTGTAGAAGACCTCCTTCAGCCAAGGATAAGTTACCTCTGGCAACCAGGGAAGGACAGTGCTTTATCATCGAGTCAGAAAATTGAGATGCAAGCTTGCGTGTAAACCAAACCAAACCCATTTTATGAACCAATTTGTCCACCTGTAACAGGAGGTGATCCCAGGGAATGCTGGACAGACCAGCCTTGAACTGTCCAGAACACAAAAAACATTCTAATGTGCAAGCAACGCATTATGAAGATGAACCTTGCAGCAGCTCTGCCACACCTTAGGACCTTCTCTCTGAGCCACTTAGCTGGTACTAAAAAGGGGACATAGCAAATGCCAATCTCCACTTAGTTCCACAGCTCAGCCCATTCGATGGTGGGAAACCAGGCAGATAGGGAAGGAGGAATGAATGATGAACGCCACAGCACCGCACTGGCATTCCTAAGCCTCATGCAGGGTTTAGCTCCTATTTTTCCACGGGACATGCCAAAACATTTGCAGATTAAGCAAATATACAGCTGTATACTTGTTTTAAATGTATATATTATAGGACTATCCAAAAGATGGCAACAAGTGGGAAGAGTACACCATCCAAGAGCCCTGGCATGGACCCTTGTGATGTTACTATGGCTATGCATGGTAAACAACACCATGGAAAATGTTACTGAGCTTGAGCAGGGACTGATTTTTAAATCTTAGTTGGGCATCCAGTTTAATCTTGAGAAACAAATGTTTTAATGGTGTCATGAAAATATGAGGTCCTACACAATTTCTTTCTTTTACCTATAGCTTTGGAAAAGGAGCTGGATGCCGCTACTTTGTATACAGAAGGATGCTTAACACAAAAGGGAAAGGCACTGAAAACAATTGTTTCAAAACATGATCCTAGAGAGGTTATTTCATGGTTTTGCTATTCTTGAGTCTGGGCCGACAACGCCAGCATTACTAATCCTTGAAATGAGGGGGTTTACATTGGGAGTGTTGACATAACCTTAGCTACAGCAAGAAGAAAGGGTACGAGAAGATGGAAATGTATATTTTTGGAAATAGATTTCATTCTGACAACCCTATAACAAACAAGTGAAATTTTAATACTGTGCTTCGATGAAAAATGAGCTGCTGAATAAACACCAGACTAATTCATAAAGAGCAAACTCAGCCTGTTTAATATTTCTTGAACTGTCCCAAAAATTCCATTGATCACTAGTGATGCTGTAAATAGAAAATTCCTACCATTTTCAAAGGAGCCAGGAGAATCTCACTGGGGTTTGCCTATCAAACTTTTAGACACTTTTGAAGCTCCCAGGCTAAAACATAATAAATCAAATATGAAATTGAATAGTGTTGGGCTGAGCTGGAACCTAGGATTTTGTGGTCTATTTCTGGGATTGTTTTAATTTTTTTTTGTGAAGTATTTGGTTTCTACTTAATTACTGTGTCCTCCACAAAAAAGTCAAACATCCCTCCCTTGATCAATCATCTATTTAGTTAGTAGTGCACAAATACTTCAAATATTACCTATTAGCCCATTTTCCAGTTTAGTACTGATGTATGATAGTGCATTTTCTTCCTGGAAAACTAAATCCATGTCATGCCCAATATTAAAATAAAATCTCATAATCTTAGGTTGGATCCCCCCTCCCTGTCCCCTGTTATTTTTTTCAAGGCAGAGTTACGAAAACATCAAGATATCAAATATACTGCATTAAATATATCCTAAGGTTTAAGATCAAATGGATATTCAACAAGAATTTATATAAGCCTCAAAGTTGAGAATCCTTCACTGTATTTTTCTAATTTGGGGGTTTCTTTTGTCAAGGAATTCTCTGAATATTTTAAAGATGACAATTTTTGCCTGCTTTCACTAGTGTCAACCCTATTCCCTACCTGGACAAGGAGGGCTAAGGCTGCTCAGCAACCCCCCC
>VYXC01011691.1:1115218-1153097 GCA_013397175.1 Platysteira castanea | reverse complement strand
CAAACCAAACCAAAAAAAAAGGTATAAAATCAAGAGCTCCTTGGGCTAAGCACAAAAAATGAGCAGTACGTTGCCTATTTTAAATGAAAGCATGTTTTTTCTTACACCCAGGAACTCTGCCCCTAAACCTAACTTTGCTGTCCCAGGACACCAGGTGATCTTGGACCTGCAGTTTACTGGCCAGGGTACGGGCACCTCAAATCCAAGCTGGTGGGGAAATTTGGGATAATTTCATGTTAGGCAGAGTTAAAACCCAGGCTGTCCAGTCGCAGTGCTATTTTAACCCAAACTAGCATCTTTCCCACATTCCTCCCTTGCAGCACAGACTGACAAGCTCTCCCTTGCCACAACGTTTTATTCCTGTCCTTTCATTTATCCTCCTTTTCCCAGAAAACACGCTGGGACATAACATCTGTCCTTCCTGCCCCCACCCCTTTTTTTTTAAAGGGAAAATATATCATTTTCAAGTGTCCCAGAAGCCGACGTTCTTTGCTTACCTGCATTCTTTCCCCCACTCTCACACTCAAATACTGAAAACATCCTTTTACAGTTTTGTAAAATGAAGAAGGAACAGAGTAGATGATATAGATGTCTGAAGAAGGCCTGCACACAAAAACAATATACTTGCCATGCTACTTTAAGTCAACTTTTTGCACTAAGAAACAACAAAGCTGTGACTTTATCTGCTGCAGCACAGGTTTTCTCATTTTTAAATGTTGCCTCTTAGAAGCATTCAAAATTTTGCTTCCTTCTCCACAGGCAAATAAGGACGCATCTCCTAACATAAATGTAAAAAAGATTTGCGTGTTTACAGTTCAGAGCTGTGGTGTCGAATCCTTTCAAATGCATGCACAGAAAGGCCCCCTCACACCCCCCCAGCTGCTCCCAAAGCCAGCCAGGCTGTTCTGCCTATCGCTTACCCAACAGCCTTGCCCTGAACCCCTGTAAGAGCTGATGTAAGCGTAATTTATACTACTTCAGAGATGGATCTGTTTGCTCAGGAGCATGTAGATCAAATTCTCTCACTCCCCTACTACACAATCCAAAGTTTTGCGTAGGTCAGGGCACGAATCTTTTTGTTAACAGCCCTTTTTTCTATATACTCACATGGCAGAGAACTAAATAAGCGTGTGTACACACACACATGAATATCAATTTTCTCATATGCATAACACAACTCATGCGGAGGTTTTTTCCCTCCTTTTCCTTTTAAAGAATGAGGAAAGTTTGTTTTAACACAGGTCTCTCGTCTTCAGCACCACTTAAGAGAAAGTGATCGGTTCGCATGTCTCAGTTTAAGTTTATGAACTGCCAGCCCATTTTCAATGACAAAAGAAAATGTAGCCTAGGCTGGTTTTCAACCACTGATTGTCAGATCCCATGTTCAATATGTCATATGAAGTACACTTCATTAAGGACTGAATTACTCTACCTGTAACATGAGCTAAATTAAAGTCAACGTTGGGCTGCATGAATCACCAATTCAAATGTATCACTAAGTGAAACAGTCACCATCACCCTGTGCCCTAAAACAACCCAAAAATCTAGGCTTCATTTCTATATATTTTAAGGAGGACAGATAGGAGATTTTTTTGTCCTTTGCTGGGAGAACAAAAAAATCTACTCACAATTTTACTGTCAGAAACTATTGAAGTTTTAAGGAATAGCAATGGTCCTGTAACACCTCTCATCAGACAATGTATTTCATGGTGCCATGAATTGTCCACTCACAAGGAACAGACCCAGACCATCCGTCAGACTGCCACAGAAGTCCTTCATTATAAAGACAGAGTGGAAATTTGGTATCCATCCTGTTTAAGTGAGGGTATGGGAAGGGATAACCCTGGGAACACTCGAACAGTGACCAGGGCAGTCCCCCTTGGGTAAGCCCCCGGATGGTAAGACTCAAGTCTATGGGGTATCATAGGATTCAGACAGACAGTTTCCCACCAATGTATTTTTCTGTTGCAAGAGGTGGAAAAAGCTATATGAAAAGGAAATGGTTTTTAAAAAAAAAAATACACCAGTGCCTCATCGGTGAAAACACAGGACATAACTATGTCCTCTTGCAGCAGTTTCATTCCAGTGCAGCCCTGTTGGGTAAGAAATCACTTTTTCTCTATACAGAGCTGAGAACAGATTTAAGCCTTCTAGATCCACTCTGAAATTTTAGGGAAGGCACTGGCTGGCCAGAGCTGTGGAAGATGTTTCCAGATGACAATGGGTGGCAGAAATAATTAGCATGAAGGACCAATTCTTTATGCCCATTGCCCAAGTCAGAAAAACGCCTCTGACGTCTGAGAAAATCAGTGTAAGACTGGTGAACAAAGTAAAGAATTAGAGTCTAAACTGCTTCTTCATATTTATTCCAGCTGTTTGAACAGTGTATTAACTTCTGTTAAATACGTAAACTAAATTTACTTATTAAAAAGTAAATAAGACTTGTCTGTTCTTTTCAATAGATCTTTCATATGTTTTTAACTTGAGAGGAAGATGAGAAGTGAAATAGTAAAGAGGCCTGTCTTTGCTGGTCTGCTTACCATCTGGATCTCTCTAGGCCCTGGCATCTGCAGGAGAGGAAGGAAAAAATCAAAGTATTCCTGGAAGGAAGAAGAACTGCTACCTAGTAGACAAATGGGAGAGAGAAACTCGGAACTGAAGGGAAGGAAGAAGAAGAAATATGAAACTCATTTATTTAGCCTCCCAGTGCAGATTTCTTAGCATGCCCCCTAACTTTCTGATCTCTTTGTTTTCTTGAGTATGATGATTTTCATGCCTTCTATTCTTTTTCCCTCACATTTTAGTTTGATGTTCTTTCTCCACAAGCTTCCTGCATATGTCAGCATGAAACAATAGGCTCTCATTACACTTGGCTTCTTTCATCTCCTTCAGACACTGACCTACATTTGTTCTGTTTTTGTCAGTGTGGAAACGTTTTCCCGTATCGGTTCCTTAAAGAAAATAAATCACATGTTCCATATTACCAACCATGTTCTGTTGTCCAGAGTATTTACTGTGGATGCTCTTGCAAAATAATTTCAATTTAATTGAGAATTCCTGTAGTACTCAGATACCTGGTTGAAATGTTACTGGAGCATGTGAAACCATACCTCTGTGAACATCAATTCACGTGCTGACATTACAGGATTAGCCAAAAAAACAATGTGCATCAACAGTGAGGTGGGAGCTAGACCTCACCATGAGCACGTCATAACCAAGCCTGTGGCAAGCTACAGGAAAAACCTCTTCCACTCCACTTCTTTATGCACTCCTTTCACACTGAGATTTTTCACGTGTTGGTCTGGTAACAGCACCACTTGGGTCGTTCTTACTTTTCCTGCAGAAAACTTGGGCAGCTTTCCTAAAGACACTGGTGATGGTTTGGCTCCAGTCTGCCAAGCCCAGAGTAGGAGTAAGACAAGAAAAGTGGAATCAGAGTTAAGAAGGTGGTAGACATTCTCTGCCTAGCAACCTGGGGAAGTCCAAACAACTTGGGTGCATATTCTAACTTCAGCCCAGGGCCTCCATTTGTGCAGTCCCACTAGGGACCTACTACTACTTCCACAGCACATTGCAGAAGCTGCTGAATAAGTAGGGAGCATTTCTGTCTGCATTTAGAGAAGAGTTTTCTCAACACAACTACTCCCATTTTCTTGCGCTAGCATGGGGATCTTAAGGATTCAGAGCATCTGTGACTTAACTGCTGACCTTGGAGCAGTGATCCCACCCATGCACCATCAAATACAGAACCAGGATCAAGGTGCCTTTTTCACAAGGCACTCACGGACACCTACACAATATCACAAGCCTCTTTCTCTGAGAAAGTGTATAAAACTCAACAAAATAAAAACAAAACATAAGCAGTTGCACAAAAGCCAGTATCCAGTCATACCAACCACATATTTTATTACACTCAACATGCAAAACAGCACAGGCAGCAGGTTTCATCGGGCACTTTTAAACAACAACCTAAATAAATACAGTGCTGATTCATAAGGAACTAGAATTTTGGTAACATGGTTTGGCAAAGCAATCCTGACATCCCATCGTCTGGGAACATGTCACGTTTGACCTCTGTCTCATAAGCCAAGGGCTAAGCCTTCTTCAACCCATCCTAGTTTGTGGGAATGCCTATGTCTAATTATTGCACTGACCTCCTGAAGACAATAATTTTTTAAATACTTTTTTTTTCTTTTTTGCTCATATGTCCAAGGAAAGAAGCACAGTGAATATTTATAGCTGTAGCTACAAAGCCAAAGCAGCTACAGCTTGAACATTCAGACTGCCTCAACTGGTGGGTAGGCAGGCATACAACTTAAGAATGCCAAACCAACATCATTTTCCTGCTCAAATACACAGTTTCAGGACCACACACTTGGGAATGTGAGTCAAACTCAGGCATCTCCACAACCTAGCAGAGCTGTGCTGCTTACTGTAGCCAGCGTGAAAGCTGGGACCACATGGGTCCAGCCATTCTTGACACATGGCGTGTTCAACCTGACCCATCCCCAAAACAGGGCTCCCAACACACATCTCATGGTGTCTTTGCAAGCTGGGCCCTAGGCTGAAAGGTGAAGACAGCTAAACGAACCCTACCAGCCCATAGCTCCCAAGAACACACATACAGGGGTAAAAAAAAGGCAGTAGAAAGGAGCTGCAAGACATAGATGGCCTTCTGTGTCTGAACCAAAGCATGGAACACCGTGTTCCAAAGGTCAAGGCTGCTGCTGACCCTAAGGAGCACTGGCTCTGGAGGCACTAAAGCACCAGGCATCCCTGCAGCCTGGCATGCTCTCTGCAGTAAGGCATTTGCAGTCCCACCATGTCACATGGACTTCTGCACTCCATCCAGGACAAGAACAAACATAGTCACACTGGACATAAACATCTATCACTCTGAGATGGAAAGAGATTACTCAGTTAATAAATCATCACAGCAATTGGACATTTAGAAAAAAAATGTATGTTCCCCCTTGATTACAGCATGAACTTCAGGAGCCACATTCTGGTATTTCCTGATCTAATCTCCTATTAAAAAACTGCCTGAAAAGTGACCATGTAAGCTTTCCAGCCCCAGTCAAAAGTATATTCTTTGGAGACACTTCAGTTCCTTTTCCATTTAAGTGCACAGAAAGATGACATACTTACTCATGAGTGATGGTTGGCCAAAGGGGTCTTTAAAGTCCTAAATCACCAGACATAACAAATTAAGTTTTAATACTAACTTAGGTGGAGCGTGGAAGATAGAGTGGCTTGTTCCTCACTGCAAAAGCTTTGCACTACCAGCCATGAGCCGTGAAGCAGCTTTAACAGGCAAGGTCAGAATTTACCTCACATGGGAAGACCTTGGCCACTGTGGGAAGACTGCCTTTGGAAAAACACATAACAGCCCGAATATCCCTTCTGCAGCCTCATGAATGCCAAATCACACATGCCATTGAACTCACATAAGAAGTGACATGCAGGGAGACTTCTGGCATACTGAAGGAGACAGGTATTTTGGGAAACACTCACAAATCTGTCCCCACAAAACAGTAGACCTCTGACATATGCTCTTCCCTTTATAACAGCAATAAACCCAAAATACCAACTATCTGAAGACTTACTGTTCTTTCAAATTAGAATCCCCACTCTTTACCCCAAACATGGGAAAGATTGGGTCCCAGTGAGGACCTTCTTACTCTGGCTTGTCTCCATGTGCAACAGATTTAGTGCCTCAGCCAGAAACCACAACTCTCAATGCTGTTGCCCCACACTGAACTCCTGACAAGTGCTGTAGACTTTTTATAACTGATTAGGAGATTATTTTGGCTGGCCTTGCACTTGCATAGGTGATTTTTAATGAATGCACAGTGCTTTGGTATATGATGCCAGCTACAAGCTCTTTATTAACATTTATTGGTATTAGGTAACATTTTGAATTGATGGAACAAATCATTCCTAACCCCAGAAGACTCTTACAAGCTTTGTAAAATATTTATGTAGAGGAAGGACTGTTCTGAAGTTCAGAATGACGTCTTTCCATGTCCTAAGCAGGTGAAAGGCAGCAGACAGACACCTCAGCACATACACATCCTATGTAAAAATGACTTGCAAAAATAAACTGAAGTAAGTAATGACAACTTGATGGGCTTCATGGAGGAAACGACATGGTTGTTGAGAAATGTGCAGTGAGGTCAGAGGACTGTCTTAGCCACATCAAGGTGGTGGTCACAAGGAGGGGGCTGCCTGTATATGAGCAAGGACCAGATGCAAATACAAATGGCAGTGATGAGAAGCATCATCACCACCAGAGAACTGCGCAGTCAAGCTGGCCAAGCTGGCTCAAAGAAAATCTCAAACTAGCCCACAGCCAGGATAAACTGATACTTGCTTTATGACCAGCTCTGCTAGAGCAGTGCTTCCAAGCTTTTGGGAGATTGCATTACCAAGAGGCGCTTTACAACTTAAAAGCTTCACTGGATGGCAAGCAATTTTGTAGAGCATCCTGCCATCTCTGCTGCTGGTACTCAGCCATATATCATTGCCTGCAGATATTAAAAGATGTGCCAACCCAGCCACCTGAGGGGAAGAAAACAAGAAGCATGCCTGTCAGTGCAGCTCTGTTCCAGATAAGAATATACGGATTATCAGATTCTATTGAATCCCTCAGCAGCAACTGAGATGTAAACCTCAATTCTTATTAATAGTCACTCTAGGTCTGTCTCTTCTATCTTTCATTTTCTCTCCTCCTAACCTCCTGCCTAATAAAGGTCAAGCTTGTTCAGCCATGGAAGAATTCTGTCTTGCAAGTCCTTGATGGGAGGCAAGCTAAGACAACAGCTCAGGTAGAGAGTGGTACAATGGAGCAGGATGTACAAGTGCTGAGCATTTGGTCTGATTCCTTTAAAGCCCACAATAAGCAAAACTATCACCCACTAATTTTGCAGCAAGCCACCTGTAAGCATCAGAAACTGAGTTTTCTTATCTTTTGCAATTTTTATTTTCCCTTTTCTCTCACTTCCCTATTTGTGTATATTTATATTTTTATTCCTTTGGCCTAAAAAACAAACAAGATTTGACTTTAACAATAAAGCTTTGATGCTGCTGCCTAGAATTAGCTCCTTCTTTCACAGAAAAGTCATTTAGTATCATCTGAGAGAGTGACAAGCAGCATATTTTCTTTTTCCCTCCTCCTTTAAAGGGTTCTACAGCTAAAGCAGAATAAAGACAAAAGGATCAAAGTAAAGATGCAGTTCAGTATTAACACCTGAACCACAGTGTTCTTTCCTCTGGTTGCCTTAAAAATAAACTCTAGCATGCTGTGTATTCAGGAACACGAAAATTACGCAAAGATTTCTACACCTTGTTCAGCTGGATCACAGAAATCTTGAGGCTCGGAAGCCCAGTACTTCACTGCACCCTGGAACAGAGAAGCCTATTTCCAAGAGGTTTCCAAGAGGTTTCCAAGAGGGAATGAAATATGCACGCTGCACCAATACCATGCTGGGACATCAGAGAGGCAGGGTGCTTCCCAACCTCAGCACCCACAGCCTGGGGGTTCTATGGCCCACAAGCAGATTCTGCACAGGTCAGTGAAGAAAGAGCACCCTGCCAGCCCAGCTCACAACCTGGAATCTTAAAGCCACCACATGTGTTTTGCCTCCTGTTCATTCTGTAGCTACACACTTGGCCCATCTCAGCAAGGACCATCAGACGTGCTGCTAGAGCCTCAACCCACCACCTCATCATCCCTTTCCTGGATGGAGGTGGAAGAGGGAAAATGATGCCCATTTCCCTAAGTGGAAACATCTTCGTGGCCAGAGCCACCACGGAAATACACATTCTTCCCAGAAGGTGCTGCTCCATCTCAAACTGAATGCAAAGCAACCAAGGACTTCCATTTCTACACTATTATCCAAAAAGTTGGGGTTTTTTTTAAAATTACACAGAAAGAACAGGCCAGCCCAGACCTCAGGGGCCAATCCCTCAGCTGGTGTGAATTAGTCAAGCTCCTTCAATACAATTAGAGTCATTTACTCCCACTGAAAAACTACTTTAGAAAAATGGAAGACTAAAAAGCCAGTATCAGGGTCCAGATTTCAAGTCCTCTGCCCAGCCAGACTTCCAGATGGTATCAATCTGCCTGGACAACCCAGAAAGTCTAACCAGATCTCTTGAGACTCCCATTTCAATGCTTTGGATGGTGGTGCAGCACAGGGAAGATCCTGACCTCTCTAGTTTTAATCAGGTGGAGAACAAGATAAAAGAGACTAAGGCATTTTGCTATTGCCATGGTTTCAAGACAGTGACCAAAATTAAAACAGTATCTAATTTAATTAATGGGCTCCTGTCATCAGCCCTTTCTTCTCTCCTCCTCTACGATAGTGGCGTCAGAAGAAAATTGCCAAATCTAGTGCAAAGGCTGACAACCTTCACAAAAAGGTCTTTGTATGCAAAGCTTTTAGAGGAAGCACAACTCAGAACTCACCAAAAAAAAAGAAAAAAAAAAAAGACATCTGCATGTTTTTCCAAGTGTTTTGCTTGGTCTGAATGGGTTTATTTTTCCTGCAGAGCTGTGAGTGTGGTGCTGACTGTCTCGCAGCGAGAGCCCAGCTAAGGCAACTGCCAGCATGTCAAAGAAATCAGGTAACAGGGGGAACGGGTCCATGAAGCAGGAGAGCTCATCCATCTTCAACTGAAAACTCCCTTCAAGACCAGTCCTTTCTGTGACTCCCAGCTACTTAACTTATCCAAATGCCCTTTCTTCTCAACACACAAGACCACACAGGATCTAACCTGCAGATCCTGTTGTCTCAACAGAGGCCAACACCAGATGTTTTGGAAGATAATGTAGAGAAACAAACAGGAAAAACCCTATGATGGAAAGACAGGGAATAATCTAATCTCTCCCAAACAGCTCTTCACCTTAAGTCCAAAATTCACCTCCAATTTTAAAAGCTGTTTTACTCCAGTGGTTTTTCTCAAGAAAAATGACTCTGTAGACATCATGCAAAAACAGCAGTAACAACCTTGAAGGGACAGAAATATCTGAAGATGCTTGATGTTTAACTTCCATCAGCATCGTTTTCAAGTCATTTGCACCAGTTTTAAAAATTTCTACCATCGAGTGAAGCGATTTAATCAGACAAAAAGTTTCTTTGGTCTCCTCCTTTAGTAAACCTGCAATTACTTTTGAACGCCTGCTGTGTTTCCAGTCCTAAGAGCTCAAGACAGTAGCATTCACATTCCCTGGAAGACTCCCTGAAGCCAAGAGGATCAAAGTTACAGCACACAGCCACCAGCCCTAATATTAAGTCACACAAAATATTAGTCCCTACGTCTCTTCCATACAAGTCCCTTTAGACAAACCACACAGCAATGCTTCATCATAGAGCACAAACCTATTTGCATATTTTAAAGCACATTGGGAGGTCGTTTCCTGACAAAACAAAGACATTTTAAGGCATATTTACTGTCTCTGTTTCCATATGTGAAGAAAAAATTTTGATTACAAGCGGTGATTAATTGATCACATACAGCGCGCGTGCTTTGGAATTGCTGTGAATAGAATTGCATTGAAAACATCCTAACAAGGACATCCCCAAATATTTGAAAACACACAGAGCTGCAAAATGAATGCTGACTGTCATTCAAAGCTGATAATAATCATCAGTCAATGCCAGTAAACAAACAAACAAAACCTTTTGGGTTAACAATTATTGAAAGAGTTTTAAATTGCTGATTACTATTGTAATATCTGAGATGGAGAACAGCTGAATTTCTGAATGCTAAGAGCTTGCTCAAGTAGCAAGGCTCATTTTGCATATGAGCAGTTTTGACTCCTTTGTGGTGCACTAGTACATACATCTAAGGAAGAAATCAAAACTATATGCCCATATCTAATAGGAAACATAAAAGCAAAGGACTATCAATGTTGTGAACTTTTCTCTTTTTCCAGTAGACAAGGAAAAAGCCCATGTTTCTCTACATCATTTTTCTAAAACGTTGATATTCCAGTTCATATTAAAAGAAAATACTCAAAGGTAAATGGAAATGAACTTTCTCTGAAACAAACTAAAAACCAAACACCAAAATAAAGAAACCCTCAGAGGCAAAGGGAAAAATGAGGGAGGCTGCTGGGCAGCTGGCAACCAAAACAACCACTTTAAGCATCAGTAACTCTCTCCCAAGAGCTGGAAGAAGATTTACTCTCACATCAGAGGGGACAACCTGGTTCTCAGGCCTCCTTTGCCATGGACACACTTTCCTACCCACTGGGGAGAACTGTGGGACATGAGGCATAGGCCACATGGAGGGTCTGCTCTGTGAAGATAAGATGGCAGTAAAACCCCAGAAGTGGCAGGAAAACACTTGGATATTGGCCTTCCTGAGCATCTTAGGGCACCAAGACCCCAGATTCCTACCCCGATGGAAGGAAAGAGGAAGGGCAAAGAAATGGTTTACTAGATGTTAAGAGAAGTAACAAGACTCAGGGAACAGTAACTCCACAGTCTCTTACTCCTAAGGGGCAGCACTGTGCTGTCTCAAGGTGTCACTTGCAAGCTTAGCCCCTGTCAGGACTGAAAGACAGGGTACATATGGGAAAGGATCAGGGCTGCAGGCAAAGGAATTGTTTATTGACAGCAACTGGGAGCAGTCATCTCCCTTGGTCACAGTGCCCAGCTATTTGGGAGAAGGACTTACACTTTCCCCACAACAGGTACCAAGATCTATTTCATCCACACTGCTACCCAACGTGACATTTAGATATCACAGTCTCTGGCACAGAGTGACAGAAATTAAAGGATTAAACAGAGCCTTACTTGCAGCCCTCCTATCCAGCAAGATTTCCGCAGAGCCAGCAAAATAGTAACGCAGGAAGGAAAAATCTCTGACTAATGCCCTGTGTTTTCCAGTCTGCTTTACATCACTTTTTGTTGGGCTCAACCATAACTCAGTGCCCCATACAAACAATTCCAGAATCAAATAGGTAAACTCCCAGCCTGAAGTTATAGTAGAACAAGCTCACAGTAAGCTTGAATAAGTTAGATGCTTCCAGCTCATGTGATCTTCATGAAAATCATCCATGGTAATTAAGGAACTAGTTGTGTCCACCTATCAAATGCTAATCTGAGGCTTTATGGAAGGCAAAGGAAGGTCTTTTGTGGGTTTGTTTCTCTGTCCTCTATTTCTTATTATTTTATTTTGTTTTGTTTTTTTAAAGAGCTGGTGTGCTCCAGACCAATAATTTAACCTGCTAGGAAAATAAATCTGGAACAACTACACCATCTGAAAACAACCTAGAAGATAACAAGGAGATGTGCACTGGCTGTCCTGGGGTGACTGTGAGATTCTCTATCATCGGGCTGTGCCTTTAAGCCAGATCCGAGAGAGAGGGGGGTACAGCGATGGAATTCTTTCCACGGCCTGTGCGCAAAACACACGGATAACTCACTCGCTCGCTCTCTCCCCAGCTCTCGGCTCTGCGGCAGCGAAGAGAGGTGCATTCTCTTGCTTTTTAGCTAGCTTCTTGTTGGTTAGCTGAAGCGAGGAGTTTTCCTGGGACTGCGGCTTCCTCCTTTTCCCCTGGAAGTGTGCAGGATCACCATCACCGGGAGGCCGCACACCGCGGCCCTGAGGGGCCTGTGCTGCACCCCAGCTCCAGAGAGAGCAGAGCCACAGCTACAGGAAGGACTCTGAATCTACCAGATCTTCTCCACAGCGAGAGCTCTTATTATTTAACATGATTCATTCTCTCGTGCCTGCATGCACCCTGCTTGGTAAATATACAGCTTTTTTTTCACTTTTCCTCCAAGACACTTCTTTCCGAACCTGGTGGGGGAGGGGCTGCTGAAACCTGCCTTCTATTAAATAGAGGATACGTTCATCTCAGACGTTTCCTCCTAATTTGTCCCAAACTGAGACACTGGCCAACACAGACTTCTAGCAAGAACAAATATTATCAGACTAATAGAGTATACTCCTATGATATCAAAACAGCCTTTACAAAAAGAGCAATATAACTTCAATAAACTGTTATGATATTCTCATAAGCAAATCAACAAAACATGGTCACAACAGAACTACTTTGGGTTAAGTCTGAGAGTACTTCTTAAAGCCACTTCCAGAAAAGTGTTGTCTACAACTCCTGGTTGCAATGGCAAAAGCACTCTGCAAGAGCAGTCCCAGCCCTGGCATTTTTTTCAATTAGTGATCTAACTAATGGGATAGAATATATTAAATCTGCAAAGGGGACAAGCCTGAGAGGGACTTTATGGACAGGATTTGAACTCAAAACTGCAGAAGCAGCTTGAAGGTGATACCATGAAATTCAATGAGGACAAATCACAGAATCACAGAAGATTCTGAGCTGTAAGGGACCCACAAGGATCATCAAGTCAAGGCTTAAGCAAATGGCCTGTACAGAGATCCAATCCATGACCAAAATGAAAGGCTCTGCATTTTGGTGGGGTGACCAACTGCACTAAGGACAGGACAGTAAGACCCAAGGGCTCCCCTTCTCTAGGCAAATCCTCCGATTTTAACCCTGTTTTTTCACAAGAAATCACTTAGTTTAGGGCATCGTGAAGAAGGAATTCACACCCCACCCCCAGCAATAATTTAGGGACTACCCAGTAAGCAAATACAAACCAAAAAAAACGCCCCTACTTGTCAATTGCAAGGATATGGAGCAAGAAGGGAAATGCTAATGGACTTATAGGGAAAAAAATAAGCTCCTACTTTCTTCCCATTGTTTTCAACCATCTGGTGTCTGCTAATTCCCGCTCAGCTGGCTGGTCTCATGGCCTGCCATGGTCTCCCTGTGTCACTAAGGCTCTGAAACCCTCCTGGCAGCAGTGTTTGTTGGGGTCGTCCTCCCTCTCTGCTGAGGGCTGGAGGAACCTTGCTGTTCACCAGCAATGACAGCTTAACACTACACCCTGGGATTGAAGCATGTTTATTATGCATGTAGGCTCTGCTCCGTGCTTCCTGGTAGATGGAGACATACCCCAGTCCCTCTGGGTAGGTTTCCTTTGTAGAGCAGGCAAGAGGTAGACTTGTGGCAAATAACATTACTTGTAAGTAATTTTCCCTTACTTTATATAAGCAAATGCCTTTGATATACAACAATCCCCGACATGTTCAGGTTACATGCTTATTTTAAGATCTTTTGTTTACTTTATGATCTTCATAGGTCATTGACATCCCATTTAGCTCTGGTGACCCTGTTTATACAATCGCAATATACATTAAAAAACGTTCCTTTGGATAACATTAACATTCTTGATCTTAATCCATCACATGGGCTAACAATAGCTCCAGCTCAGATGTGTACGTAGCTGTTAAAAGCTTTAATGTAAAATCCAATACACATATCGAGTGGGAGAGGCCTGATCAAACAGATTGGCTTTCTTTTTTCTATTCTAAGTGGTAGAGGATCCAGAACTATGTAAACTCTCACAAAATGCTCTGCAGGACCCCTCCAGCCACCACTCAGCGCAATTAGATCCACTGAAAAAATGTGACTTTTTCTCCCGCCCTCATCCATCTCCAGCACGTGACCCTGTTGCCGGAGCAGTCAACCACCTCCAGGAGCTTTGATTCCTGCAGTTCTCCCACTTGCTGAAAACATGAGTCAGTGCCAACCTGGTATTTAATAATCTCTCCTGGCAGAGGAGCAAAATTTTGCCTGCTATCACCCTGAGGGCTGCAGTTTCTCTCACGTGGTTGGCCAGAAGTGCCTACTAGCAATTTCACTGGAAAGTTATGCTGCCTGCCATGAATTTATTGACTTACCTGATATTTCTCTGCTACTGTCTGCCATATTGCCCACCTGTTGTAGGATACACTCAGAAGGCCATTGTAGGATCTGAGCCATGAGCAAATTCTGGGATTCCCCTAAGGCTGCCACATCCCAAAGACAAAAAAAAAGAAAAAAAAAAGCAATCAAAAAGTGTACTCCATACCTCCTGCAAAACTCTGGCCCACTCCAGTGAATGGAGCTCAGGGATGGGAAGGCATTGGTACACGTCAAGTAATTCATGCAGGAACCAACAAGTTCCATGAGAAAATCAGCCAGGATGGCTTAAAACCACCCAGAAAGCAAACGTGGTCTTCTTGAACACTGAAGTAGTGGTGGACCTTGGATTGTATCATGGCAGCAGTGTCGAGTGAGAAACTGAGAAAGACCATGATAAGGAGAGTTAGATATTTTTTCTTTACTAGGCCTGGTGATGACAGACAAGAGGTTAATATACAGTTTGAAGACATAAAAAATTCTGCTTTTTTCCCCAATGTATGTGTCTGACTGAATTGAAAGAGATGGAGTCCAAAGAGCACCATGTTAAGCAGCCGTCTGTCCTTTTGGGTTTTTTGGTCTATTCCAGGAATGGCTACTTCTGTGTAGGTAAAGAACAGAAGCTGGTGAGCTCACAAGCTCTCCTCCAGCTCTGTCCGCCATGACTTCTGCAATTCTGCTTTGGTAGCAGCTCCTATCATGTGAGAAATATCCAAGTTATAAGCATGATGGAAGCCACAAAATGTGGCCGTACCTAGAACACGATGACCCTTCTTTTTGCCTTTCTTGTTTTCTCTTCCTCCACAGGTTCAAAAAATGACATTTTGGCAGGCACATGAATGTTTTTTGGGCTCAGCCCATATTTCCCAGGAGACTGGGTTCAGTTGCAGGGTAAAAGAAAAAAAGTGCTAATAAAACATCTGACACAGTTGCCATGACACACCAAAGGCAGGATGAATACGCTGAAGAGGACGTGTCACATGAGGAGAAAGGAGAGCAGGAGGCTGTGAGAGCAGCTGAGAGAGCCAGGAGACACGTCCTTGGGTCAGATGGTCACCACAACGGCTCTGGCACCTTTGAGCTGTACCAGCTGTCCTGCTGCCAGACCCTCTGTCATGTCTCTGATTCCTGAGGAACAGGAAAAATATTTGGGAAATTCATCATGAGGGCCGACTGCCAGAGCTGGGTTGCAGAGGGAGACTGCCAGCTGCACGAGCACCTTTGCGTGTCCCACCTAGCAATGAACAGCACTCCTGAAACAAGAACCCGAGGCTGCAAGGCTAAAGGGCAGATGATATCACACAAAGGTCTCCCTCCTTATAAGTGTCCAATTGTTTTCTCTCTGTCATATTTGCTGGCTTTGTATGCCTGTGTTTTTTCTGAGTACAAACTAAATCTTTGTTCAAGGTGCACAATATTAAAAATTTAATTAAAATCAGACCTCTAATTAAAAAAAAAATAAAATTATAAGAGAGTGAAAAGTGAACAAAGCAAATTCTTCTAACTCTAAATTAAAAAGTAAACTTTCATTTAGTCAGAACTGTAGGCTTCAAATCATAGGTGAGCAAGCAACTGCAAAAGGGTAAATTAATAAAACTAGGCAGGATGCAGCTTTGCTCAATGACCCAGTGCCAAGGGATAGAAACATAGCTAAGGGTGTCTGTGTACATAGTGCCCAAAGGTCAGCTCTGCATGGATGTATGTGCTGTGAATGCATAGCTTGTCCCTGGTGTGGTGCTGGTGCCTGGGAGGTGCTTCAGCAAGTCTGCCTTATTCCCAGCTGCCAGCACCCCTCCAACTTACCAAGCCATTTGGGACCAGAGTGCTTTATGCATTTGTCATTCCTTCAGATGGACAGCTTGTAGGATGCGTGTCATCTGTCCCAGAGCAAACTGAGACCCACCTTTTACAAAGGGCAAACTCCCCTGAGTTCAGGCACTGAATTTTTCTTTTTGACTTGGTGCTGAATCAAGAAGCAGGAGAGCTCTACTGTAGCTCCTCACTGGAAGGCCCGGGTTGCCAAAAGGGTGAAGCATGGCATGAACATCCCTTTGGAGCAAACATGCAGAGGCAGGCTTCATTCCAGGAGCTACAACCGGTGTGTCTGTGGAAGTTCAGAATGGGAGCAAAGCAAGAGGACAACAGATGAATTCCCCAGTTTCACTCCAGAAATAAGGTTTGTCTGATGTCCACAGAGAGGTTCAGGCTTTGGAGAAATCCAGAGCTCAAAAGCAACTTTTGTGGGATGGGAAAGGAACTTGCCAGTTTTGCTTTGCAAAACCACATTTTAAAATGCTGTAAACTGATTTCACACAGCTCTCTTCAACACCTTTGAGCTGCCTGAACCACCACACTATTTAAGATCTCACTCACCCTGTCCTTTGTGGTTCAAATGCCACCAAACAAAATAAACAACACAATACTGAAAGATTTCCCCTGCTTCACATGAGAAAGGACGAGCAGCAAATCCCTGCAGCATCTGGCTCCTACTCTCTGGTAATCTCTGGGACAGTTTTACTCTTGGCATTTCTCCTAAGGAAGGTGTGAACCATGGTGGAAGGGCTCATTATAAATCTGGAGCTGCTCCCCTTGAGTCCAGCCCCTCAGCAAGCCGAGCTCTCTGAAGCACCAGTTTCTGTTTCCAGCCACGTAGCTCGGCAGCTATGCACACACTCAGCTGCACCTTGAGGAAGGAGGGTAGTCTTGAAGTGAGCAAACGTTCTACAAGATGTTTTCAGCTGGTGAAACAAAGCTACAGGAAAAGCCTGGATGTGGCACAGAAATTTTTGTCTGTCGTTTCAGATATTTATACTGGAATACGATCATTATCTCTTCCATCCTAGCTTCTCCTTCTGCTCACTACTACAGGGAGCAGCATTAGGATGGCACTGCACTCTACTGCCATAGTAATGAAGATGTCACTAATTCTCCATTTAGACTTCACTGCCTATAAAACAGGAGGAGGAAATGGGCTGTGAGCTTGATAAGGAGCAAACCCTGGTTTGAACACAAATGCTTGAGAGTTGGGAGTGGAAAGAGGAAATTAAAGACAATCAGCTGAAAGCATTTTTCCAGTCATCAGGCATTGCAGTGAATGTGCGGGATGGAGCCATGACCACCAGCTGCTTTGGGGGCAGATCGCCCCAAAGCTGGCCAGACTGGACATTTTTCTGATATTTCAGGACTTTTAATGCTTCTGGGATCCCAGTTGAATAAATTACTGTGGGAAGTATTTATAGTGTCATAGGATATTATGAACTGGAAGCGACCCACAGGAATTATTCAAGTCCAATTCCTGGTCCTGCACAGGATAGTCCCAAGAGTCCCACCATGTACCTGAGAGTATTGTCCGAATGTTCCTCGAACTCTGTCAGTCTTGGTGCTGTGACCACTTTCCTGGGGAGCCTGTTGCAGTGCCCAACCACCCTGTGGATGAAGAACCCCTTCCAAATATCCAACGTAAACTCCCTGGGGTCCTGTCACTGGTTCACCAAAGAAGAGAGATCAGTGTCTTCCCCTCCTCTTCCCTTGTGAGGAAGGTGGAGATTGCTGTGAGGTCTCCCCTCAGTCTCCTCTTTCTCAGGCTGAACAAACCAAATGACCTCAGCTCCTCCTAGTGTGACTTCTCCTCTAGACCCTTCACCATCTTTGTAGCCCTTGTTTGGATGCTCTCCTGGAGCTTTATATCTTTTTTATATTGTGGTGCCCAAAGCTGCACACCCTTTAAGAATAATATTTAAATCTTAGCCTCTCCTTAAAGCCCTGGCTGAGCAAAGACCTCGTTCCTAAAACTTTTTAGACTTTTCCAAAAGATATGCATACTCCTGTTCGGGGAAGAGATGGGAGTACTCCTGTTTGGGGAGGGAGGGAAAACTCTGTCTTCATGACTGGCTCTGGTCAAGCCTCAAGCTCAGTCTAGGACAGATCAAAAAATTGGTTTTGAGTCTCTGTGAATGATACTAAACTGCCTGTGTGGACACAAATATTGCATTAGAAAAGGCTGAGAGCCATATCTCTATATATTCAATATCCTCCAAGTTATGATATTCACCCGGAATGTAGGAGATACAGATTAAGACTGTTGCTCTCAATTAAACAGACATCTGAGAAGAGCTATGACAGTGGGACTGCTGAAGCCAAACCCAAGACCCCACCATCCACCTGCCTTGGAACCCACAGCCAGAAGGTGATTTTGAGAGCTGACCAGGGTGCATGGAGTGGGAGGCCCTACCTCTACCTCCCCTTGGAGGTGTGCTCTAAGAATAATGCACCTCTGCAAATGCCTCCAGCATTTCCTGAAGCTCCCTAGAACTTGCCAAATTTCCTCAAGGTTTTCCGGGGATCCCAAATTCACCAAGGCTGTTCAAGCCTAGGAGTGTGAAATCTTATTTTCCAGTTCTTTGCTCAAATTTAATGAACCATCCCCTGTGTAACCTCCCTTGGAGAACATTTTGAAGCCCCATGTACTTCCCTCCCCCTCCACGGCCAGCACAGCCAGCATCTGGCAGGAACCCCAGCGTTTATCTTTCCAAACTGGGTTGTGAGTACTTGGTTACACGAGTCACGCACAAGTTATGCTGTACCCTGATGATGGAGAAAAAAGGCACCAAGAGAAGAGAGACGTACAATAAGGGCATCTCTCCTGCTGCTTCTTCAGCAAGAAATTGCTAGAGAGCAACATGAGCCAAACCTGAGCCACTTCTTGGGCTGAAGATCCTCTGGGAACCTCGATGAATCTGCCCCTAAAATAATGGTCCATTTTCCTCCTAAGTATTACTGACTGATTAAATGAAGTTCGGCATATAGCAGGTCTTTGCTGCTGTTGTTATTTTCTGCATTACTGGTTTTTTGGATAAGATATACTTAAGGAAAACACTAGAGATCTCAATTAAGCAGCTGGGTGACTTATAAATATATATTTATGTTTGAAACCTAAGTGGCCATTGGCTTCCCTACTGTTTTACTTAGCTAACAAAACAACTCTATCAAAGTAAGTATTATTCCAAAACCCAACTTCCTGCACAGAATGCTCCCATGTGCTCCATCAGTCTGCTTCTCTGATGAACTACATCGTTTCTTATAAACTGTCCATGGCCCATAAATTTCCAAGCATAAAGGCTATTACTGTGCTGTGCAAATCTGCTGAGAATTTTATCCTTATAACTTCATTTCATTTGGGTGCAAATGAGTTTGGTGAGAAAGTTGATCTGCAAACTTTTTTCCCCCTGCCCTCTGCTTTTGAGCTTATTTTGATAAGTAATACTTACTTGATTTAGACTTGAGGTGGGCTTTGTTTTGGCTGCTTTCAGTTGGACTGCCTCTGCCTCAAATTAGCTTTCTTTAGTAAAGGAAGAAAGAACCTCTCAAACGTTTCTTTCCCCAAAAGCTTAAAAACAAAATTCACAATAAACAATGTATGAAAATAGAGCAAATTGGGGTTTGGGCCACGTACTAGATGAATATTGCAAATCTACTCTGTTTTGTCCAAAGACAAGACTCCTGCATGTATTCAAGTACTGGGAACAGTAACTAGTTCATAAAATTCTCTTTTCCTGGACCAAGCCACAGGGTGGTGGAAAACTGAGGAATTTTTTTTTTTTGGTGTGTGCATGCAGATGAAAACCTCTTATGAATGTTTTGCTCATTTTTAGCTCTCACAGTTGCCTGTTTATGTTAGGACTCCTGTTGTCACATGTAGCGGATAGATCTTCAAACAAATTGTAGTCTCTCTGTCCACCAAGCAGAAAAATGACTAGACTTTGCCATCGGGAGCAGCACAAGGCTTGCGCTTTCCCTGGCTTAATTCCAATTTCCATAACAATACAAATTAGACTTGCTCAAGGCCATCGAAGAAGTGGGGGCATGGGGGAGAAGATGAAATAAGCCATAACTCTCATGGCTTTCTTCCTCCAAGCGCCAAAAGCAGTCAATCACAAGCAATATGGAAAAAAATATAGTGTGCAGAGGGACGTTTTGATATCTTGATTCTGGAGACTTCTTGACTACCTTGTACTAATTTCATTATGCTCAATTTAAGGGGCTTTTTATTGATAGATACCCCAGGAAATACGACTTGGAAACAGTGTGCTACCTTGGGATATCACCAACCATTTGACATTGGGGAACTAAAACAAAAACAGATGTTTTAGGAAATAAACAGCTTGAATATATCACTCATAAACCAATTAAAAGTTTCTGTAGAAAGTTGACATTTCCCATGAAGCAAGCAATGGGAGTAAACTCAAATCAGTTGGCTGTGAGCTACGGAGCAATTCCCAGCCACAGATTTTTTTTTTTTACTGCTTTGAAAATGATGTTTGGATTTAAAAAAAGAAAGGTGTGATAAAGAAGCAGTCTCACCTTGTCACTCTCAAACCCAGAATCTGTCTTTTCACCTTCACACTTCCCATTCATTGCTCATTAAGCAAACAGTGAGATATTCCCGCTATTGTTCGAGTCTTTGGCAGAGAATCTCCATGACTTCAAGTCTAAGTGCACTCCAAAATAAGGCATGAAAATTGTTTCTGTTTGTTTCAGGTATTTAGTTAAAAATAGTTTGAGTGTTCTGGGGAATACAGGGGAATTGAACAGTTTGAGGAATTGTTTTCTTATTTTAAGCTTTTAAAAATTTCATCCTTTATTCTTTTCCCCTGAGATACTTTGTTTTAAAATTTTATTTTGCAAAGGCAAGCAAAACCATCTAAGCACATGCTTAACTTTAAGCATTAAAAAGTCAATGGGATTTAAGCATGTGTTTAAAGGCAAACATATGCTTTAGAGCTCTACTGAATAGGAATGGTTTATTGAATCAAGGCTATAGACAGGTTAATAAAATGGGTTAATATATGCAATCTGGAAACAAAAATTAAACATCTTTCTGGAATATTATCATTATAAGCATTGTCTCATTCTAGCTCAATTCCCTAAATTACTGTTGGATTTGTAATGTCCTTGACACTGTCTCTCTCTCATTTCTTGAAGAAATGCAGATTATTGTACTAGATTATAATCAGCTGGCTAAAGTACAGCTCGAAGCTTATGATTCTATCCAGAGCAATTCGGAACAAAACAATCTTACTTCAAAAGGAGTTTATTCACCAAAACTCATTTTCAGAGAAAATCTGCCAAATCTTTTCCACTGACACATACCTGTAATTCCCTCTGTATAAATATTCATGTGCTGTGAATAAGAAGTAGAAAACATTGTGTTATTTTTCAATATTTACCCTAGAACTAGTTCCACGAAGGTGCTTATTGTATGACAAAAGATAGGAGTTTACACTCCCATCAAAGTTTGCTTTTAAATAGATCATAAAATCCATTGTGAATATTTAAGCCAAGAGTAATAACACGGTGTCATATACTCACGCAGTATAATGCAGTAACACTGCATTTTGACATCTGCCCAGACAGATGTTTAGAACAAAGTTCCTCAGATTCTTTCTTCTTTTTTTTCTTTTCTTCTTTTTTTTTTTTTTTAAGTTGCATGGAAAGGAATCTGGGAATCATCTTTTATATCGAAGCTACTTAGTACAATTTAACTGTCAACAGAATAATTAATTTAAATGTAGACTTACTGCAGAAGCCAAAATCTCACATAAGCCCTGAACAAAAAAACAGAGGAAAAAGGAATAACCTCCCAGCAACAACCAGACCTTAGGAAATATATACATTTATACCCAAGTAGGATGTAGGATTCCCATTTACACAATCGATAGGATGCACACAGAGTAAATGTCTAAAATCCCACAATTTACCTTTCTGCTGTTACTTCATCATCTTTAGCACAGGCAAGAGCATCACTGACAGTCAACAGATATTTTCCCACTATATTCTTTCAGAAGGACTACATTAATTAGTAGTTACTAATTATTTTGCCCATAGCAACACCGCTGGTAAATATCAAGGCATGTATTTATTTAAAGTAGTTGCAGAGAGATCTCCTATTGTAATTCTACATCTTGTGCTTTCTGGGGTTTAGATCCATGTTGAAACATGCACATGACCACATGCTGACTGCCAAATTCATTGTAATGTAGAGCATATTTCAGGGATAGTCCTTTAAACATAGTTAGCCAGATCTTTTTGAGGGCTTGCTGGTTGGCTTATTTATTATGAAGATTTGTCAGGCAGCACAGTTAAGTTAATCAGTAACCAATAAAAGATTTAAGTTCAGAGATATAAACGGGTTGATTTATGGCTCACAAAGGTTTTTGGCTTCTCAACAGGAACTCATGAAAACATGTTGCTATGGTTACTTTGGAAACCGATACCTTTTTATACCCTACTAATATATAGGAATTTGAGAGAAGTACCTACGACTTCCAGGGACCTGTACACAATTCTATCGGTGTATTCTTTTTTTAACTTTTTACTTTTACATTTAATTTTTTATTTTTGCTATGCAAATATGCAAATAACCCAAAACTGTCTCTGCTTTGAAATCTCTGCGCCAACTCCAAGTTTTCCGAACACCAGGAGAGTCAGAGTTCTTTGTGTATCCCTGCCTTGATTATCATTTTTGCAATCTCCACCAAAAATCAATCAGACCACATCATTTTAAAAACAAAGTTGCCAGCCAAAGGATACTCACATGTTGTTGCATTGACATCTTCTCCAGCATGTAAGTCCAAAAGATGAAAATCATAATGTTAAATACTGAATGTAAACTGTCTCCTGACGGATTTTTTGGGAGGTATTTTTGCTGTTTGGTTTTTTGGGTGTTTTCATCCAGTTGAACATGTTACCCAACCTCACTGGTGAATATTATGCAAGTTTTTTTTCCTCTAACTGTTGTCATGATCATCTTTATGCTGATCATGCAGTTTGACTTTGTCTGGGGCTGGCTGGAATATGCATTGCACATGATTTTTCAAAAGGCCGACGTGATTGGTCTCCCAGAGTCCAACAGAGCCACAGTAAGGATTTCGAAGGACACTATGGGCTCCATAGCCCTGCTGCTGTATTTTGGGACGTAATTTTTAGGCACCTGAATTTACACTTGAGTTTTAAGACCTTGCTGGCATTTAGGGTCGGGACGGAAGCTGGACCATGAGCACGCCTGTCCATCCTGTGTGTACCGCTCAGGCCACCAATATTTCACTATCCTCAAAAATCACTCTACTTTCCTCCAAAAAACAACTCTTGAGCCAATTAGACATTTGGCCCAAACTATGAATCAAACTCGCACTCAGTTTGTACCAAAAATAAAAGCTATGTTTTCCTGTCCCTTCCAAGGCTCCAGTGGAGGTGGAGGTGGGGCTGGATGGCTCACAGTGCTCTGGATTCAGCCTACAAAACCATTAGCAGTGTCACCCAGCATATAGATTATCAAATAAATGATGGCCACCTGTGACTTGTGAGGCTAAAGCTACTCTCTATCAAGGTGTTCTGATGACATCATCATAAACCCAGAGGGCAAAGCTCAGCTAGTTTATGATGTCACCAGAAGGCTTCTCCAGGTTGTGCCATAGTTCGTGGTCATTATTTTCTGTAACAGGAGGAGCATATGCACCTACATCCCAGCAGGGTTCTGATCCACTTTGGCCTTCTTTTCATGTATATATATAAGTAAAAATGTATTTTCATATATATATATTTATATAACCATAAATAAATAGATTTCTTTTTTTGCATATATACACTGCATTTATTGTGTATGTACTTCTAACATACATATCAAATCTGCATCTATAGTTTTTACATAATTTTTGTGTGTGTAGATATATATATATATAAAAATTATATATATGATTTTTATATGTGTATATATATATGTATAGAGTATATAACCTATTCTTAGCCAGTGTTTACTGCCAAGACATGAGCCAGAGTTGTCGGGCCAGTACCCCAAGCTGGAAGAAGCCCAGTAGGAGGGCAGTGGATCTGGCCACCCCCTCGTGAAGCTGGAGCCCATACAGGATGGATGCTTGTCTTTTTTTAATTTTTTTTTTTTACGATTATTATTATTTTGCAGAGAAGTTGCAGCTACAAAGCATTTCCTAACCACTACAATCACTGAAGCTGGCAGCAGCCACAAGTCATTGATCTCTGAGGGACGCTGCATTTCCTGGACAAAGCAGCCGCACAAAGCCTGGTGCCACCTGACACGGGGCAATACAACCCTGGGGTAGAAAGTACAGACAGGGAATAAAACAGGCAGTAAGAAAGCTGAAAAATTAAACCTCTGGCCTTGTCTCCACTGTGGATCTAAAGATAGGGATCTCCCACCTTGGACCATGCATCCAGCCCCTTCCTAGGGAATGAGGCTCACATTTCCTTTAGAGACAGGCAGGCAGGAAAGCTACATCATCTGGTGGCTTTGGCACAGCCAAAGCAGTACACCACAGCTGGATAGCTGATCTGTGCCTTTCTCCTCACTGAGAGGCCCTACCACATGCTACGAAATGCTTTAATGTCCCCTTAACATGCTGTATAAATAATTTCCGTATCCATTCAGTGGTGCTCACATGTGGTCCTTTGAAAGAGTTAAGTAAAAATTACAGTACCAATATATCTTTGAGATGAAACAATGACATTTATAGGTCACTGTAATCCATTTATTAATTAATTTTTTTACCAGCCTTCCATATGATGGCTCCTAAATGCTAAATTTTTCCTACAGAACTGTGTTTTAACAAGTAGGTAAGTTTTAAAACTGGACTTGAAGGGAGTTTCTTAAAATTTGAGCTACCTCAGGAAGGGCAGGTAAATAAACTTACATTCCCATAGCAGTCCACAGAGCCCTTTTTTGAGGCAAAGAAGGAAAAAGCACAGGCCGTGGATGTCCAGCCATTACCACAAAACACAGCCATGCACCTTAAGAGATGCTGCCCCATTTCTGCAGCCGGGGCAGCGATGTGTTTGTACTTCCTTACCTTTGGGGAGGCTGTGGACGGTGCTGCAATGTGCTGTGCAGGAAGGCCTGGGATGAGGAGTGGGAAGCAGAGTCATGTGTGACACTTCCCTCGCCCCGCTCCCTGGGAGGCAGCAAGGCCAGAGGAAAGGCAGCTGTGCCTCAGCATTGACAGGATGCAGACAGTGCTTGCTTTCTGACAAGGGAAATTATGTGAAAAAGGCAAAGGATGGATTCCACCAGGACTTACCTTTTCCCCTGTTCTTCCCTGCAACACGTTGATAACATACATCTCCAGCCACATCCACCATCCTCTGGCCCCGTCCCACCTCAGTGTCAGCGCATGAGCCTGGCAGCCCCAGGTTTTCATATTTTACAGAGCTCCTCAAGAGCCAGCACAAAGAGAAAGAGGCCTTTCAACTGGCCTATTTCATGACCGAGGGGTCTGTTCTATTGGTGATATGAGAGCCCTGATGTGATACTCTCCAAATAGCAGCAAGGCATGCCTAAATCCCACCATGCAGTAATGGCAATAAATTAATGTGTTCATCTTTCCCTTCACAAAAATAGTTTACAAGTCCTACTGCAGAAGGTGTAGGTACTAAAGAGATATTTGATTGGCTCAGCTCTATCACCTCAAAAAGCCTTTACAACTCCTTTACATGCCGAAAGCACAGTTTCATAAGACAAAGATCATAACTCTTATAAAACTGATAGGAAATCTGAAACTCAATCACATACCAAGACACCATGAGGCCAAATAACACCCTAAAAAAAAAGTTTCAAGGCAGCACTTCCTTTTCAAACTGTGCAGTTCCTTGTTTCTACATCCTGCAGTAGAATCCATTTGTTTATCAGCATGAAGTCTGTAGCCTGGATTACAGGCTGGAGCACAGCCTGTGTGTAAACCAACATAAGGGTATTTCTTTGCCCTCACGTGAAAGCCACTCTTGGGTAATCTATTAATAATAATCCTCATTAAATTCCTTAAATGCTTGAGTAGAGAAACAGAGAGAAATTCAGGTACAGCTTCCTGAAACAGTACATCAGGAAATTAGATAAATAGAGCTGGATCACTTAAATGTAGGATAACAGAGAATTGTTGTTAAGTAGTCTAAATCCATCAAAACCCAATCATGGCATAAACTTCAGAGGTTTCTGTTGGACCAGCAGCAGCATTGGTGTTTCTTGTGAGCACCTCAGTGGGACTTTATACCTTCAATCAATGTAAAACTGTTTGAGGGTGTTCACTATCACCAAAGTACGTGTTCCAAGTAAGTGTCTACTTTAGTAGAACAGCCCAGTTAGAAAGCCATTCCCAATAATTTCCATATATTTAAAGATTTTCCTTACCAAGTTTTACATCCTCGGTTCAACCCAACACATTTATTGGTTAGTTTAGTCTCTGTGTGTGCATGCATGCAGGTATATAGAGAAAAACATAATGAATTCTCTTTTGCCTGTAGACATACTCATGCTACAAACAGCAGAATAAAATTTTGGGGTTATTTGGAGCTTATTCACCTTGACAAGTTAAAATTACAAAGGGTCACATCGTCAGTTAATATAATCTATCTCTGATGCCAAGAAAAGTTCTCCAATTTAAACTGCTTGAAATATTCAACCCAGAGATCTGGAAGAGTGTGGCATGCGGTGAGATTGCTGGGAAAGATTGTTGAGCACTGGTGAGACACATGAATACCTCAATTTCCTCAGAAAATTGATTGAAAAGTGGATATCCATGTAGTAACCATGAGTAGGAAGAAATGTGTCTTCTTGTCTCCAATCTGAATGCCCATCCATGCTGTGGATATCTTCTCTCATTGGGAGAGAAGAAAAGTGGTGGTGTCGCATAAGTAGGGCAAAGAAAAAAAAATACTATTTGAACCATAATTTCAAAAGCAGAAATTTGACAAAACTGAGTTCTGAAGGGGCTACCCACAGGAGAGGCACTGTCAGGTTAGAAGATAACAAGTATTGGCAAAAGAAGGGCTAGTCTGTGCTCCTTCTCAGTTTCAGAATTATTGCTTATATTTCTACTTTCTTAACAAATTATTCCATTGACACTACAAAGCAGAGGGCTGAGAGTGAAGGATAATACACAAGAGAGCCCCTAGGCTGTTACTTTGGATTATAAGTATCTAATTTCAGTCATTTAAAGTAAATTCAGTTTTGTCAAAGACTCCAGTCCAACCTATAAAACTCAGGTCCGGTGAGCATGACAGCATGCCTTGGAGGAACAGGGCTACAAGAGGGAAAACAAACAGCTCCATTCAACTCCTTTAAAGGCCTTATTTCATCTAACCATGGAGTTAGCACCAACCTTCTTTGATTATGTGTACTGTAGGAGAGTGAGTAGTTTCAGTTACAAGTTGTTTCTTCCACATCTCATCATTTTGTGTGGGTTTTTACACCCCCAGTAGAGAAACTTCCATAACTGAGCCCAACAGAGCAGAAAAGGATGAGAAAGAGAGGGAAGATAAGTATTAAGAAAGCAATTTTTGGAAAGGATGTCTTGTGTGTTGTTGGAACTATGTGCCATTTGTACTTGCGTGTAACTATCATGCATCCACCGTGACTACGAGGCAATAGAACAAAGCAAGTTCAGCTCTCCTGTGCACTGGGGGTAATTGGAGGTTACCCCTTTATTTCAGGGGACAGCTTCAAATTTCCTGCTGAATTTGTCTCTGAACAGCAATAAACAGCCATCCATAGGCCCTGGATGGCAATCAACATACAAATTTCCCAATTTTTAGCTGCAGAAAGTGCAGTCTTGATTGAATCCCCTTTTATTTAAGGACTGTAGACCTTGGGGAGCTTTAATAAATCAGAGATTTCTGTACCCTGAATTGCACAGTTCATCCTCCCATACACTTGTGAGGTCAACCTGCTTTAGAAAGGAAATCTTTCACCAAGTTCCTCTTTGCTCTGGACTAAAAAGAGTTCCTCAAGCCACAGTTTGAAGTGCGGTGATACAACCTGGGTGTTCACGTGGAAAAACTTAAGGCTACACATTCATTGCATCTGAAACTGGGACTTGAGCTAAGCCAAGGGCTTCTCCACCTAGAGGATATGAAGACCCAGGTCAGAGTCTTTTGCTGGTAAATTCAGCTCACCTGCTCTGTATTTCAGCATTCCCAGTTTTTCAAGAGAGAAAACTATTGCTTAATGACACTGAATAACATTTGCTTAATGCCAGCATGAAACTCAGTTCATAAAGATAGTTTAAAGAAGTAAAGAGCAAGAGATTGTATTATTGTTGTTGTTGTCATTATTAATTACAGTTGTTGTTGCCATTGTTGTTGAGGGGCTTTTCTAATTATAGCAGCTAAATAATATTTAATGTTAAATGCTGCCAAAGAATGACAAACTCCTCAAACAACAGCTCCTCAGCACGTGTTTGCTAAAAGCTTGAACTTCCCTTATTCAAAATATAACACTGCTTAGCAACACGGACTTGAACAGCTTTGGAAGCCTCCAAAATGGAGCAGATATTTATATGCATAATGAGAATTCCCATTGTTGTAGAGAATAAAATATATAAATATATCTACATGTATGTACTCACACATATAAAATTTACACTGTGCATCAGTCAAGTGTTTGAAACTTTATAAAGCAGAAACCACAGTGACTTAAATCAAGAAATGCATTAAAAATCATTGATTATCAGCCTCACTATTTGCCTACCTAGGGGCTACCACGGCTGAGAGTGAGGAGGCAGGTGGGGTAGGCTGCAGCGATGTGAGGCCATGAAAAGTCCATTTGAAGCAGACTGGGGCCATGGGCTGCAGGGCTGCAGCCCACACCCTCGAGAAGGCAGGTTTATGGCACATCCCTCTGTCTCACCTGCCTGGCCAGAGCTTGGTTAGCACTGCTGGGGCAAATAAAATAAAATAAAATAAAATAAAATAAAACAAAACAGAACAAAATTAAAAACAGTTATTTCTCACTCTCAGTTTCTTCACTGCAAGAGTTTCCCAGCCCTCATGCTGGGAAAAACTTCTCCCAAGGGAAGTGCTGACCTGCCCCAGCACCCAAATCCACACTTCCCAGTTACAGCCCAGTGTCCAAGAGCTGCAATTTCCTGCTTTGTTCTGTGCCAGTTTTCCCCACCAACCCAAAAGCAGACCAGCCTGGGCTGTAGCCACTCCATCTCTGGCAGAGGAGGGGAGCCCCCAGCGTGAGAACATTTTGCCAAAGAACCAACCCTCCAGCACTCACATTACATAAACAAGATAAGAGGTCCTTCCAGCCCAGGCCCCGGGGCTTGTGGCTGGGGCAGGAGGAAGGAAGCTGGGAGGGGAGCCACAACACTGCTGTCCCTGCTTGGGAATGGAGAGGTTAAAAGGGCTCCTTCTTCCTCCCCAGGACAAAGATCTTCACCTCAGCTGTTACCACCACATCCAGCAACTTGTTCAGACAATTGTGCAAAGACCATGTCACAGGGCCTCAAGCTGCCACCTCTGTGGGTCTCGAGGGATTTTCTGCTGCTCCAAAATGAGTCCTTGCTATCTGCTGTTGCCTGGTGTGAGCAATATGCTCCTTGCTGAACACCTTCCATCTCAGCAGCCTCGGTGCTTGGTGGCTCCTGTACCAACACCAGCCACATGGCTGTGCTTGGCAGAGAAATTTGGTAAAGCACTATAGCTCTGTCCCAGGGCAGTATATCCAATATATCCAGTAGGAGATATACAGCAAAGGGCGAAGGAGATGTACAGAAAAAGGGCATTCTCCTGTCATAAGCCTGAACTGCACATTTTGGTCACTCCTAGGCCATGATCCCAAAGCTGAGCTAAGGACCATCACCAGCAGCTGCCTGAGCTGGACAGCTGAGGAGATCCCTTATGTCCTCCAGGATGGTGCCCTCCACTCAATGAGCACAGTGCCCTTGAAGGACAGGGCAATCTGCTCTCGAGCCATGGCTGCCAGGTTCAACAGAGATGAAGCAGACCCCTTGCCTCTGAGTTTGGACTCTTACCCTATTCTGATATAGTGTGGACATCGATTCAGGGGAAGAGCTGGTCAGATTTTGGCAAAAATCCCACAACACCTTATTGAAATGCAAGCCCTAGCTCCCATTCAGTAGCCAGACAACTCCTCAAACTCAGCAGAAAGCTAAATTTGGGTCCAAATCTGGACTCGGCCTCTTTAACATCTCTCTAATTACTGCCGAGTAATTACTGTGCAAGTAACAAACCGCTAACAAGTTCCAATAAAGAAAACGTTTTGTAAGAAGAGAAGGAGGTAGCGGGAGGACTAATTTGCCAGGTAGGAGGTTTTAATGCCATGAGGGAAGATGTTGCTGATCCTTTCGTTAACAAGGCCTACTGTTAATTCTGCTCTGGGCAAAGGGATTTTAAGATAAGGGAAAGAAAGAAAGGGGGAGGGGGAAATAAAAAAAGAAGAGCAATCCAGCCAGAAAAGAAAATTTAGGTTGATAGTTTCAGTTTCTGCTGCAGTCTGGGTTGAGGAGGGCTTACTCCCATGCTAGGATGCAAAACTGTGTGGGAGCTCTGCCAGGCCAGCCTCACTGCCAGGCATCACCAAAAAAACCTCTGTGTGTAGCAGGTGGGAAGGAAGGTGGAAATCCCACTCATGAGGACTGAGAGAGTGCAACATTTTAGGGAGACACCCGGCCTGCTTTTTCATCACCGTCTTGATGCTCACAGCAGTCAGTGGTGTCAACTCAAACCACGGGCAGCAACTCACTTCAACAAGCCCGGGATAAGAAAGATAACTACAAAGGACCTCCCATCAAGGGGCAAGCTGAAGCACCCTAAGCCAGTTTGCCATCCCACCAGGCAGTATCACCCACCCCCGACTCTGCATCACCCAAGGTGTCCCTGGAAGCTGAAATCCCATTGATTTGCTGTTCAACTTGTGCTTGGACACATTAGGTACCCTGCAAGAATAAGGTGGCAACATCAGGCTGAGTGATGATTAGCACATCAAAAGGCATTGAAAAGGGAAGTATGCTGTTAATTTACTCCTGTAAAGACAGTGACAAACTGTGGGGTTTTTATCCTTTATCTCTATCCAGGACACCAGTAGGGAGGAAGGGGGGGTTTTTTGAACACAGGAGGTTTTGCAGGGGATTTCCCAGGCTTGGGAAAAAGTCCTTGGCTGAAGTTTATGTTTCTGGTGTTGCATGAGTTATCAGGATCCGAATAGGAGCTGACTTAATCCACCATTGTGAGATGCTGGTCAGTGCCAGGGATCGTTGCACCTGCCTGCACACGCTGCCCTTGTGCTGTCATCAGCAAATAGCTGAGCACTTCAGCAGCAAACCGATTTTATAGCTCTGAAAGGCTCCTTCTATGAGCACTTGACTCACATTGGGCCTTACAGCTACTTTCATCCCCGAAAAGTAAGCTCCTGAGGCTGCAATCCCCATCTGAGCCTTGTTCTCCTCCACACCCTTCCCATGTGTACATTGGGCCAAGCACTCACTTTGATGTCTGCACAACATGGATGTTGTTCAGGAAAAGTTATTGGGTGAGTCACTGGGCTGGGATCCACTGGCAGCTCATCCTCCTCCAGGTAGGCTGAGGAGCGAAGAGCACAAAAAACTGCTTGTGGAGTTAAAGTAGATTATCCCCTGAAGAGCAAACCCCTTTGTTGCTCCAGAGTGTTCAGCATCTTCAGCTGGGTTTGCCAGAAGTCCCAGGCTGAGACTCAGCTTCTTGGCCTCTGCATTAAAGAGCGAGTCTAGGAATTAATTTGAAGGGTTAAGCTGTGTATAAACCTCTGCAGTATGGCAGATATCAAAGAGCAGCACTCTTGCTTAAAAATTTACTTTTCCAAGCTAGACACAATAACTGGGGAGTGGGAGTGACGACCTAAACCTTGTCTTGAACTGCCAGCTGGTGAATTCCCCACAGGAGGTATCTAGCCTTCCCTCTTGGAGAAGAAAACATCCCCCACACACCCAAAGAGTCAGAAGAGCAGCAGAACCAGACCTGAATCTAGACTGAAGGAGCAGATTAATTTCCATCCCCCAAGTGGATGCTAGAGTTAAAAAAGCAGTTTAAACTTCAGTTCCTGCTAATTAGAATTGTTCTTTCTGCACAAATGCATTTATTTTCTCTAGCCACCAGTTTTGCAAACCAACAGTCAGGCAACTAGTCTGTTCAGACACGAGGTTCAACAACTCTACCTTCACACCTTAAGAATTAGTGTTATCGAAAAAGCACAGTCGCTGACAGAAGTTACAGCTCACACAGCATCTCAACATCTATTAGTGTTGCTACAGCTAGATCCATTCCTACCTTTGCAAATGTTAGAAGCACTGGGTTCACTTCTGTGAAGTTGATCTGAGATAGTAGGAAAAATGTATTTAAATTTATAGTCGCCTGTGTTGAATGTCATGTACAGATGTGCAGGACCTACATCTTCACAGTCTGGGTCTACCCTTGCAAACATGTTGCTGGGCAAAAAAAATTGCTCCGGTGATTATGCATTACCTAGAAATAAAAATAGATTGAGTAGACTATAATAAATACATGCCAGAAAAAATATAAAGAATGTGTGGGAATGCCTATACTTTATCTCAACATTTCTTAGCAAAATAACTTCCTTATGGTGTAATCAAAAATGGAAAGCCAGCACCTAACCAAATTAAGTGCCACAAACATTAATAATGGGTAAAATTGCCATTCAATTTATTTTTATATTGGATGATCTTCAAAGTTGTAGATTGAGAATTGCTGAAACCTTTTAGGGATTTGTTTCTCGAATCAGAATACTTCAGAGATGAAAACATTAACTTGAATTTTAACATATAAAAATCCTTAGTGAAAGGAAATAGATGTATTTTTTGCCAAAAAAAAAAAAAAAAAAGAAAAGAAAAACTTTAAAAGTTCCCCTGATAGTTACAGATGGTTTAATCTTTGGAACCTATTATGTGTTCATTTTCCCTTCAGCATTAATTATACATAATTACCACCACTTTACCCATACCCTTTCAAAAACGAAATCTGTTTACATTTTTCGCATACGTTATACAAATGCAAGATTTTTTAATGCAGTTTTTCCAGAAACGGGACTTCAATTTACCTTCTGAAGGACAAGGGGAGCCAGTGCGCGGCAAACCGGTTTTATTTAAGTTCCTTTAATACAGCTTAATTACTTTTAAACTCTGGAAGCGATTAGGTTATCACCCTTTGAAGTGCGACAGACGAGTTGCCGTGCTGGGAGGAGAACGCGCGGCGCTGCCCGCTGCTCAGGCGCTGCTTGCGCGGCGCGGGGAGATGCGCTCGGCCGCGGCTGGAGGAGGCGGGAGCTGCCCGTCCTGCCGGGAGAGCGAAGGCAGGAGGCTGGGGAAATGATAACTCACGTTCGTCCAGAAAGGGAGGTTCTGGTTAAGGCTGAGAGCAGCGCTGATGTTGTAAAAGATTGAGGAGGATTGTTCGCACTTTTCAACCTTATAATTTTTGCCCTGCGCGCAAACCACGAAATTGTACGGCTCAACTCTCCCTCTTTTTTTTTTTTTTTTTTTCTCCCCCTTCTTTCTCTCTTTTTTCCTCTCTCCCGCCCGTCGCAGATCGCTGTCAGGTGGCTTTTTTCCCGGCCGTGCAAGGATCAAAGCGCCCGGGAGTAGAAGCGCCCATTGTGGGGCTGACACACGATCGCCCTGGGCAGGGGCGCGGGGGCGGCGGCGGGCGCGGGGCACCGGAGCCGCTCCCCCGGGCTCTTCCCCTCGCAAGTGGCATTTCCCCGCGGGTTTGAGAGGGTGGGGTTTTTTTTATCCTCTCCCCCACTTCTCCTGTGGGGAGGCTCATTCCCCAGTTGTTTCATCTCCATGCTCTCCTCTGCGGGCGCTTCGGAGAAGGGGAATGCCAAGGGAGGGGGCACTTCCCTACCCCCCGACCCCAAACTCTCCGCGCCCGGCAGCAGCTCCATTATTTGCATGTCATGTTTATAACCTGGTGGAAACCAAGACTGATATCTGTGGTCGGGAGAAGATGACTTTCACCTCTCCAGATCACTCTCTTAAATAAAAAAGAATTGACCAGCTATGGGCGTAAGCATTTATCTTGAGTTTGCGGTCATTATCTTTATTATATTGCCTCGGCAATAAATAAATCTAGTAGTTACTACCCCACAATAAAACTGTAGTATATGGGACACCTTACTATTACTTTCTTAACAATCTGCCATCTCTTCACCTCTAAATCTTCCCTGTCTGCCCGGCCCGAGCGGGTCGCTCCCGGCCCGCAGGTGCGGAGCCTCCGCGCCGCTGCCTCTGCCTCTCCCTCCCTACCCTCTCTTTTCCCTTTTTCCTGATGATTCCTCCCCAAAGAGGCGCCTGTCGGCCCCCGCAGGTGCCAGTCCTGCCCGCGGGCTGCCTTCAGCCCAGTGCGCCGGGCGGGCATTCTCGGGGGGCCCCGTCTCGCTGGGCAATCCATGGGTGGGTGTCCCTCCGTGGGCATCCCCTCGAGGGGATATTCCCAGGACGGTGGTCCCTTTACGGGCATCCCTCAGCTCAGTGTCCACCTGTGGACATTCCCCGAGTGGGTCTTCCCCGTGGGCACCCCCAGGTAGGTGTCCCCCATGGTCAATCCCGCCTGAGCACCCCGTGCCCCGTGGCGCCCACTGCCAGCAGGTGGGACCCCTCTTTGGGATGATCACGCTCCTACACCGCCACCACGGTCATTCTACGCTCTACCCCGGCCCACGGGGTAGAGGCAAGGCAGAACCCACGGGCATGCTCCTCTCTCGTTGAGGGCTGCACCTTGACCACCCCCTTTTCTTGTGTGGGGTTTTTTTTTGGGGGGGGCGGGGGGCCAGGGAACAGCCCCAAAGCAAAGGCTCAGCAAAGAAGGAAAGCACTGCCGCTGCGCCAGAGAGCTTTCATCCCCGGTCCCTGACTCCCGCTGCCTCTCTGGTTCTTTTTCTCCCCCTATTCCATAGGTAAATGTCCACGCAATAATATTTATTTACAGTCAGGATGCTGCACATATTTTTTTAATTGTATTTTACCAGGGTGATTCCTTCTTGCTTTTAAAACAAGCGGCTTGGAAAAATATTCCCATTTGGGGCAGGAGCAAAGGAGAGGAAAAGGGGGGGTGGAAGCATTTTTATTTATACCTTTGACATTTAAAAGAGCATAATTAATTTGTCCTGCTTGCATTAACATTGTTGAGGAAGGTTTCAGAAAGCAAACCAGCAAAGGGAAGGGGGGAGGAAAAATAGAAGCTCGCCTAGAAAGCTTAGGATTTTTTTTCCCTCTTTCAGATGTGTAATCAATCATTCGAGTAGGAGGCAGCAAAATTGTAAAGATTCGATAGATTAAAATGCAAATGAAAGGTAGAAAAAGAAACATTAACATGGCAATCAAAGATTTAATAATCGTAAATCACGGTGGGGTTTTTTTGTTGCAGCTGCAGTTTGTGTGTTTTTTATGTTTTAATCATGTTCGTTCTATAAATAAATAATTTCTGAAACGAGACTAATTTTTCACTATTTTAACCGTGGGCTATGGCACTAAATATTTTTTTTTTTTTAAGTATGGAACTCCAGATTGCAAACTATCAGACCAGGAAAAGGGAAAAAATAGCTAGGTTGGATTAGTTCACATTTGAAATTTCAAGTACAATGTCTTCGCAGTGCCGACCGCTTCACTTTCCAATTGAAATCCTTATAAAGTTTATTTGGAATCATGAATGTTTACGTAAAAGCAGACAACCGGCGTTTCTTTACAAGGCTAGCGGTAGCGCCAACCCTCATTCCTGGAGGAAATATGGAAAAAAATATGTATGTGTGTGTATATGTGTGTGTGTGTGTGTATTTTTTTTTCTCTTTTCCCTGTATATGTATATATAGGAATGAGAACAATAACACTTAGGCTGTATTACCTCCAAATTAAAGCTTTGCTAAATTTCCGAGGGAAGTTTAAAGAGGGGGAAACCTGGGGAGAGAGCTGTTCAATGCGGTGAAGGACATGCAGAAGAGGATTTGCTCTCCCCCCTCGGTTTAGCGCGGCGCCTGAAAGGGAGGCTCCGAGACTGCCTAGGATGGTTTTGGCAAAATCAGCATCCTTCTGCGCTGGCTCACACGGGCTCGGCTTTGGTACCCCCCAGGTCCCATGTTACGGGGTGCGCTGGCTCGTCCTCTGGGAAAATGGCTGGAAAATAATTCTTTGAACTTTTGGGCTCAGTGGATGGAGTTCATTTTGCGCGGCGAGGAGGGGGAGAAAGCAGTTAATCTTTACTTCGTTGGTAATCTTTATAGAGCTGAGGGAGAGAGAAGGGAGAGGAGAAAAATCCCCCGCGGGCTGCTCCGGTTTGGGGGTTTGCAGCAGCGCTACCCTCTCTATAAAGCTCTCTGCGAAAATTAACCGGTTCAAAAACCAACTAAATGCGGGAAACGAGCCGCGTTTCTGGGACCTTCTCCTCCTCGCCGAGGGGGCCCATCCCCGTCCTGTTTCCCCCTCCCCAGCTCCCCCGGTGCTCCCGGCAGGGCTCCCAGCCGCCGGACCTTTCCCCGGGGCGGCCGCCACTCCGCGCCGCGGGGCCCCGCGCATCCCCCTCGGCCGAGGGGATACTGCTGGGAAGGGGCCCCCGAGGAGCCCCGCCGCAGCACCCCCGCACCGCCGTCCTCCACGCAGGTACTCGGGACTTGGAGCTAATCAACCAAGTGTTTTTTTCCCCGGCCAAATCACATTATACCCACTTGAATTTTTTCCCCCCTTTTTGGAGCCCTATTTTTTTTCCCACTTCCTCTCCCCAAATTGGGGGGTCCCAGCAGGACTGCCCCGCCGGGAGCTGCACTGGCCCTGCACGCCGGCTGCCGGGGCCGCTCTCCGGGCGGTGCCCGGGACTTGTTGTCTGCCAGGCGGGGAGCGGGGCCGGGGGGGTCCGGGGCCGGGAGGGTCCGGGGGGGCCCCGCCGCCTCCCGCAGCCCCTGACCCCGGCATGCACGGCGCGGCTCCATTGATCATCCCGGCCCGCCACCCCCTCCCTTTATGAGATAATGCAATTACAAACATCAATAAGGAGCTGCGAGGGGAATCATTATGCGGTGACAGTGATAAATGACGGTGCAGAAATNGGAGAAAAAAAGATGTTTTTTTTTTTTTTTTTTTTTTTACCCTAACAATCCAGGGGCTTTGGGGGCTGAGCACAGTCACCAAGGTAACTGATGACATCCAAAATGGCACCAAAGGAAAAAAATGAACAGTCTTTCTTTCGCCTTTCACTCTTTTCGCCCTGTTCTTCCAAAAGAGTTAGTTGGAGCTTTGGAAGCAGCTGCCACACAGGCATGCGGGTATTTCCACACGCATTAAAGGGACGGGGAAGGCTTGCTGGCTGTCACACACAAAGCACCAGCCCGGCTCGGGAGCTGAGCAGCCACCTCCAGGAGGCACCGGGAGCTCCCACCCCAGGCGCGATCGCCCCCGCGCCGCCCCACGCACCGCTCGTCCCTGCCTGCGGCCGGGGGCAGCCGCCTCCTCCCGGCCCGCGGGAAACGTCCGTTCGCTTTTATATTTGAATATAAATATAAACATATATGTGTTATCATCATGGGCGGCGTAGCAAGGTCAGGGGAGGGGATAAATGAACTGTTTTCCACGCAGGTTCAGGACGCGTGGAGCGAGGCCCCGGTAGCAGGAACTTTTCGCGCAACAGCGCCGGGGGTGGAAATATTCATCGCGCGGCCGAAAAGCGCCGCTTCTGAGCCCAAAAGTACCTGTGGCTGCGGGTGGCACGGCCGAGCCGGCAGGGCAGGCACCCCACACGCGAGTCCCTCTGCCTGGAGCGGGACTTGGTCCGCCCCACTCAGCTTGGCTGGAATTTGCTGTCCCCCCAAAAAACCCTCGTGGGGTGAGGGTGCCCAGCCCACACGCAGGGCAGGCCCCGCGCAGCGGTGCGCTCAAATACCGCGCTGAGGGGTCTAGCCCCTCTCCCGCCTCTGTGAAGAGGTGGGAGGGAGAAAGCGCTGCGCTCGCCTTGCGCGGCCCCGCACGCACTCGGCTCCGCGGGGCACTGCGCCTGGGGGAGGCACGAAAAGAAAAGGGGGACGCGGGAAATCGGGGCCAATTAAAAAAAAAGAAAAAACACCAAAACCAAAAAACCAAAACAAAAGCAACGAAACAGAGCATCGCACGCCGAAGGCTGCGCAAACTTTAGTTCGGCAGCGCGCAACATCCTCGGCGTTCCGCGGGCGGCCCCGGAGCCCCCGCATTCCCCCCCCGCGTCACTCTCCCGAGCCCCCAAGAGATGGCAGTCGAAGACGGCTTT
>VYXC01011691.1:1038658-1114320 GCA_013397175.1 Platysteira castanea | reverse complement strand
AAAAAAAAAAAAAAGAAAAAAAAAAAAGAGGGGGAGGAAGTCCCAGCCAGTGTAGGGAGAGGACCCCCTTTGGTGGTTTGCCTAATTCAGAAAGGTCTGCCCTGCCTGCCTGCAGCTCTGCCTGCCCCTGCCCAGCCCGGGGGTCCCCCGGGGGACGCGCAGAGCAGGGGCCCCCCGGGAGTCAGACCCGCAACACGCCCGGGACACTTCCCGCCGGGGATGCCGGCTGGCTTGGGAGGGGCTGGGAGGAGGTTGCATTATTTCCCCTTATTAAGATATTTGTGCCATTTTCCTAGCCTCGGGAATCTCTATTTTTTCTTGTATAGCTGCAATTAGACGTAAAGCAAACGAGGTCTCGCAGCCTGCGCAGGCTGGCCGGGGCTCTTTCACTCGCTGGCTGTGGTGCAGAAAGCACAAATGTGCGAGGAAATTGGTTAATGAGGGTCTGCACTGGCCTTGCTCGAAGAGGTCCGGCAGCACCTCATCCCCTTACAGATATGCATTGCCCAGGCAATGTTTTCTGAGTTTTATTTTCCTCCTTGCTTAGTACGCTCAATTCCAGTAGGAAACTCAAAAATTAGAACTGTGTATTAGAACTATAATTTGGGAGGGAGAGGGGGTAACACTACAAATTTCTTTCCAGTAATGCCCTACGATATTACATTTATTAACAGGCAACAGTTTCCATCCTGACAATTTACAGTGCAAGTTCCAAGAAAGTTTCTTTATGCAGCGCAGCATTACTTTTACATTCTTTAAATACGAAGCTGATATTTAAACAGCAAATGATAGGTAACATCTCCAGAGCCAGCTGAATTTTGTAGCTGCTCGGCTCTCAGTCTGGGATAGAATGGCTACAAATACTGCATGGGGGCAGGAAACAAATTTTGCAAGCAGTGGAGTCACCATGACAAAAAATAATTTGTTTTTATTTTAGATTCAGATTTCATTACTGCACTCAAACTACTACAACTGGGCTTTGAGTTATTATACAATCCAAACTGTTTCAATCAGAAACTCTAAGACTCAGTGTGCAATGATTATTATTAATAATAATTAGCTCCTTGGTTTCTTGATAGAAAAAGGCTATCAACAAGCATTTGTTTAACCACAACAAAAGTATAATTAGCTTATCCCACTTAGTAAATCTGTATGCATGCCAACTCATACCAAACTGCTACTTTTACAAAAAATTGCAATAATACAGATCATTTTTCCAGTCCTTTTTGCACAAAATTTATTTACAATGTATACATAAATGCTCCATGATGGGACTATGGAAAAAAAAAATGCACACATGACCGATGTCTTGCCCAGAAAGAAAGTCAACGTATTAAAAATAAATCTTCAGTCCATGTTTTGAGCTGCATAAAACAGGAAGTGATGTACAAGGTGGTGGTTGCTGCATGGGGACAAGGATGCTCTGATGTGACAATTAGGCTTCAAATACACTGCCTTTCCGTTTCCATGCTTCCTCCTACCAGTCTCCTTAAGACACTGCCTGCAACAGCTGATTAATCATTGTTGATGACTGCAGTTTTTCCCATCCTTCCCGATTTACATCTGTTCAGGCCAATTCAAATATGGTGAGTAAATGAATTAGACATGCAAATTCACGCCCCAGGCTAGAAAGAGAGAGAGGGAGAGAGACGGGGAGAAAGGGAGAGAAAGGGAAGAAAGACAGACAGAGGAGGAGAGAGGGGGGAGAGAGAGAGAGTGCGCATGGCTGAAATCCTAGGATAGAAGAAAGATTCTTCTGCCTGACATAGTTATTTTAATGCTCTAAAAATCCTGCAAATAAGCCCTTTCTGTCATTTGCAGGATAAGTGTAAGGCTTCTTTTTTAATGTAAGGAGGCTTCTGGAGGAAGTGAAGAGCTATGGAAACAACACACATAGTGTGGAAAAATTTCACATTTTTTTTAAAAAATCTATAAGAAACAACGTAATATGGATAACAGTATAATAGCATTTTACAATATTTCACTCTTTGTTCTCTTAATGTCTTATATAGGTATTTAGCATGTCCCCAGAAGTTGACTTCAGTTGGTGTTTTCCTGCTTTTCAGGGTCCCTGTGAAAAATTGGAACGTCCCTTGGTCCAAAGTTGACGCCAAGAACTCCATAGTCATTGCAGAAAGACAAATGTTTGAAATCTACCATCGCTGCAGACAACGTGTATTTCCCTTAAGCTACTGAGCATGAATGTCCATCACTTGTCCGCTCACTGCTGGCTCGCCGGTATGAAGCATTGTGGGGCTTGATGCTGACATGGGCATTCCAGGGTGGGGTGGTCCTCCATGCATCATCATCGCTGGGTGGTGAGGGTGTCCAGGAATGTAGGTATGCATGGGGGGGCCATGACGCAGCTGAGCAGGATGGGGGGGCATCTGGGGCGGGGTATAGCTTGGCTGTCCCATGTTCATACCCATTGGACTACCCCGAGACACATAATCCCCTGGCATACTTTGCAGCCCTGCAGAGGGAGAGAAAGAGGTGGCGGTGAGTGGTGGGGACTGGCTGCCGACGCCGGGCCCCGAAGCTGCTCCGCGCGGGCGCAGGGAGGCCGGGCTCCAGCCCGAGGCGGGATGCAGAGTGCCTCTGTGGAGTTGGGAGTCTGCGTATGGACTCACAGTGACGGCAACAGGAATGGCCCCCAGGTCAAAAAAAAAACCCCAAGAACATCCTCCCCCTTCCAAATACAGAGTTTTGGGAGATGAAACAGCTTTCTGCTTTTACGGTTAGGAACGTGTGCAATGGAGATGTTTCTGATCTGGAAGCAGGCCAGAGGCAGAGCCAGCCTGAGGATGACTAAGGTCCCACGGAGGGCTCTCAGGTGGGCTGCACTCCCCATGGCCCTACTCCAGCCACCTGCCTTCGTCTCCCCACTTGTAAAAGCATGCTGGGAATACAAGGCGGAGAATCTGCAGCGGCCAACGAGGGACTCGGGAGAAGCGATGGGTTAAATAGGTGTCAAGGTTTATCAACAGCTATTTATTTAGCTCTTGAGCCTGATCTCTTGGAATCTGTCCCAAGTATTTGTGCTATTCAAATAGATGCAATACAGCAGGGACATACATCACTGAACAAAGGCCTCATATGAAGCCGAAATTGATAGGATTACTAAGTACGGCTGCTAAATCAAACTCATATTTTTAGACACATTAAAAATATATACATAATCAATAACAGTTATCAATTATTTCTTTACCCCCCGATCACCTCTGGCCGCAAAAAAAATCAGACGCTCAACTCAGTCAAACCTTTCAGTGGGTTTGGGAGAACAATAAGAAAAAAATTGGACCTAAAACAATAAAACCTCCTGCTTTCTGTGGGCCTCTGCCTTCTGCTTGGATTGCTGTAGCTGATGGGAACTGACAGGTGTATTGTTTCGGAGAGCTATAAGCTCCATAATCATCAAGGGTGAAAGGCATACGCTATTGCTAAGTAGGTTCAATTGGCTTTAGTTCTAAGTAAGAGCGCGCTGTGAATGCACCGAACACCTTGGAATCAGGTCTCAAGGCTCTAGCAATGAATAGCTGCTTAATCTAGCCTAAAGGAACAGTTTTGAACTAATGAAAATTGCTTATAAAATATACTGTACTCACAGCTCTTTAATCAAAAAAGATGATAATATTTTTTGTAATAACCTATTAATTTAATTGGTCACGAAGCATAAAATACATCATTTAAATTTAATTGACCCAGAAACTAAGAAACAATATTTAAATTAACTAAGCTAGAAATTTTCATGATGAGGTAATAAGGCTATTGCATTCCCAAGCTCAGAGGAATGTTTTCACAGCTAATTGTTAAAACTTAGTTTTGACTTGGGCTCAGAGAAGAGTACTACGAAATACACTTGCCCTGGGTAACTTCAAACCCTATGTTAACATAGGCTGGGGGCACAACAAAGATGCTGAAATAACTTTTAACTCCAGAAAGAGAGCAAGAGAAACAGCATCAGGCACCGTTTAAACATGGTATCAAGTGTCTTGGTGTTTCAAACAGCTTTACTCCTTAAAAAAAAAAAAAACACACCAAAATTTGTATAATGTATTTTCCCCTAGAAAAAGACAAGAGGGAAAAAAAAAAAAAAACTGGGACAGTTTTTCTAGGCTTTCTTTGCGAGGTCTGCCACTGAAGATTGCATTAATGATCTCTATTTTTGTATACTGAATAAGTCAAATCCATTTGTCACACTGCAAGTGATGGCATACTTAATTTGGATATAGTCAATTAGCCTGGGCTAAGCTCCATAGCCTGCTGCGCACACCTCTATTTTGTATTCTCTCTTTTTCCTTTGCCACACGTAATCCCATTATGACGGACAGACAAAGAGAAATAAACTTGAAAAAAAAATTTAAAAAAATCAAAGTTTCGTCCGTTGCTTTCCAAAATGCAACTAAGTGAAGCTGCTGGTTTTTGCTTGGTTTTTTTTTTTCCCTACCCCATGAGAAGTCTCTGTTTGGCTTTTTTGGTGTCTTGCAGGTTAGCGGGAGAAATGTAACTCATGCATCAACTGCGGTTAGACAGATTTATGACACTTTGGGGACATGCTCTTTCCTCTCCCTGCGCTGCTGCAGACCGCTTACATTTTGCAAATCAGTCTGTTGCCAAGACGACGGGCTCCCCCACCTCCCTGGCTGCTCCTTGTTTTGTCATGTGCTCGGGGATGGATAATAGCATCAATGTATGGCGGCGTCGATGTACGGCAGCGTCAATGTACGGCGCGCGCGCGCACGGGGGGTTTGGGAGCTTGGAAAGCTGGAGCTGAACCAGAGGGAGAGAAAACCCAAAGGAGCCCAGGCGTAGGATGGATGGATGGAAAGGAAGGAACAAGCATGAGGCTATGGGCAGGGAGAACATAGGGAAATGCAAGAAGACAAATATCCCTCGGACAAAGTGAGAACAAAGACCTCGTTTGTACTTACTTCCCCCTGGCTTTGCCATTGGTTACCTAGGTGAAGGTTACATGTAGTGCCACTGCCCCTCCATGCCCATATTCATGCCCATTCCACTCATAGGTCCTAGAGGGAGATAAAAATCCAAGAAGTTGCCAGAAAATGAGCAAAGTCAACAGATAGTGCCAAAAGCCCCTTTCCAAAACACAGCACGGCAGAGGGTCCAGGACCGCTCGAGCAAGGAGAGGCCTGGTATCCCTCGGTGGTGTGGAAGGCAGGCAGAAGACAGGTGAGGCAAGGCAGGCAGCTGGGAGGGCGGCGGAGGGCGGAGGTGCGTTTACCTGCGGTGGCGCGACCCAGGCCACCCGTGGGTGGGCCATGCTGTCCCTTATGGGGGCTTACCTGGCGCTCGGATGCCCATGTGCTGCTGGCCGTCCATCACGAAACCTCCCATGGGCTGCCCGTCGGGGTTATAGGGTGTTCCTTGACTTACTGGAAAGGTGCAGAACGTTTCATTTTAGCAACAGGCAATAGGGTCGCCTCTTCTCACGGGATCAAGACACAACCCCCCCACCCACGGGCTGTCGATGCTGGCTCTAAAAAGAGGGGAAAACATCTACTGTGCGAATTTAGTGGCTGGACGAACAAGCATACTTAGTTTTGGCTTAATTTCCTTCTGCGAGTTTGGAAATGAAATTAGCAAACTGAAATCTTGAGACATGAGGAGCCCCAGCTCCAGCTGCTGCCGCTGCTGACGTCAATGCAAAAACCTGCATAGGAGCCGGATTTTATGGCTGGAATAGTCACACTGAAATCTCAGTGTGTTAAATTACGCCCTTGTGCCTTCAAAGGGCAGGACCTGAACACATCCATGCCAGATATTTACGTCTAATGACAAATAATCGAATGTACTTGAGGAGGAAGTGTGGCCCAAAGGCATCTTGGACAACGATGGATTTGGAGAGTTTGGCAGTGAGATTCGGAAAACAAAACCAAATGGGAGTAACGGGCTATGATCATCCTCGATGGTAAATACCCCCAGAGAGCTGCGAGCCAAGATCCCAAGCAGAACCAACATGTGAAAACTTAAGGTCTTCTAAAAAATTAGAAATAAATACCCCCAAAGTAAACAGCAAATGCTCAGCAATCCCAAAAGAAGAGCCAAGGGACAAAAGGACCCTGTACAAGTACCACTACCTGAACTGGAGGTTTTCATGTACACTAAAAGCTGGTTTCAGAAGTAAGCTGGCTTGGGTTATTAAAGCACATAAAGCTCTACCTCACTGAATGTCTTTGAACTTTACTGAATCCCACAAGTGATTCTGACCCCTTTGCCCTTTTGACAGGTAATAAAGTTTACAGCAATTCCACACCAAGCCATGCACCAGGGAGTGGTCACAGGAGCAGAAAGAGCTGGGAAGGAAAACTCCAAACAACTACTAAACAAAAATAAGAATAATTGGGATCAGGTACAGAAAGTTTGGTCACGGAGCGAATCATTTTAGTTTCCCTTTTTGAATTTTCAATGTATTTTTTTTTTTCCAAAATGATTAGAGTCCTAATGAGAGAAAGCTGGTTGTATTTTAATTGTCAGTCACTCCCAGCATTCATTTCTCATTTATTTACCAGGTACTGGACCTCCTGGTGAATGGCTTGAGGATGGTTTTCGCCTGTGTGACCTGAATACAGTTATTACTGGGGACTTGCCTGCTCGATTGGACTGGTCTATCATGGGCTGAACTATCCTTCTTCTAGCGTTAATAAACCTGCAAGAAAAAAGAGGAAAGCAAATGGTTAGGGAAGGGATGTCTTCCACCCATCGCCGAGCCCTCTCGCCCTGCCGTGGCGCTCTCCATCAGGCTGCATGGGGATGCAAATACTGCTAAACCTCTAACCCTGATGACCTTTGAGAGCACGAGCTTGGGGTTTCCAAGCTGATTTATGTTTGCCTGCTTTTTAGCACAGTCGGACACTTCCATTTCATCTTTTCATGGGGGAATTAGCCGAGTTTTCAGGAAACAATGCCAGCAACGCTCTTCTCAATACAGAATGGGGCACCAAAAAAACAAAAACGTGTGAAGCTGGCGAGATGCTCGTGAGGGCATCTGCTACCTCCCCCCTCATTAGTGTCATTTCTGCCTTATGTCCTCTGACTTCTTTTTCCAATTTTTTTCTTTATCAAAACCTGCCCCTACCTCTTGCAAACCTAATTCCCTTTTAATGCCCACTATTAAGATAATGAACTGTGATGGCAGAACCCCATCAAATGAGGGAACGTCTGGACTTTTATCACCGCTAAGTCACACTGCTGGGGACTTCAGAGCCATGCATTCCTCCTAGCCATTTCTTGGTGGGCTTTCTCCCCCCTCCCTCTCTTTATGCAAAGTCTGAGGGGGTCAAGGCGAGGTCATAGCTTTACAGTAATTGAATTTATAATCCTGTTTTCTCCAGCTAGGCCTGACCATTTACAGCAAACATCTTGTTAAACTGTAATTACTGGACTACTGAAAATTCCCCCCCAAACAATGAAAAGAAGATCTTTGGAAATAATAAAAAAAAAAGGAGGTAGAGTCATTTTTAAAAATAGCTATCTGCAGCCTGACTCTTTGTGTTTCTGTAGCTCTTTGCCTCAGTTAGTCCTGCAATGCTTATTTGGAAATATTCAAAATAATTTGGAGCAAAACAGAAGAAGGAGAGAGATCACAAGCACCCTGGTCTCCCCACGGTGATGAAATAAGGAGGCTGGAAACCATGGCTGGGAACCTGTCTGAATGAAGACCATTTGAAGAATCTCTCTTGAGGTTTCACTCAGCAGAAAGTTAACTTAAAATCCATTTGGAAAAAGTCTCCATTGAGACTTAGTCACGGCAATGCTGCATAACCAGACTTTGCACTCCTTGTGAGAGAAAAGAAGAATAGTAAAAATATGTATGCCACACCATTTACTAGTAAAGGAAGATGTGTGAGTGTGGGCTAAACCACAGCAGACTTGTAAAATGGGATAGGAAAGTCCACAAAGGAATACTCCATGCTTGTTTTCATTGCCTTTGCTTGGGGTGGCTTAGCAGGAGCTCTCCTACCACAGAGATAAAGCCACCAGGATCTTTCCACGGGAATCAGCTCTGCCCACCCATTTGCCTACACCAGAGGGAAGAAGAATAGCAAACCACTGCCCCATGCTGTTTCTTTTGCCCTCATCAAAGACCAGCACAGTGACTTCAGACTCCTCCTATCTCCCGTTCCCCACTGACACCCATTACCCAAACTCCTGCAAAAATTAATCAAGATGTTCAATCTTTATCAAACCTGTCTTGAGGAAACGGGCTCAAAGGCACCAAACTCGGGTGCCAGTCTGGAAACCTTACACCTGAACTAGGTCATGTTTTGTCAGCAACAGTATTGGATCAATTTTTCTACACATTTCCAATAAACACCCCCTCTCGACTCCAGCAAACAGTGTTGCAAATGAGTTTATCATTATCTTGTACAAACCATGAAAATTAGAATCATGTGAGCAGAAGGTTAGACTAATTCTCCTTTCTCATTATAAGCACAGGTGTAGCACAAACACCATGTGAAATAAGCAATTAAAAAAAAAACCTGCTTTTTTCCCCCCATTAGCTGCCTTAGCTCCATGACCAATTAGAAAATTGTTTAATATCTGTAATTTGCATTTGCAGAAAGCAATTTTCACAGTAACTCTTCGAAGTAAAACACCACAAAACCCTAGTGCCTCAGTCATTTCTTTTTGTGAGTCTGGCAAGGTTTTTGCTGTGTTTACTCTGTCCTTCTGCCTCACTGCTAGGTCCTGGTAGTGTGGCAGGAGGAGAGGGGTAGCTGTGAGAGTAACTGGTCACCGAAATAACTTTTACCCCAAATAAATTCTGAGCAACATTAAGCATGTACAACCTCAACTTCACGACTTTTTCTTCCTTTTCCTCCAAACTACAAGCACTTTTAAGAGGGGGGTGGGGGTCTCAAAATAATAAACTGTCCTATATTTAGTATCGTGTATATACTAATATACTAGAATAAACTACATATCTAGAGTTTACCAATAATTACCCACAAGATGTGCCTATGGTAAAACAGAATCTCACCTGTTTGCCCCACGCTATCTTTTGGGATATCTGCTTTAAGAACATTTTACACATAGGTACTTAGCAGTTATCTTCTTCCTACGCATTCGTGTAAGTATTTTCTATAAGTAGCAATTCTGCCAAACAGCTCAATGTTTGGATGTCTTTGGGGGGAATTCAGACACAAGAACATTTTCCTTCTGGGCAAAGTAATAAAATGACATTCTCGCTCCTCCCACTAGAAGTCAAATGGAGGTCAGCTCCCCATCCTTGTATCTGTTTAAATAAACTGGTCCAGCTGTTTGTTTCCAGGATGCCCTTTAACCTTCTGTCCCATCCTCCCTGCCTTTGTAACACAACGCTTTACTTTGCATTATAGTAGACTCCAAACCACTATGCATTAAAAAAAAAAAAAAGGAAAAAAAAAGAAGAAAGTATTCACTTTCAAGTTTCTTCCTGCATCCCAAACCTGGAATTTGTAAGAACCTATCAGATTAAAACAATTAATGTAGCTTGCCTTGAGAGAGCACAATGCAGTGCTTTGATGTTTATAAATCACATTTGAGAACTCTTAGCAAGCAAAACTGTGAATTAGCTGTTGCTGCAGAAATACACGGGCATGTGGTTAATTTCTTCATACTCTCAGTTTTTTTCTTTGAGAGAAGGGCCAGGATCTTTTGATCACTCTTTGAATTTCCAAAGTGCCAGGCTGATTTGAACACCAGCAAAAATGATGGAACAGAAAAGCTAACAGGAAAAATCTCTCTTCCCCGTTTTCCAAATGTTCATATTCCCCTATCTTAAGAGAAAGAAACTCTAAATCACTCTAATCTTTAAAAATTCAGAGAAATCAGGACCCAAAAAAGATATTTGCATACTAATTGCTACTGAAATGGAGTATTATCAAAATACAATTTAGCATAAAACTTAAGACAGATGTATAACCTTACTCTTGTGAGTAAAAACCCAATAGGGCTCAAAGGCTTGCAGAAAGTATTTTTCCCCACACCGGTGCTCTATGTTGTGTTACCTTTGCTGTGATGAGGAAGGGTATTTTTTTTGGTTTGAGTTTTTTGCCTCGAGAGAATGGGATCAATAGTGGCACAACAACATAATATCCCTCAGTGTACAAGTTGCACTCAGCAAAGTGATGCCTTGGGCTGGGTTGTTTTTTTTTTTCCTTCCTCCTTTTTTTTTGTTTTGTAAGGGGAAGGATCTGGCATGGAGAAAACATTTGAACAGTTGGGCAAACACAGAAGTTTGAAGTATTCTCTATTTTTTTCAAGTTAACTATTCCTTGTTCTTTTCAGACACATGGGATTGCACTTTCTGCCATGTCCCAAAAAGCAAGAAAACCCCAGCAATTCCACCTGCATAACCCTAAAGAGGAGGAGGAAACCCTCTTTTCTCCCATTTGCATTTTACTAGGATGTTTTCTCTTAGGCTTCTGGCCTGAGGTCTGTCTCCAGAGGTCACGGGCAGACTCCCCGGCTGGTGCATCGCTGGTCCCACGGGTGAGCTCCAGCCCCAGCCCCGGGGATGCAGCAATCTGCCTCTGCACTCTGACCTTCAGCTTGGCCGCCCTCGCTGCCACGCACAAGTTTTGTTTCTTCTCAGCAAGAGGCTGCATGGCTGGTGATGACAAAAGACTTATTTTAGTTGGAAATTGGCTACAATAATAGCAGCCAGAGAGCAAGGATTTTCAGAGGGTCACCAAACCCTCCGAAAGGCACAGCTCGCTGAGGCTCAGGTTACAGCCCAAGTGACATTTTCCGCACAGATCTGTTCTTTCTCCCTTCCCCTTGTATTTCACTTCTGTTGAGTGAATAAAACAAGACCTTCCTCTGCTGTCACGAAATTTCCAAAGTCACCTTTGCTCAAGAATCGACAGAGCGATTGTGGGGACTTCCAATTTGCAGTCTTTGAATGAAATTTTCCAGGACCAGCTGTCTGAAAGGAGATGCTGAGACTTCGCGGTCTATTGAATTTTTCTCTGCCCCCAGCCCTCCAAAATGAGGAGAGTTTCACACCATTACTGACTTCTGCTACTCGGTGTCACAGGCTGCTCCCTCTCAATATTGTCCCAAAGCGCTGCATGCCAGAAATCTGTGTCTCACTAGCAGAGCCAAGAAATTCCCGAAAATCTCTCTGCCTCATTTTCTCCTTGAGCTCCTCCTAGCAAACCAGGCGTAAGAAGAATGAGAAAGCCCACATTACCTACAAACCCCAGTGCTAAAACCTCTCATGCCCCTCTGGAAAAAACAGTATCCCTCTTGACAACAAACAAATCATCATTTTTATAAAAGATGCCAAAGTAAACTTAGCACTTCAAACTGGCAAATAATTCACTTGTAAAACTAGTTGCACTCTTTTCTGCATAGTGGGATCCTTCATTTATACAGCAGCAAAACAACATTCTCTATTCAGCACTTAATTCCTCAACGCTTAACAGGTTTATCTCTAATAAAACCAATTTAAATGGAAAGTGTGCTATAAAACAACATTATTACACTTCAGTAACTGCTTTATTCCTTATTTTAGCATATTTTCATTTTTTTCTCTGTGTTTGTTTTCCAGAGATTTTTAAAAGAGTCAGTTAAAGAAAGGAAAAAAAACATACCAACATAGAAATTATTTCACTGAATACTTTCAAATGTTTTTAAAACAGCCTTGAAAATAGCAAGCTGCCTCTGTAATTATGAACAGAAAAAATAACTGCAGACTTTCAAATGGTAATCACATTTCCCCATCCCTAAAATGAGGAATAAATGTTAAAAGAGTGCTTACTGCTGTTATTAGAAAGTTCTGATCCTGAAGTCAGTTAGTGAGCTTAATGACCCGTAACTACCAGTCATTAGCAATCCGTGCTCTCTGTACTCCCTTTATTTGTAAAGAAAAAAAAAAAATCCAAGACACTCAAGAAACTTCATTCAATTTAAAGTCAAACCTTGTGAAATCATGTTTGGCAACTTCTCTCGGTTTCTCCTCCTCCTCCTCCGAACCAAAGACAGTTCAGGACTGCAATACATCATTTACAACACTAAATGGAGGTAGGGAGGGAAGAGAGTACAAGGGCTGCTAACCGCCCACTCCAGACACGTAACACTGGAATACACTCCAAACGCAGGGAGCCCATCCATCAGGAGCATCAGAAAGGCCTCCTGCAAGCTCCCTTCTTCCCCCCTCCTCAGCTGGCACAGCACCAGTGCCAGGCACTGTACACAGGGTTGAGGGGTGTCGCAAGACAATATTGGAGAGCGAATTAAATAAAATACTATGCAAAAACTAGTGATGAAAAACCACTAATTAGCTGACAAATTTGATGTAAAGCACTAATGAAAGCCATGTGTGGTTCTGCAATTTAGTTTTAAAAATAGCTTCTGACTTCAAGCATTACTATGTGACCCCACCAATGGATTCATGTTGTGCATTCAGAAAAGTTGCTTTCAAGCAGGAGAGTGCTATCGAATCTCTCCCCAAGCCAAGTCTGCTAATGCAGCGAGCATATCGAGGGCAAAAATAGAAAGCAGAGAGATGAGATCAGGTTTGCTTTATTTGTAAAGAAGCGGGCTATGCTCTTTTGGCTATACATTTATGCTATACATTTTGGCTGGCCCAGCACGCACCAGCTCTACCCTTGGCCACCTCCTCTTCTCCCCAGCCCTCAAGCCTGGGAGCCTTCCCTTCTCGCTCCATACCAGGCTTTCTTCTCAATTCACTGCCAGACACATCCTGCATCCAAATAAAAAGACTGTATTTTGGAGAGCACCATCCCATGAAAGGATCATAGAATGCCAGAATGGTTTGAGTTGGAAGGTTCCTTGAAGAACCTTCCATCTATTCTAACCCCTCTGCTGTGGGCAGGGACACCTTTCACTAGACCCAGTTGCTCCAAGCCCCACCTAAGCTGGCCTTGAACACTTTTAGGGATGGGGCATCCAGCTTCTCTGGGCAGCTGTTACAGTGCCTCTCCACCCTCACAGGGAAGAATTTCTTCCTAATATCTAATCTAACCCTACTCTTTGTCAATTTAAAGCCACCCGCCTTGTCCTATCAGTACCAGCCCCATGGGACAAAATGCAGACACAGTGACTGCCTTGGGGTAGCAGAGAGCCTGGTGGTGGCCTGTCCTCTGGACACAGAAGGGGTGGTTGGTGGCTTTCTATCAATCTGGGACCCACAAGCTCCTGGCCCTGCTTCTCCCTTGGCCCAAATGCTCCCTTAGCTCCATCTCTCCACAGGGCTCGTGGCTGTGGTTGCTTGATGAGTCTTTCTAGAAGAAAGCTGGGTAGCAACCAACTCTAGTCTTGCAAAATTTTGCCTGTTCCCCACAAGGATGGAGCTAAAGCCCATTTCTATTTATTTGGCAGGTTCTGAATGAAAATTGTGGAAGGGACTGGCTGGGGAGGAGTGAAGTGCCATTGTGCCTGGGGAAGGGCTCCCTGGAGAAATGCCTCCCTGCTCTGCCCATCTCCTGTGCTCTTCTACATCACAGGTGAGCTGCTGCTGGCCTTTCTGGTATGCTCTCCTTCTTCTCCTCCTCCCCTCCCATCCACATACTCCCCTTTAAAAAGCTTAGCCAACATGGAACATTTCCAGTGAAAATCCTGATCCAGTATCCAGGCGTCTCCCTGATGATGCCTGGGAGTCAGAGCAGTGTTGCAGGTCTTGGCTGCACTGGGGAGAGCTCTCAGCAACCTCATTCCCTGACACCACAATTCCCTCTGGGTGCAAAGCAGATGTAAACTCGCCCTCAGCAGCCAGATGATGTAAGGGGAAATCTTTACATGGCAAAGTGCCAGCGGAGCTGACCTCCCGTCTCTTCCCTGCTCCTAAATCCCAGCGCAGCTGTACTTTGCTGATCTCCATGTGCCACAATTAGCCTTTAAGGAATATGGCAAGGATTCATGTAGTAGAGCAGCACTAAGGCTGTTCTAACTCCTGCCTGGGACAGCCCTGGCCCCCACAAAGCACTATGGTTGGGTACACAACATGCTAGCAGACAAAATCTTGCCTCCCACAAAAACACTTGTAACAGAGGGTGTGCAGGCTCTCTGAGAGATTTGAGAGCAGCCCAGGCTGAGGATGCACATCTCCCAGCTCGGTGTTTTCGCACAGCTCTGAAAAGGGTTTGAACATCAACTTCCCATCTGATCCTTCAGGAGAGCTTCTCTGGACTCTGTGACTTGGGTCCTGATCTGGTTCACACCAGCAGTGCAACCCAGCAGCTTTTCTTCAGCAGATCACGTCAAACCAACAACCCAGGCCCCATTTGATAGCAGGGATTAAGCTGGGAATGGGTGAGAGCTGATAGCAAAATACTGGCTATTTCTTTGAAAACACTCCTCCCTATTTCAGCAATTTAATGTTCTCTATCTACTCAGCACAACCTCTTTTTTAAGGGAATGTAGAGCTTGTGAGAAGTGCCTGCATGATCTCTGAGATTCCATACATCAAATTGTGAGCCTTGTCCAAACAGTTTTTTCTCTGTTCCCTCCTGCCCCACCCCACCTACAGCGTGGGAGCTGGAAGCTGTGCCTTGTCCTCCAGCCCAAACAAAAGAAAAGGGGCTGCTCCCACATCTGGCTGCTGGTTTAAATATGTTCCCACTCACTGAGGGGTGTGAGAAATGACCTGTCTACACTCCTGGATGAATCCCTTCATCCTCCCCATCTCCAAAAGGCAATGCAGGAGTATGGAGTAACTCCACACCCAGTCACCCCACACCAGCCCCTGCAGCCTGCAAGAAAAGGAGAAGCAAGCCCAGGGTGGCCAAACCAAAACCCTTGACAAGTGTCTTTGGGAGAAAACACCCTCAGGGCCCCCAAAGAGAAAATATACTGAAGTCCTGTATGGGACCCGTGTTTTGCACATGAAATAGGCTTTGACATCATTCTGGTCTATACCCCGAGACACTGGTTCGGGGTGTTGAGGGAAGCTTTATTCCTGTGGTTGTGTCTTCCCCACCACAACCAAGACAACAAATAGAGGCACATTGATGTATTTTGTGTGATGTGGGCACCTGAAAAACTGGTTTGAATTCTTTTTTCCTTTTTTTTTCTCTCCCCAGAAACCACAAAAGATACAACTCTGAGTCACAGCCAACCTGAAAAACAACCCCACACTTCTGAACAAACTCTCCATGCCCCAAGACATCCCACTTCAAAACATTGTTTTCTAACCACTACTAATAGCCTACTTTGTAATCTACTTTATCTAAACATAATTTCCCATTAAGTGAAGTGATTCATTTTACTTATAATCCTACTACTGACAGCATCATATTCAGGGCAGAAGAAAAGACACCCTCAGAAAACAACACCAACAAAAGACACACAGGGAAGTCAGAGGAATGTAGAAGATTAAAAGAATTTGTGAGACCAGGGGGCAGAGAAAGCTTAGGGATCAGTCCCCAAAATGGTATAAACCACCTTTATAACCCAGGTGGGAAGTCAGACATGTCTGGGATAAATCTGAATTCAAGAGGAGCTATTGGTATTAAGCTTTATCCTTAGCCAAAAAAGACACAAGGACTACAGTGCCTGGTCAAGGGAAAAAATAATAACCCATGAAACTGTTACATGACCTAGATTTCATTGAACAACTGTGGAAGCAATATCTTTTTTTCAGCATCTGCTGCCATTTCTTTTATTTTTGAAAAGTCAGAGAAAAGGCAGAATCCTGGCTGGTGCTAAGGCTGGTGTAGCCAGCCATGCATCACCTACACCAAAATCATTCCAGGGCAGGCAGGGCAAAACACACACCCTCAAGAGCGTGTCCTCACCCTGCCCCCCTGGCTGTGTCTCGCTTTTGAGAAGAGAAAATTGATTTAACCAAGAAAAAGGCAACATTTGCCCCACTTTTACTATTTCAGGCTGAGTTTTGAACCAGGCAGTTTGTTTTAGGCAGGTGCAGCCTGGAGCAAGCGTCTGATTTAAGTGCAAGAGAGGGTCTCTGAGGGCACCTTTCTCCATGTGTTGGTGTTTCAGTTTCAGAGGCTAATCACTCTACACCAATCTCAGCAACTGTTGACACAAAATAGGTGGAGATCAGGTCTGTGCAAGCACAAAATACCAGAAAGGCAAACTATATGTAAACACACTTCAGATAGCTATGACAAAAATAGACCAAAGCCTGACTTGCAAAGCAATGACAAGCCATTACTCTTCCCTTCTGTCTTTTTTTTCTTTTCATATATTGAGGGCATGTAATTTTTTTTTTCCAATATATACCAAAGATATCTCTTGCACTAAAAAGAAACAAGACCTGAGAACTGTATCTACAGAGACAATGCAAAGCTCTCCCCTTGCTTCCAATGCAGCATTTCCACAATACAATAGTGTCCTGAATGGGCATTTTTTTAAAGCCAAACTCATGTTTGGAGATGGTGCACACTTGAACCTCAGTATTTTTAAAACAGAAGTAGCAAGCAAAGCATTCTGACCCCTACCCAGACCCTGCAAAGCAAAGCTAGAGCAGGAGAGGAGAAAAGAGAAAGTGGCAAATGTTTGCATGGTGCTATTTCATCTTATTTCCCCGGCACCTGACATTGCATTCATTACAGAACATCAAGGCACAGGCTAAAAAAAAGTTTGTTTCATACAAGACCATCCCAGAAGAGGGAAAAGAGTTTTTTTCTTGGCTGCATATTAACCTTTCTCTAGTCAGGCTATTGGCAGGTAAACTCTGCTTGCACTGTGTGATGCTCTGCAGTGGGAACCAACCTTACGTCCTCTTAAAAATGCATCTATGTGACTAAAACAATATCAGGTTTTGGGGATTTTTTTGCTCAGTGCTCAGGCTGTCACTAATTAGTCTGTTAGCTTGGGCAAAATGATTCCACATTTGCTTTTGAAATAAATGGTGTTTTCTTTGCTGGTTTTTCCCAGTCTGAATCCAGGCGCTGTCAGAGCAATGGTCAGAAACATCTTGGTGCTCCTGAATGGGATGACCCTTGTTTTGGGGCAGTTTGGGGGGGTATAGAAACTGACAATGCTGGACTGAACAAGAAACCCAGGGTCTATTAGGTCTCCATCTTCTCCTCCACCTGAAGTCCTGGAGGCCAAGGGCACCATTTCCCCAAGAAAGCTCTTTACTCACCACCTCTGAGAACCTGACCCCTTTGGGAAAACACCCGCGCCAAAACTGTACCACTACTCCTTAAACCCACCCACTAAACCCAAAGCCCACGTTTGAAACACTGTGCTGTACTTTTAAATGGCTTTACTGAACTAGAAAAGGAAATTCCAGCCTAAAATCCGGTGATCCGACAGTACCTGATGGCTCTACATTCACAGCTCTTCCCCCTGTAAGCTATTTGCTCAGCTTTTCTAATAATACCTTGACTGCCTGGCAGCTCTCCAGGGCTGTCTAAGGCAATATGCAAGCTAAACATTTTTTCATCTGATTTCAATATTTTCTTATGAGTAACTATACAGGATTTTACCTAGTGAGTATTCCTGATTGCTGTAATTTAAGAACAGAGAAATAGACTACAGATGTAATATTATTATTACAATTGGCATTCAAGGTGAAAGGCATAACAATTAGCTAAGACTTAGTGAAAACATAAATGTAAAAATCTGCTTGAAAAATCCGGCACATGCTACGTTTAGAACAGCTAATTTACCGCACACATTCTGAACTGCTCAAAGGATGTAACAATTCACCCAGCAAGATACTTTTTAAAACAGTTTTCTTGGTGTTTTGTGGGGGTTTTCTTGGAGGGGGATGATTTTCATACACTTAACACCTACTGTCTTATTCTCTGGAATATCAAACAATATATATTTGTTAAACCCAAAACATACATTCTTCCTTATTCCTATTTTTTCCTACTTTTGCATGTATTCCCATTAACAAAACAGCGTTTAAATGACTGTATACATATTTTTGAATCATATAGAGAAGAAAAGTAAATAGTCTCCAAAATCTGATGGTTAAGTTCGTATCGCTGAAGTTGAGAGGATAATTTATGAATGTTTTAACATTTACAAGCAAATAAGTACTTGTATTTACTATATCTGATTACTGAGAAAAGTATTTGTTATGTTCTTACACATATTTAAATTGCATCTTGACCTTTCCTCATTTAATCTGTTTACTGCAACAAGAGCAGCAACAGATACATCTGAAAATGAGCAGATATTTTATTCACCAAGGAATAAAAATCCCTGTGTGCAATGTGCTCAGCAAACCAAGTATCTTCCCTATTTATTGTAGTCTACAATTTGGAAGGCAGCAGGGGTGAAAATCCAACCCTGCATATAGGACCAGCACCTGCTTTTGCTATGCTCCCTCCCTGCTGGCCTCCTCCCCCACTTACACCCTAAAAATAGTGCTTAAGTGGGACTAAAGTGGTGCACTGGTCATGTGCTGGCCTTTTGCTCAGGGTGAATATCACCCTCCGTGAAGGAATTGAGCAAAGATGATGTCTATGCTAAATGCCCAGCCTCAGGAAGGAGCTGTTTCATCCCCTCCAGGGGGCTGGAATGGGGCTAAACACATGGGAAGCAGCAGACAGCATTATCAGTTGGATTTGGGGGTGTTTGGGTGTGCTTCAGATGCACCAAACCCCCGGCACGCTAGGATATAAAAACCACAGCAGGAAAAGAGGGGCCTGGGACTGTTTCCCAGAAGCTGGAGAGCTGTGCAGCCATTCCTCTTTCCCCTGCCCCTTTGTGGAGGGGCAGGCAGGGGCTTCCTGCATCTGCCCCGTCTGCATCTGGTCCCATCTGCACCTCTCCATCTGCACCTCCCAACCCGCGTTCCCCCATCTGCTCCATCCATAACCCCACCATCTGCAAGCCAGGACGAGCAGATGGAAAGGACACCCTTCACAGTGGTGCTCCCCGTTCATGGCTGGGTTCTGGGGAGCACTCCCCTGTGGGAAGTGCAGAATCCTCCTGTCCCCACCGTGCCACCCTGCCTGCTCATGCCATGGCAAAGCGCCTCCTCCCCTGCCCCGTGCAACTACTGCAGCAAAGCTCTACCACTAGTCTTACCCACAAGCAAAGAAACGGAAGCAGAAGGAAATTTCCTGCTGGAGGAGAGTTGTGAGGGGACTAAAAGAGTAATAAATTATTTCTGTGTGCCCTGAGCTGGCAGTGCTGCACACAGGAAGGTGGTCAGGTCTTCCTATCCCAAGTCCACCTCTGATTTTCCACACTTATCTTTGGGCCGGTCTTGGAGCCCTTTTGAAATGTATTTCTTAAAAGTTTCAGTAAAATCCACTTCATCTGACTCCAAGAATAAGATTAGGGAAATTTTTTGATTACATTATTTGGTAATTTTTTTCCAATATGTTTGGTTGGGGTTTCTTCTGAGGTTTTTTGCAAGCCTAGGAAATTACATACAAAACTGACATTTAAGGAAGCCAAGAACATAAAATCAAGAACTCAAGAGTCAGGAGACCATATTGCTAGAGTTGCTTGCAATCTAGTCTTTAATGTACTTCATTACAGTTCAGTTACCAGCTCCTGCTACCACTTCTGATAGGGCTCAATGCCTCAAGCATCCCAATGACAATTATGTCTGTTACAAGAACAGGCCAGGGCATTATAAAATAAAAAAATCTATTTCTAAAGGAATAAATATAAATAAATAAATAAACTTTGACAAAGCTGAATGGCTAAGGCAGGAAGAAAAGCAAGGCAGTCCTGGTTCATACAGCCAAATGCTACACTGGAGAAGAGGATTAAGCTCTGCTGCTTCCTTGGACTGCTTGAGAGCTACTGAGTAAACCACTGAACCCAAACCTTTCACCATAAGTTAACTGATTTCTCACAACTCTCCTCCATTCCCAACACTGGACATTGGCAATGTAAGACACCAAGGCACTCAAAATTTGGAGTTTCCACGAAACATGAAGTTTCAATGATCATTGGACCTTAAATGAGAATAAATTGCTGTAATTTTGAGTCACCTCACAGTCCCAGACCAACCCAAAACTTGTGACTGTGGTGGACCTGGACCTCTCCGAACCTCATTTCTTCCCCTGTGAACCAGGACAACACTTTTCTTTCTCTTTGCAACTCTTTCTCTTTGCAACACTTCTTTCTCTTTTTGGGAACTGTAAAAATACCATGCAGACCCACAACCTTGTATGCATATATAAGCACGTGGAGGTCAGGGAAGGACTTGGGTATTACAGCAGTAAGTGCCATAGGAAAGCCCAGCAGTAATTATTAATTCCATCTTCAAGCACGGTTTGAATACAGCTCAACAAACGAAGCACGGAAGAATGAGGGCAAGATAAAATATTGACTAGCTGCTCCAGCATTGTCTGGCCTGTGCCCTAGATAGCACAAGGGTATTTTGAAAAAAGCAGAATGGAAACACCTAATAAAGGCTGGAGCTTTAAGGATTTGAATGCTCTTTTTTTTTTTTTAAGGATGGTTTTAATGCAGTTGGATGCAACACTATTTAGAGAGACAGTCACATACAGACATACACATATAGAGAGGTTATATAGGCACATTATTCTACAAGTATACAAACACTTATCTGTGTGCACCAAGACTTTTCTAAAACATAAACAAGCGTCTGACACCTAATGCAGCCCTTGATTAGAATTGCTCTCTCTTCCTCATAGACTACCACCAGTAATTATTTACCATTAGTTCTTAATGGGAAGGGATTCAGCTGGGATGTAGTAAACAAGAAAACTGTATAGATTGTTCAATATAGCCTGACTGGCTCTCAGCTGAGGTAAGAAGTGATTGGATCACACCTCCTGGATATTTCAATTCATTGTTTTCATCATCCGGGAAAAGCACCTTATTAACCTGTACCTGGTCAGGTCTCTACCACGTCCACACAGGCACCATCCAAGTGCCCCTTCTAGCTCCTGTTACCGTGCTTGGAACCCCAAACTGCCGAGGGGTTAAACAACTGATACAACAGAGACCTGAATGGTTCGTTTAGACTGACGACATTTGAACTCTGCTATCTTCCTACCTTCCACAGATTCATTTTTGTTTTGCAACAGGGTAAGGGCTCCCTCTTCCCACAACAGAAGCATCAGATTGAGGCAAAAAGATGGTCCTAGAAGGCAATGCTGGTGATTCACAGGTGAAGTTGTCATGTGGGGGAAAACAAAAGGGAAAAATCCTCTGTGTGGATTACTTGATTACTTAAAAAAAAAAAAAAAATAAAACAACCCAAGGAAAAGGGTCGTGGTAAAGGGACTGTGGTATTTTTAAAGACATGTGCCCTTCCATGAATTTATTTTCTGGCACATCTCACATCATCACCCCATTCCTGTGATTCCTCCACCATCAACAGGGGTTATGTGCATCAGCCTGGGAGCCCCAGCACCAGGGCAGTCCATATGTGAAAATCAACATTTTTTTGTTCAGGCAGAGAACTGAAGTATGCAACCAGCACATACTGAAAAGGCATCCAAAATATGACCAAAAAAAATTGTTTAAATGCTTTCAATCTGCAGAAAACAAATGCTCTCTTCACTGACTGGTCTGTGGCAAACTTCTAATTCCAGCCAGAAAATCCAGCATTCCCAGTCTGGGCTAACGACCATGCTACCAGACATGAGTTTATGTTTTTCATGCACATTTCATGTATTCCCACACGCTGTGTTGCTGCCAATAATTTATGACTGATCTGCACCCAGCTTGCCCTTCAGCATTTTATTTAATCTCTGCAACAGTGATTTACAATGACTCATCATTAATACAAAAATGTACATGTGTGTTAACAAGTTTGGAAGAATCTAAGGAGGAAGGCAGATTTTTTTGTGAGTTGAGCCTGAATGACTTATGAGCCTGCTTAAGAAAGGCAAAACTAACCAGAAATTATATGTTAGCTCTTCCCTGCAGCAAAACATTTAGGTAGGAAGAGTTTCTTCTGCACATTGCCTCAGAAGAAAAGGGATCCAGCAAAAGGTTTAGGAAGGTTGCCCCATAGCCCTCAGGATTTGGGAGGAGATGAGGAGCTCACTGATCACCTCATGGCTGGGTATTCCCCGTGCAACCTGCACACTCAGCAACAGCTTCACAGTCTCCCTGTTCCTTTGCATCCATTATGAAAAGCAGGGGCTGAATTGCCATATTTTGGCATCTCTGCCCACCGCCCGTGACTTAAGAAAGCCCCACTGCCTCTATAGTGTTAAATCCTTGTGCCTCTGGGGACAGAAGGGGAATTGTCTCAATAATTTATACAATTGTCACACCGCAGCAGACTTACTGAACTAGCTCGAGCAGAGGAAGCCTGTCCTACATCCACAAGACTTCAGTTATACTCTATTTTAACCTCCTTTTTTTTTTCTCCTTGCACATAAGGAACTTACAAGAACACACATGACACAAAGCCAAAGTAAAAACTCCTCAAATTCGAGGTGAGATGGGTACTGAAAAACACCCTGGAAAGAAAACTGGAAGAAAACCTACTGAAAGTCACTCTGGAGAAATTCCACCAGCTTTAGTTGGATTCATCCTATGTTCATCATCTTGAAAAATTTCTTTTGATGGACCATCCCAAACTCACACCTTTGTCCACGTTGAATCCTGTGCTCCCAGACCCCACAGGAGCAGCACACCCTTACTCCACCCCATTGTTTAAAAAGAGCCTGATGAATATCCACAGCTTCTCAGTGGGCCAAAGCACCCATCGTTAAACTGAAGGACAACCATATAAATTAGGGTAACGCCTGCATGAAGGCTGGAGGATGTAAAGTTGAAGCAAACACTAATTTTTTCTGGCTGAGCCAAAATACTGTGGGTTACACCACCTTATAGCACGTAAATTTTATGTTTCGTGCCTTTTACTCCTCCATTTTAAAGTAAGTATGTTGGACATGTACTTCATGTACACTAAGTATTTGGTATTTTCCTTTATTCAGCATCCTAAAGGGCTTCAAAAAATTGATCTCCCAGGGCTGCTGTGGGGTCACAGAAATTGATAACCCTTACAAGCTATGCTTATGTGAGCCCGCCTGCGTCTCCCAGATAGTGCACTTTGTAAATTAATCCTCCAAAGGCAAATATATTGTAAGTAGCTTGTTATCTCTAAAGTACTAAATTGAAGAATACATGGGATTATATTGACAGAAATTACATTTTCTGTAATGGGGTTTAATATATCTGAAATCTCTCCCATAGGCTCCTACTCTCTCTAAGAGAGGAGGGTTTGTTAACGTAGGTGCAATGGACATCAAGACCAAATTTATTCACTAAAATGGATTAGGCCATGTAATCAGAGCTTCAGTAATATTAATCTCTGACACTTATTGAACGGGGAGAAAAAACAACTTTTGTCTGCAAAGTGGCATTCCTCCCTCCCTTTTCCCCAGCAGGCTTCCTGTTTGCCTTGGCCATTTTCTGGGTATTACTTCAAAGAGGATAAGGTTTCCCATCATAAACACTAATCTAAAAATATTAGGACAATTAATTAGATACACTTAGTTTTACAAGGTATTAGATTGCAATACACTTCAAATATGACACTTCTTCTGGGATAGTGGGAGGAACCCACATTTTGATGCAGTATCAAAGGGTAATAAATCAAACCTGTTTTTAAAGAGGTTTGCTCCTGTTTGACACTTAAATCATGAGTAATTTTCACTGGTTGCCCTCACCACACCCCGAACAGTTAGCAACCCAAAATGCACTGCAGAAACAGCACGGATCCTGACTTCCTTCAAATGAATCACTACTGTTAACAGAGCAGGGGCTCCACCAACCCTGAGCTGGAACAAATAAATAAAATTGCTCCACATTGTACTTCAGCAGCAAAGAACCAGATTGTCCTCAAAGTTTATTCATAAACTGAATTTTTAAAACAAACTGATAAAGAGATACAAGGATGTCAGTCAAAAAGAAAAACCCTCTAACAACACCATAAAAAGCATGAGAGCAGCCCCAAATAACAATATGCTCAGCAGAAATGGGACCAATTGTCCCTTTTTTGCTCCCAACACCTGAACCTCTACCAAGACCAATGTTCTGCAATGGATGTGCCTTCCTATGGAAGAACAGACATCCTCAGCCAGAAAGAGGACTGGTATCAAATGTGAATACACTGAGATCTGCCCAAACTATGAGGAAAATAAAATACAGAAGCAAACCTCATACTTTCTACACCCGAAACCTCTCACCTGGTTATATCCCTTTTGTATCAATAAACTGCTGGGGAGGGGAACAACAAGGCCAAGGTGTGTCCCCAAAACCACAAAGGAATAGCCAGAGGGTGCCAGTGGCCATATAGAAACATTAAGGAAAATTACTTACCAATTGTTCACTTGAAGTATAGTGAGCCCTGTGTCTTGTGCCAACTGCTTTTTCTGTTCTTCTGAAGGGTAAGGGTGCTATAAGACACCAAAATAAATACAAACATTTAAAACAATGTGCTTTTTTGGCCTCCTTTTTATTTTAAATTAAAAAAAACCCCAACCCAAACCAAAACAGAAGCATGACATCTATTATTGAAAAGTGAAAATGCTGAGGTGTGTCACTCTTTTATAATTATTAATGGGCTACTACATCACTTAATTAATGGCAGTAAAAGACAAGCCAATTATAAAGATTAGTGAAGTGGAGAAATAACTGCTTAGGATACTGACAGTACCTTGATACTTGAGAAGGATATTTGTTGCATTAGCTGAAAATTTTTGTACTTGTCTCAAATGACCGATTAGAGTCAAATAATCTATTCCTTTTCTTCTGTTTTTAAAAGAACAACAAAGAATGTGATAAAACACTTCTCTGAAAAACTAAAACACACTGATGTTATCTGAGATAGTGAAGGCAAAACTTGCCAGTGCCCCAAAATAATTTGCAAATAAGATCAGAATCCTGAACATAAACAAATGCCTGTGTTTTGAACCTAGGCCAATGCAAGGTCAACAATCAGCACATTTTTGCCTGACATTAACATAGCTGTGCTGTGCTAATCCTAAGAGACAGAAAATAAATACTCCTTTAATTGAAGATAATGTTATAATTCAATCATAAGTTTCTTGTGAGAACTTGATTTGCTTTCTCAGAAAATTTGCTTCTGCATGAATACAGATTGCTTAATAAATCAACAGCAAAAACCACAACCAAGTCTGAAATGTAGAAATATCATTTCTGTCCTTCCCATCTATGCAAAAATGTCACTGTCCCAAAAGGAAATGGCCAAATACTGCCAAATGTAACAGTTTCAAGGAAAAGTCCTGTTTTGAGGATCTGGTTCAGCTCCTAACCTGGATGCCCAAGCCTCAGCACGTATCTGATTCAGACCTGGACTGGTGCAAGGTGCTTAACAGCATTTCAGTAAAGATCATCTGATATAACCTGTTAGTCCTATCCCAACCATTTAGCAGTTGATTGTCACAAAGTTACTTCCTGTTACACATTCATCCTTTTTTCCCCCCCTAAATATTCCCTTATTCTCCAGAAGCATTCTTCAGTGTAATATTATATGAGACACAAACTGAAACCTTGTAAAGCAGAAGAATTTAAAACCTCTTATTAAACCACAATCTTATTGGTATTAGAGCTGTTTAGCAGATTTTATATATTCTTGTAAACAGCATAGTCCTACTTCTCATGGCTATGTTACATGCAAGTATCACCTCCCATTATCAAACAGGGATTTTTGTTGTAACTCCAGCAACTTCTCTTAACTCAATACATCCATTTCAAAGCCCACCACCACAGCCGTCAGCACCATAAGAGACCAAAAATGTTGAGGAACTTTTCAACTCTTTTAAAAGTACTGTTTTCTTGACAGGAAGCCCAGAGATGACCTGCATACCTGCAAACCATCCCTTGTACTTTCTGTGTGTACATGAAACAGCTCCAGAATTGCAAAGTGAAAAACAGAGGGAAGGGGATTTGCCTTCTTTTTTATGGGTAATTTGCACTTCACATGTGCAAAAATACAGCATGTATTTTACCGTCTGCCTTCTACACATATTCACCCACAACAGTCATACTTACGTCCACCTATCTGAACACAACATTTTGCTTCCCTTCAACAAAAAACCCCCAAACCCTACAGAGATGATTTGTAACATTTTCATCTTTACAGCTTACTTCTCATTTCATTACTTTGCTATCAAGCGAGGACAGAATTATTCTTTTTTTTTTTTCTTATTTTGCTTTGCCACCTTCCATGTGATCTAATTTTAAGTAATTGAACAAACTGTGTCTAATTTCATGCAGCAAGCAATAATTACTAGACAGCCTCTAGCTATTGGAATTGAGAAGTCTGTCTCCATTAACCAATTTTCAATTGTTCTGGACATTTTTTTTTTAAATAGACAAGACTGGATAAAATTAGCCATCAGAATAATATTGTCACTGTAAAAATAATTGCTTTAAAAGTCCCAAACTACAAATTCCTCAAATTGTGGTATGCGTAAGGTCATCTGATTTTCCTTTTCATATCCTAGTACAGCATAAACTTTTGATTTCATGATAAATCTGTAATTGCCATAATCACATGACAGCCTGGGATTTCACACAGCTAATCCCTCTTAGCTAAAGGGTCACAATGCGGCAGGCTTTTTAACTATGATTCGGTGTGGTTTAAAGTAATCTTAAACACTAAGCAACCTTATTATATAAGCTTTCCGTGGATCATACGAGCTGTTCCTTTGTAGACTAAAAATAAAATAAAATAATAGAAATTACTTGACAAAGAATCAGCGTGCCACAGGCTAGGTCGCTATAAAAACATTCAAAGCCTTGTTGCATTCCCTCCCACAGGGCTTAGAAGGCCTGTGCTACAGGCAAAGGCAGACATCACATTGCAACGGAGAGAAAGGCAGAAACTCTGAGAACCAGTATTTTAAGAAGAAATAGGAAATTCAATCAAAACTATTGCTGTTTTTAACTGGTCTTTATTCCACCTGTGCAAGAATGACCAGTGTCTTCTGAAAACTTTCTAATGGCTGTTTGAAGGAATAAAGACAAATGCACATAGATATGGATATATATATCTGTGTGTGTGTAGATTAAATTGTATTTGTATGAATATAAGTAAAACATACCTTAGTCAAATGGTTAAGTTTAAGGTAGTCTTGTGAGGAGGAGAAAGTTGGATTTGATCCTTATGGGTCCCTTCCAACCTGAGATATACTATAATTTTACTAAATATCTCAATATATATGGAAGAATAACTAAAAATACTGCAGTGACTCCAGCTAAGTCCACCTATCACTCTGGATCACTTTGGGATATCAAGGCAAACTGTTCAATAAACAGTGACTTGAGACCTTTACTTTGTTGTGTACATTAGCTCCTACCATTATCTCTTAAAAGCTTAATTATTTGCAAACAATTGATCAAGATGGGAATTGGAGAAAAGAGACACCGGACCACCGGGAGAGCTGCAATGCATTAGGAGAGCAAACAGAATTACCTTTAGGTCTTATAATCAGAATTAACGATTGGGACCGTATGCAGGGCAGCACGAGGAGCTGTAACGCTCATGCTGGACTGTTTTCCATTTGATCTGCATTAACACCTCGAGTGAAAGCCATAAAACGGTGATTACAGATGGGAAGGCTGACCCTCCTTCCCAGAACCAGCCCAGCTTGTGTATACTGGAAGACTGCAGACAGGCTTTCTTGCCAAGGCCAGAGGAAAAGGGCAAATCCAAGGGGAAAACCAAGTAGGAAGCAGGCAGGTTAAAAAAACGAAAACAAAACAAAACAAGAAAACCCCGGGCATTTAAAAAAACAAGGCTGACAACAAATAAGGGCTCTGAATTTGGCTCATATTTTCTGATCTAGCCAGCTGCTGCTACAGAACCATAGAGCAGCATCCACTGAATGATATGAGACCTTGTGCTTTTCCCTTTCCATAAATCTACCACTGAAATGCGGATTGTTTGGCACCATTAATGTGTTTTTGAGGCTCTGTGGTATTACTTTTAATAATGACTTAGTACAGAAAGTGATTGCTTAATAACACCATCAAAGTCTGCATGCAAATGAAAATTATCCCTGGGGGATTTGCCCAGGGTAATATGAACAGTTAAGGAACATTTGAAAAGGTAAAAATAACTATGCAAAATATGAGTCAGAGCAGTCGTTTTAGCAGTAACAAAGAAATCAAAGTGACAGAGAGAAAAATTTAACTTTCCATCATATTTTCTCGTCACTGTTTTATGAATGGTATTTAGCGAGCAGTAGTCCTAATAAAAGCCCATTTTTTAATGCAGCTGAGAGAATTTTTAGCAAAAAGAAACAGTAAGACTTTTTTTTTTTAATCACCTTTGACTACAGATGGTGGGTGAAGTCTCCATTAGGTACAGATGGAAAGCATCCAAGGTAGTCTCTTAATGCTACACCTTGTCCAAATGTACTCCTTTCCTCAAATTTTCCACCCCAGGCAGCAAATGCTGGATGCCAGGACAGCGACAGACTTTATCTTATCTGTAACCCAGCATCCACAGCACTGCCTCTCCTCCTCCTCTGCCACAGCAGTGCATCATAGTGGTGCCAGAAAAACGGGAAAATAATCCTGCCCTTCTCACCCCCCAGATTACTAATTCCTCACGGCACCGAACCGGCTCAACACCGAGGCTGCCAACAAGCTCTACTACAGCACCGAGGCAGAAGCAATCCCCAAGAGAAAGGCTGCATGCTCTGCTAGAAGGAGGCTGTGGCAACCGTCCAGCGTTGCCCTTATCGTGGCAGTGCCGTCGCTTGGCTGACCGTGCCGGGAGAACCATTTCGGAAGCCCTTTTATCCCCTTCCTCCAGCCCTCTGCCTCCTCCAGAGCTCAGGGTAATGCACCAAGGTGAGATGACCTTGAGCTAAACTCCGGTAGGTGATGAAATCACCCCCTTAAAATTTATGCCCCAGGAGTGTTTATTAACTGTTTTCTAACATCAAAATAAAAAAAGAGAAAAAATCCCAACACTGTGATTTTCTTGTTTCCGAAGAGAAACCCAGCCTAACTCACTATCCAGAATAAAGCCCAAGGATCAGCCCTCCAGTGACAAACTGCACATTGACTTTATGCTGAACTCTAAATTCTTGCTTTACCCAAACTTGTCCAGGGTTAGCTAAGGTGGCAGCTCAGTCATTTGGGTCTTTCCCCTTCCCCTACACCTCCTTCTGGTTTGCATTTGAACAGTTTACATTAATGATCAAGTTGATCTACGAGAAATTACTATTTTTTTAATATCCATAATGCTTTCCTATTGTCTCTCAGCTTTATGAATTAGTTTTACTGTTGCAGTGAATGCTTTTTTTGTCTTCTGACTGCACATTATCAAAGGGACACTTTGTGCCTTCCATTTGCATTACAAAAGCAGTGCATGGTGTAGTCTAAGAACAGAGCTTGAATTTATAGCAGTTGAGTCCTAGATCCTCACACATTCCGGCCTCCTAAAGAATAACGGGGGTTTCTGCACTCACAAAGTAGTCAAAAAATGGTTGGATCACTATCCATAAAGTCATAAGATTGCAACCTCCTTTTTTCATTGGGCACCGGCATGTTGAGAGGGAGCGATAAAAGAGAACGTGTGGAGTCCCCTTGCCTATTTTGCAGGCTGCTTGAATAGGTTTATAGACCATCCCTGTGACCTGCTTTATATTCAGGCAAGGCTGTAAAAAGTTGCCAAGTTGAGGTGACCTGGTAAGGAGGGGGGAGAAGAAAAAAATTCAACTCGGAAGCTGCAAACTCAATCCTGTTTATCCCATGGGATTGGCTTGCACATTGGAGGAAATACTAAAACACTGAGAAGGAAGTTGTTTTATTAGAAATGCATCTCTGCGGCTGGGAGGGGAAAAAAGCCTGTGCAAAGTTTGCACAGTCTTTTCCTTGGCTGAGCGTAGTGAGTCAGCCTGATAATGCTGTTGAAGTGTGAGCTGGCTTTGGCATCCCAAGCTCCTCGATGCTTTTTCAGCACAGCAAGAAAACATAGTCCATATGACACGGTCATGCTGCAGACAAAGCCAGCCTTTTCCTCTTTCAAAAGAAAATATTTCCTCAACTTATTGTAATAATTTAATATCTCTGCCGTAAGGCCTTTTTTGTAACATTACTCTTAATAAATCCTGGTGCTGCCAGAGTTATTGAACTGCAAACTATGAACAAAAAATCAGCAAATGAGCTTGGTCTTCTAAAGTCAAAAATGCATCAAAATATGCAATGTGACTAGATGCTGCATCGATTTGACCCGCCTATATTCCTATGGCAAGGCCAATAAGCTGCTGCTTGGCTTCTGCCTCAGCCCATTCCTATGAGACGGGCTCTGAGACACTGCCTATTGCTGCCCGTACAAAAGGGTTTGCAGGCTGCTTTGGCAACCCTGCCAAAAAATAAAAGGTGAGGAAAGGAGGCAGAATCTGACTCTCCTAAGGCAAAAGCAGGGTGTAAAAGACAGAGCCAATACCCCAGAAATTTTAAAATCTGAACGTGTGTTCACAGCCAACCTGGTTAAACGGAGGCTGGGGTGGTTTTGCAGGCAGAGAGGTGGAGGAGACATTTCCTTTGTGGCGGTTTACAAGGAGAGAAAAGAGGCACTGACAAGAGTGACCCTTTTTAATGAAGTTATGCTGGGAAGAAAAAGCGCTTCTCCTTTTTTCCCATTTGCCCTTTTGTAAATAATTTTCTTGCAAGAGTTGTCTGTGAACAAGTTTTGGCACTCACTAACGTAAATATCCTTTCCAAGGCTGATGGAGAGACATGGTATGGCTTGGGATGCGCTGCCAATACTTCTCTGGTGGCCCCATCAAATTACTCATAACGTGAGCACTCATTAAGGAAAAAAAGTTCAGATCATCCCTTGCACAGGATATTACAGAAGTCAGAAAATGGAAAAACCTTTTAACTCATCTAATCCATCTCCTGGCTGCTACAATATTATTCCTTCCATACCATATATTATTACCCACTCCCTTTTCCAGTTGAGCTTTAGCTAGTCCAAGCAATGGTGTTTCTGCTATTTCCTTTTGGAGACACTCTGATAGACCTCACTGTTTGGAGTTTACTCTGGCTCCTGCTGGTTTTCAGTTCAAGCCGAGTCTCTGCAGACACTCCCACACCATACCCGGGTAACTAAGGGGAGCTCTTCCCATGTTAAACATTCCCTTGGTGCCTGTATGTATGTGCACACAGAAACACACACACACACACACAGAGCTAGCACATACACGTTAACTTTGCCTAATACACTTAAGAAGGGATTTCTCACTCTAGGATCAAGACTATTTGTGCTAATGTGACATGGGTGATGCGCTTTTGCATCCTCTGCCATTTTTCTTTATTAATGTTATTAATCATTGTTTTTCTTTCACAGCCTGAAACTAATCAAGGACAGGGAAACTGAAGGAAAAATTGCATCCGAAAGATTAGCAAAATTCTCCTCAATGCAGCACACAGCCATAAACTACGAAACACTACAGCCAAGTGACACCAAAGGAACTGAGGAAATGCATCATCTGACTGTAACCGCCTTAGAGCTAAAATTCACATCCTTGAAACCTGGCTTTTCAGTTAAGCCAACATCTTTATCAGGCAGCTGTGAAAAGGCAGGAAGGCAAAACCCAGCCTTCCCTAGGTGAGCAGCTTTTGGGAAGGAAGAAAAAATATCACTCAAAAGAAATCCTGACTACCTGATAACTCCATAAAAGCACTGCTGTTGTTTTTAGAGCCAGCCTAAGATAGATTAGCCCAGGTAAATATCTCCTAACCAGAAGCCTTTTCTCAGCAATAAGTCACTGTCCTTATCTACCTCAAATGACTTTCTAAACAGGTGGGCTCGGAAATAACTCTACAATCTTTGGGAAACGCGAGTGCCAGAAGTTGTAATCCCATACAGTTAAGCTGAAAGCTTTTATTTGTGCTTTTTGCTCCTTTTCCCAGGCTGTCTTCAGTACATCAGGAGCTCTCTCTGTAAGTGAGGGATAAAAACACTCCTCTGCCTCAATCCCCTATTCTACACACCTGTGTGATCAGGTTGATGGAGGGTTGCTGTATTCAGTCAGATCCCCAATATGAACCTCAGGCTTTAGGATGGAGCAGGAGCTTTGAGGAGATTTCCCAAGGTGGTAGCACCCTTAGGAGCTGCCACCAAGCAAACTGGGAAGCCTCCTGCCAGGAGCTTGGGCACTTTTTTTCATGGAGGGACCAAGCTGTCATGCAAAGAGAGTTCAAGGCAACCGACACATCAAGGTGCCAATGCTCAACACCAAGATGAGGAGGGTTACATTCTATTTTACATTTTCTATTTGAAAACAAAACAAACAAAAAAGAAAACTACCACTGAGGAAGGAAATGAAAAGATAAAGCTGCTATTTTGCAATGCTACTTTGCTGGCATGGAAAGTCCTTGAACAGATGCCCCGTCCACCATTAAATATTCACAACATATCCTTGTAAAAGAATAAAGACCACTCAACTTATAAGCAAAACCACGATGTGTTCTTCATGAAAGCAAAACAAAACAAAACAAAACAAAAAATGCATTTAAAGATCTGTGAAGAAAAAAAAAGAAACAAGGAGTGAAAAGAAAAAAAAAGAAGCCAGGAAAACACTGCTGTTGTCTGAAGAAGCAGAGACTCTTGGAAGTAGTGCACATTCTCCAGCGTTAATTTTCCCACTTAAATTACAGTGATGCTGTAGCCTCATCTCATTAGAGATCATTGTCCCCAGTAGACAGTTGTGTTTATGGGGGATTCTTGCTGTTCCACACCTGCTGCTCAGGTTGCTACGTGATAAAGCCTGCATACAAACAGCAGTCTTGAGGTTGCTGGACTGCAACTGATGAGCCCAGGCTAATTCAGGGGTGATTATGTAGTTTACTGGACCACTAAACCTCTTTAAGCTTGTAATTACTGCCTATTTGAGTAAAGAACATTGAAAAGCAATTCACTGCATCATGCCTGCCACAGCTGGAAGCAGGCTGCCAGCAGTCTGCGGGGACATTAAAATCTACAGGGACTGGGATTTGAGCACAGCTCGTAGGCACTGACGGCAACGAAGCCAAGTGCGTTCACATTCCAGCTCACCTTTTCTGACCAGGCATGCTATTAAAGGTGCAATGAAAACTATAGAAAAGCAATAAAGATGACAAATAACGGGACGTAATTGAAAGAACTGCATTTTAATGACTCTCCCCTTCTTCCCTCTCCCCTTATATTGGCTAAAAAAAATTAAGCCTTTTTGTCATGACAAGAGAAGGGAAAGAAAAGGCCTTTTGCAAAAGGGGAAATGCACTGCATACATGTGTTTCTGTTTTGAAGTTGGGGGTTTTCCTCATGTTTCAAAGCTTTAGAAAGAGTAAGTTTACTTGTAACGTGAATGCACAGTAAGTCCTTTTACATATTTGGCAGAAATGATAATGCAGAGGCATCTTAATCCCCGAATCTTCATTAAATCCTCCTCACTAAGCCTTCATGAAATCTTCCAAGATTATCTGAGCCCTAAACCACCACTCTGAAAAAGACCTCCACCCCATGCAGCATCACAGCAGTCTTCACTATCAAGACAAGATTGTGGGTTTCTTTTAATAATAAATAAGTATCTCTCTGATTCTATTTACCTCTTGAGTTCTGACCCACTCTAACCCTTCTTTCCAAGTCTGCCCCTGCAGCTCCCAATGAGCAGGAAGCTATTAAAAAGGGCACCTTGGTTTTTCGCATAATTAGCAGGTTTGGGAACAGAGTCTGGGGGAAGAAGAGCAGATCGAATGGGACCCATGACACAGGCAAAAAGGTTGGTAAGAGGGATTTTTACAAGTGAGTAAACAGGGATCTGGAGAGGATTGCTGCAGTCGAACCAGAGAACAGCAGTGGCAGAAATGGAGGGATGTTGCCAGTGTCACCGCTGAGTCCCAGCGCCGCTTGGCATCGCTGGGAGCTCCAACCAGGCAGCAGCCCCTGCCCATGGGGCTCCAGTTGAAGAGCCGGGTCCTGGGAGCCCTCCCATCCTCCAGCCACCCCACGGCCATCCCTGCTGTTAGACTGCCATGTGTGAGGTCCGGCAACGGGCCTAACGAGCCGCCCGATTAACTAACTGCATGAAATGGGCTTTAGAGCCTCCTAAGGACATTTGGAGATGCAGAATTCATCAGTGTCATTTCCCTGCCCTGCTAATAACTGCCGCAGCCGCCTGGGAGAATGGGGTGTGGGAAAAGGCAAAAATAAACAACGAAAATAAAATAAACCATTGCTATTGATACAATTAACCCTGGACTGAAGTAAATTTAAGAGATGGGGCCTCTTTCTCTTCCCATGTATTAAATTGCCTCTTTTGAAAAAACATGGACATGCCATCTGTAGTATTAATCTCACATGTATCTAGGAAGGGAAAGGAGGGAAAAAAACCCCATGCATGTATGAGCATGCTACTGTGAACAAACATCAGCTTTTAAAGGAGAGGGTAAAAGCTTTCAGGAAGTTTATTCTTAAAAAGCATGTAAATTCCCAGTCACAACAATCTTCCAACTAACCCCATCCAAGCTCCAAAGAGCCACAGGCTTGTGTGTTATCCAGCTATCACTCTTATTAATATTCATTAGGCAGGGCTACTTGCATTTTCATAAGCTGCGAAGGTGGCAAAAGAAACAATCAGAATTCTTTAACACACAGGCATTATCAATTCAACATCTGCCAAAGAAGAGTGCATACAGATCTGAGGTTGAAATTCAAATGCAGTTTACCTGGGCTAGAGCTGGGCTTCACTTTCCAGCACCCAGTCAGCTATTTCAGGCTCTCTCATTTTATCCATCCCAGCTTTTACCTACCCGTAAGTTCACTCTCCATTATTTTTACCTTTAAAATGAGAGTCCCCCATAAATTCCCTCCTTCATTCCCTAGGTCTAATGAGTTCTCTTCTACTAAAATAACCAAAGTTCAGTGCAATTGCATATATGAATAATACAGACAGGTTTTAACTCAGTAAACTTAACTAAGCAATTCTGCTTTCTGGCTAGAGAATTCATTTATCTATACCCATTTTGTGTATGAAATCCCTTTGACTGGCTTCAGGGTGTAGGCCTGTACAGAAATCTGCTTTCTGACCAGCCTGGCCTTAAAATTTAACTCTTAGAGATGACCTGAGAAGTCTTCAAAAGAAAACAATTGCTCTAATTAATTATGTACCCAACTTAGCAAAGAAACAAGTCAGATAATGCTAACCAATTTCAGAATAAAGCAGATACGTGTTCCCAAGATATTTCTACACAATTGAACGTGCACAAAAAAAGGTGTGATTTAGATTTCCTGAGAGTTGGGAAAAGGCATATCACAATTCTTCTCTAGATTCAACCCTAAATTAACACACATCTGCCCACAAACTCACTATGTACTTGTTCTTGTCCTTACAAAGGCTCAGACCAGGATGTGACTCTTCCCNTACTTGTTCTTGTCCTTACAAAAACATCATTAAAAGGCTCGGACCAGGATGTGACTCTTCCTTCTTGGAAACCCTCTTGGACCAATAAGACTTCCCCATAAAAAATAATGTTTTCTCCCGAAGTCAATGCAGGTCTCTACCAATTTCACTTGGATTTCAAAAGCCTCCAAAGACCTAACTGTCTGCTCCCTCAGAGAGGGCTGGTGGAACCAAGCTTTGCATTTCAGTGGAAATATCCATGGTGTGAGGCATTTCCCAGGGGCTGGTATTGGCCATCACTTGGGGGGCGAGCCCTGAAATGGCAAACCTGTCTTCACCTGTGTAACTTTAGACCTGGCACTTAGCTGCTGTGAACATGGCCAAAGCCTGGGCTGCCTAAAGGATATGTCTTCAGCTTTGTAAGGTGAGACCCTCAGTGGGCATCTTCTGTGGGATGATGAATGGATGAGGCCAGGACAGGGGTTTTTGGAAGGGGTTTTCCAAAAATCCAAACAGAGTCAGCTACAAGCAGCCAGTGCCCCCACCCCATCTCCAGCCTGAGCATCCCCTTCTTGCCTAGTCTCTTTCAAGGTCTGAGCAGATCAAGCACCACCTGCATGCAGATGCCTTCACAGAAACTACCATAAAAGAGACAACCCACATATTTGGACGCAAAAGCATTGAGATGGCGTGTTGCTTTCAGCACATTTATGATGCAGCGGCCATTAACAATTCACAAGAACAATAACAAGATATAATCAATTAATCTTTTCAATACCAAGCTCAAAAATCCCCCTCCGTTTTCCCCTCCTTTCTGAACAAAACCCATTTCTTTTAGAAAGACCTAAATGAAAGTAGTTAAAGACCAAAAAAATGTCACCACTAACAAGTTACAAAGTAAGAAAGAGCAACCAGGCACATTTGATCTTGTTCTATACACAAACCTTTCTAGGATGACTGCTCCAATTAAAAAAAAAGTTGAATTTACCATTTTGATGATGGGAAATTATGAACTTCACTATTATATGCATATATTTTGTTTAATGGCTTAGTTTATTTTAATAACAAAGAGAAACTAGATCTTTACAGATGAAAGCTTTTTTTCATGGCTTCAGTACAACTGGGATTTTTAAAATCTGTGATGTTAACCAAAATGTGATAATGGATGTTCTCAAGGGCCCTATTTCGTACCATTTTATACAGAGCCAAACTGTACGCGAGACATTACAAACATGATGTTTAGCCCTATTTTAAGAAAGTAGAACTGACTCCAGTGTCAGAGGCCCCTGTAATTGTTTTCCATCTGCTCCTCATGCCTCTGAACTTGTGCAGCAAAGTCTGGCTGTAGAAGTGCTGTGACAAAGGCATTAGCTCTCTGAAGATTCATTATGAAATGATATTGAAAGGCACCATTTGTAGGATTTTGGCTGGAAGGGGACAGAAGTGATTGCAACGTAACTACTTTATCTACAGCACCATTGCCTTGAAGGGTCTGTTGACATCCATAAGAAGAGAGACACAGAAAACATGCTAGGAAAAAAAAGCTAACTCTGCTACCATTTTCACATCATTTACTTCCTAAGATAGAGATAATCAGAAACACCTCATCAAACTTGATCATGCTCTCAGTGCTTCTGAAGAAGTTCTCATCTATTCCGCTTCCTTTTATTCTCACGTTAGTAGATTGAAAACAGTTGCTTCAGACGACGGCGGCACTCATGCGTATGCAGCATCAAGGATGCTCTTCTTTAATATGTTTTATACATGTACATAAATCTTTAGGCACCCAGAGGTGTGCGTACACACACGGGGGTCGACGTAGTTTTGTGAACCATGCCCTCCACCCCCAAAAGCAGGGTCCCAACCACTGTTTTTGGGAAGGCAGCCCAAGATGGCAGCTCATGATTAATGGCTGTATCATCCCTGGCTCGGTGGAGGCAAGGCCCCGGGTCTCATCTGCCAAACATCCCCTTCGTCTGCAGCCGATCAGCAGATGTAAGCACATAGGCCCTGTCAGCTTGACATATCATTCCTACGACAATGTCAACGAGTATTAATGTTCAATTATCTGTCCTAGAAATAACCCTCGCCTTTACGCATTGTGTAACTGGGCGCGTGGCACTGCGGTAATCCGAACGACAAGGGCAGAGATGCCCGCGCTCACCCGCTCACTGTGAGTTGGCTTCCCAACATCGTGATGACATTGCCTTGCGGTAGCGCATGGACGCCTTCCCCCTCCTTCCTCTCCCTGACTGTGGTTTGCTGGTTTGTTTTTTTTTTTATGGAAGGCATGTTGCAAAGACCCCGAAGACCTTTCTCCTTCTCTTCACATGTTGTATGCTGCCCATCAGCACGCCGAGATACGTTTAGAAAAGGCGTGTTTTGATTTCACACCCATGCAGAACCATGAGGACTTCTCCTGCTTACTTTCATGGAGAGACAGAAGCTGCCCATCACCTGGCAGCCTCATGCAAATGTCAACAGTGTCTTCTTACAGGGCTGCATCAAGATCAATTCAACCCTCAACTGCAGGGCTGGAGCAATTTGGCCAAATGAAACATTACAGGTTCCTTTTGTTAAAGCAAGTTTAAAGCAAGACCCCCAAAGGAGAGATGATTTGAAGAATAAACTCGAGTTTATTCCTGGAATTTTTTTATTTTTTTTTTTTTATTACTGCTCAAATATTAATATTATTGATCATGCTAAATTCAAATAGAATTCTAGGAGCAAAAAAACCTTATCAAATACTTTTTCTTTTAAATCAGAATTAGGGTCAAATTTCCAGTTGTTTGAATAGTCTGTGACAGAGTTTGCATAATTTCTTTTTTTGTTGTTGTTACTATGGCACAGCTTCCTTGAACTAACATTCAAAGGTTATCAGCTCTAAGTTATGCTTGCTAAGTCTTCTTATACAACTCACAATCAGAGGGAGGGAGTGGGAGGAAGCAGTGTGATAACCAGTGCCAGCTTTGAGATAAAGCCCTCCACCTAATCTCTGTTTATTTAGACAACCATCTGACCGCAGCACCAGGCATAAAAACAAACCAGGTGTACGGCTAAGGGAATTTCTCCTCCCTTATCGTGATTGCATTATATTTTTGGGCAAAGGAAAGCAGAGCCTCTTTCTTTTTTTAAGATTACTTTGAAAATTTAAATAAGCCCAGAGTCTGAGGTTTTCATGTTTGGATTCGCTTGGCTGGATGGGCTTTTTTGCTTTGTTTTGTAGGAAGGGGAGGTAATGGTAACAAAGCACATTCTATTCCATGCTTTTGTGTTTACTTGAGGTTTTGGAGAAAAAGCCTTTACCATATCACATTTACAAAAAAACTTTAAAAATTCAGTTCCCACTTTGAAATATTTCCTGCTGGAGGGGATTCAGGATTTTTGGAATAAATACAAATATCATGGGATCAAACTGGAGTAAACTAAGCAGTGTTTTAAATGTATTTCACCCTAAGGAGCTGACAGAGAGTTGGGCACCGAGCACATCACCGCTGCATCAGTGCTGAAGCTGCTTTTCCAAGGCTGAAGCTGCTTTTCCAGCCCAGGTGCCAAAATAGAAAAGCTCTTGCAGGTCACGCTATGAGAAGCAGTAAGGCGTCTGGCTGAAGGATAACTGAGCCTCCCTCCAGCTCCAGCAGCAATATTAAACACTGGTGGGGAGCTTGCATGTTGGCTGATGGATCTATTTCTCCTGCCATACGAGCCCGAAGTTGCCTCCAACATGCTGAAACTCAGTTTTCCCCCCTTTTACCCCTCTGATAATTCACCTCACTGTTTACTCAATCATTTTAGGTAGGGGAAGTGATGAATATTGCTGAGTGCCAGTTTTTTTGGTGCAAGATGAATAACCCCGAGGAGCAACTTACACTGAGTCCCAGGCTCCTGTCAGCCCTATAATTGATGATGTTTTCACTGTAAGGGGTGGGGACTGGGACACATTAAGGCTCAATAGGGGAAGTAAATGGAGTGAATTGACTCAGCAACTCTGCCTTTTACCACAGCTTCTAATAAGGATAAACTGATTACTGCCAAATGTACTTTAACATCACAGGGAGGGGAGGAAAAATAAATCGATCTGCTCAAAGGAAATAAATGCCATACCAGAAGTTTTTTTAGAAGTGAACTTTTATATGCAGAAGTGTAGAAGCACATTTTGGCAGTATGCTGCTGCTTCTTTCCGGGGTGCCATTTGCCACTAAACCAAAAATGAATTTGCAGCCTTAAAACGCATCCTGAAGATGAACGCAGCAAAATAATCTCTACAAAACCAACTTATCATTTTTGTAATCTCACTCTCAAACGACTTGGATAACAAAGAGGAGCACAGCAATGCTCACACTGTATTTCAAATGCCGACTTTATGTCAGCATCTTTTTGCAGCAACCGAGAGACCGGATGCTCCGCTTCTGCGCCAGGCAGTGGGGAAGGCAAGCAGGCGGCAGCCCAAGTTGCCAGGGGTGACTACGGAGCTGACAACCCCAGGATCCGGCAAAACCCGCCCTGACTGATGGCTTCTGGGTTCCTGCTGACCTTTGATCCCTTCTGGTTTGGTCGGGAACAAAAGAGCCCGTTCACCAGGGCCCCTCACACGTATATCTAATGAAAGCAGCCATTGCCTATATGCTGATTAATGTGTTTGCCTTACATGTGGCAGGAGGAGGACCACGGCCACCCCGTGCTGCTGTGCAGGTAAGTGCCAGCTTACCTAGCTTGCATGTCACACAAAATAAATCAGGGAAATCCACCACGAGGCACGTAAAAATGACTAAAACAGGTAAAGACAATTTTTGTCACTGATGCAAGAAGTTGCTGAGACTGGCGACGGTGCCATGAGCGCTATCCCTGCGGACCCAAAAACCCGTGGAGAGTTTCTGTCATTAGAGATTTGATGCTGCTCTGACACCGAGGGCCATCAGCAGCTCAAACACGCTGTTGCAAAGATGCTGTCGGCTACGGCAACCATGGAGGATGCTGTCCAACCCTCGGCGGCAACTTTCATCACCACATATTGTCACCATAGCAATGAAGCTGAACGCGGGCAAATGACAAGGGTCTGTCATCACTTGGCCCTGGCCTGACAGCCCTCAGCACCAGTCGCTCTCATCCAGCCTCAATGCACAAATAGGTCCTCAGCAGGCCCAAAAGTAATAATCTGCCCCTCCACAATGTCATCGTTTCACTGGCACTCCCAGTAGCAGTGTGCAGCCCTTATACCCCCTGGAGATGGCTCTGCTTTTTCCCCAGTGAGTTTTCGTGCTTCAGGGAAAAGGAAAAGTAAGAAAAGAGGGAGCCAGAAGGGAGATGATGGTACCCAAACGTCAAATATCAGAGATAATCAAGGAAAAAAACAAACCAAACCAAACCAAACAAAAAAAAAAAAAAAGGTAAAAATACCTATTGAACAAATGGAAGTAAAACACGAAAATTAATGTTTGAGAGAAAAACAACAAAACTTCCTATGTAATGGCTTCAGCAAAGAATAGCAGTGGTACTGTGGAAGTCTAAAGCTCCTTTCTAATATTAAACATGGCAGTTGTATATAAAATGCATCCGCTGCTCCCTTCACAGAAACAGGTGTTTGGGGTGAAGTCAGGATAACTGGCAAGGTATGCTGGGCTGTCACCGACAGCAAGCACGGCCAACACACTGCTCTGCCTTCACGCCAACACCAAAATCAGGGTCCCAGCTATTTTCACGCTTTTCCTGCCAGAGATGCCACAAAGAGACAATTAACTTGGTCTACTTCCCTGCTGCCTGGGTGGAAGTACAGCAAGAAATGACAGAAATCAGAGACGGCAAACACTATCTCATCTAGAGCTCGTCTGCCTGCTTGGATTAATCACAACATCTCTATTTCAAGAGAATTTCTGCATAGGGTCGGGTTTTACTCATCCTGCCCATGCAAACTCACCCCTTCCAACTGTGGCACGTGGGGAAGACGGTGAGAAAGATCCGCCTTGGTGGTTACCTTTCTTAGCTCATCTTGACCACGCGCTTTGGATTTTACTTTGTGTTTAGTCATACAGAATACCCCGATTTAACAGCGACCCTATGTTACTGCGCCCGCCCTCTCACCACTTCAAAAGCTGCCTTTTAATGATATTTAATTTAGGCTCGCTTATATGGTACATTTGCTAGTGAACACATTGGCTATGTGGCTCTTATTACACACGATCACTGTCCCCCCACAGCGCACAACACGCTCGCTGGCCTGCAGCAGCCCTGGAAAGACAATTCACTGTTCAAACATTTTTTAAACCTGATTTACCGTTCCAGAGAAACAACTCCGCAACTAATCTTCCAGGACAAATGTAATGCCGAAGAGCAACTAAACTGAAACGTATAAATTCCATATATACTTAAAAATATCATTGTCTGTAATTTAATATAACAATATTTCTAGGCCTATAACCTTGTACGCAGAGGCAATTTCCCAAGCATTAATACTTAAATGGGTCATATGCACCACATCTGTCATTCTGTCCTGAAGTCTATGAGGCACAACCAAGACTCTGCAAGCCTATTGATTTTTCTAGCATTTGCTTTAATTTACTTAACCATTGAGAAATCCATCAGTACATAAAGGGCAACTGTCCATTACTGCCTCATTTGCAGACATTCTTTTCCTTCTTTTTTTTTTTTTTTTTNTTTTTTTGGTAAATATTTCCCTTTAAATCGCTGTGTGTTTACAGTGTAAAAATGAATCCGGAAAGTGCTCACACCTGTTTCTGTTCAGTAACTGCTGCACTGAGGTATATGTAATGTGCTTAAAGATAGAATAAATATCTAGACATTATTACATCTGTGTGCAAAGGGTGGTAAATTAGATCCTAATTACATTAACAGGGATTCTGCCTCCCAGCTTAAATTTTACATGAGCACTCTGTAAAAATCCAAAAGCTCTGCTGTGGTTTCTTTACGAGCTGGTGATTACAGCTACTTCCTATGCGGTCACTAAATATTCTGTTTACAAATAAATGAAGAAGCTTTGAGCCAACTTGCCAGGGTAATAATCCGTGTTTTTTATTTTTTTTCCCCAGCAAACCTTTACCACATAAGCATGGCAACAATCAGAAGCCCTGGCTTCATCTAATTACTCTATCACATAATTTCACAAATTGCCTTTTCACTGGGGAGCCAAGTGCAAAACACGCTCACAGTGGGATTTCAGGCAGCAGCTTTCATTTACTACTCATTTCTTGTTAAATTAAACACAAAAACACCAGTTGTGTGAAAGAAGTCAAAAAGAATGCTTGCAAATGAGCCAGACAAGTGTATCTTATATTTATACCATTTGCACAAAATAGCTCATTGGCAAGCTGGATTTTTAACGGCACCATTAACGTCTTTAACCCTTTTAAGGCCTGGCATGAGGCTGGTAACTGGATCATTCTGACCAAACTCAACCCAGCAAAACGGCACCAGGCAGTGCATCAGCCTTATCCTTTTGTTCCTAACTGGGAAGAGAGGCAGCATGCCCTGACTCTGCCTCCACGTAAACTCTCTGGATTAACAGCGGTTAGAGGACGAAATTAATTCCACGAATTTCTGGGTATTACACCCACCTAGTGCAAGGGAGGGAACAGTCCTAGAAATAAATCAAGTGGGATTTGTAAGCACAATTTCGCTTTCATCCAGGACAGCCTCCAAGGTGTGGGGTACCAGTGAGACTTGGGGGCACAGGGACCTGGAGGACCAGACCCCTGCTACTTATCTGAGAGTTAACAAGGCAGGATTGCAAGCTGCCACCCAGGAACACAAATTATTTTGGAAATAAATGCAGCCAGTGTACCATTGCTGGTGGAAGTGAACCAGAGGTTACACCGCTCTAAAACGACATTTCGTACATCAACAAGTACAAAACTAAAACACGACCATTAGTAATTAAAGCTGTTCCTTTTGTAGCACCAAAGCCAGTAGGTCAGGTGCCATTTTACATCAGAAACCAGCCTTGATGGCTGCAGATTTGCCAACATTATCTACATAGGGAGAAAAAAAAAACATTAGCAGCAGCTGTCTGTGTGCCTCGACATTGAAAATCCTATTCATACAGACAGGTGGAGTAATTTAAAAGCCAATGTGGTGCAATTTTGATGCAAGTAATGCCACTGTTTACTAAAATGCCACCATTACTGCTGTTTATGAAAACATTACTAAAATTGCATTTTATTCATAAGAATCCTAAGGTTTGGGTTATTACCAGTTTCAAAACTATTCCGACCCCAACTGCAGCTTACGGCCCTCTGGGGTTTACAACCTGCTGCACTGACAGACCCATGCTCAGGTTTCAGCAACGAAATCAAGGGTTTATCCTCTTTGCTGTTCCCACACAAGCACAGTGAAGTTCCTGGATCAGCACAAAATCCATGGCAAATAAGCAGAATTCTGTCAGCGAAGCTATTAACTAGCCAGATTGTCTAATATGGCATTTACCTTTCCAAAAACATCATTAGGAGTTCCAAAAGCTCTGTCTGACATGAATAAGGATGGCCTAGGAAGAAGAGTTTCACTTCATACCTGACTTTTGAGCAATCAACAGAGCAAGGTGCCCAAGGCAAAATCCCACCATTTTCTTTCTGAGTTCAAAAACAGCTCTTGGAAAACATCTTTATATCACGAGCAGCACCCTGGTTTTACTAATGTGACTCAAGTCACCACTTTAGTGTCACTAACATGACTACCTTGCTTTTTGCATCACTGGAACAGAGGACCCATTGTGAGAATAAGGTTTTTTCGTGGTTATATTTTTTTTAAAAGTACTTCCAAATGTTTAATGTTGTACAGGTTAGATTACAAGGGGCCAACCAGCAGCCAAGAGAAGAATATTCATGCTATATCTGAAGTCTGAGAAGTATTTTCTGGGCAGAAGTTTCTGCTTCATAAAGCTAAAGATGAAGTGGTAAGGCTCCCAGACCTTGCCTTGCCTTATTAAAATGATGGCCCATCACTGAAGTGAAACAAGCACTCCACTAAATACTCTGGGTCTAAATCAGGCAATGATGCAAAAGGCGAGGTAAATTAGATAACTACATATTAACTTAAATTCTTTTCTGCCCACTTACCTTCTCTCTACACATATATTTAGCATTGCTGTAGCTTACAGGGTGAGGAGCTGGAAGTACAATGATGACTCATCAATAAGATAAGATTGGTTGGACTTGATGATCTTAAAGGTCTTTTCCAACCTTAAATATTCTATGAATACATTTGTTCCATGAATAATGACTCTATGAATATTGAAAATTGGATTTTCAGCTGAGCATTTTGTTGGAAAGGATGGCATTACCCATGGAAAATTTTAACTTACACACCAAAAAAAAAGTTTCCCTACCAAAGGAAAATTTTTCTCTGGATAATTTTGATGGGCAGACAGTAAACATAAGTACTTAATATTAGGAATTAGGGCCTCTTGAATATATGCAACAAGAAAAAGCACGTAAGCTGTAACAGTGCAGATTCTGTGTATCTGAAGGTAAATGCAGGAAAAGAGAAACAAAAATTTTTTAAAATGGGTAAAAAACCAAGTCACTTCTCATGCCTGTCCTGGAGCAACAAACAGACTATAGTCACCACAATATCACTGCGTCGGCTTATCCAGACAAGGGTTAAGTTCACACAAACAGATGTAGGATACTGCATGCCAGAGCAAGGGAATGCATCTTACACAACTTGATGTACCACTTCCAAATGTGACCCTATTTGAAAGGCAGCTTACTTTACACCACAGATTAGCACATCTCATCAGATATGCGCCCAACTGGTTTGGTGCCTCATATTTTGGCACTTTACCTGATCTGATTAAGTCATTTGCTAGCACACTGGCATGCTGTGAAACTGCTTCAAGAGTTAGATTTCCAACAAAAAATTAACACTGGCACTTATATACATAAGCATATCTGAGAATCAACATAGGCTCCTTTGTTACAACCATGTTAGAGGACAAGCTAAATAAACAACTAATAATGAACAACGAAGCCCATTAATTTATCCTCATTTCCTGCTCACCCACTGCTTGCCAAGATACTGTTGCTGCCTTTAATGCACTTCATATTGCAAACTATTTGCCAAAATATTTCCACAGATATTTCCAGATTCTTAAATTGGTGACCAAACTCTTTCCCTCCCTCTCTGTCCCCTTCCAAAGGTGATATTTGAATTTTGTACGTCTGCTTTGACTGCAGAAAGACAGTGCACCGTGTAACACATTGCCATGTCTTGACTGGAGGAGGCTAATTTCAAAAATGAAGCTGCACAGGCAAAATATCACAGCTGCAAATATAAAAAGAAAGGAGAGGGTAGAGAAAAAAAGCAAAACATCTACTGCTGACTTAAAAATTCTTATGACTGCAAACATTCTTGCTGGTAAACTCATTTCCGAGAATATTTATGCAAACAAAAGGAGTTCTAGTACAACCAGAGCAAGTGTAATTTAGCATCTGAATTAATGTTTATCATGTTTCAACTTTTCAGTATTCCCTTGCTTCTACTCAGATGTGAAATTCTGCTAGTGTCTAAATACTAACGTGCTTCAGCAGCTTCAAAATAATTCAAATTCTTTAATGTGCTAGTGGCTTCCACATTGGCACAATAGTGCCTCCAAGGTAGAAACTATGGGAACTTGGGAAAAAGATAGTCCTTTGGGAACAGACACACACTGTCTCCCTCTCTCCCTCTCTAAAATCTCGTTGGCTCAGATTATTGGCTACCTTGTGATTTCAACCAAAATACCTCACTGGATCACTGCCATTCCCAAGACCTGTGAGGAGCCCCGATGAGATGCTGCATGCCCTGTAGTTTAAGACATGATGGTTGTCTTCAATAGAAATGGAGATAAAACACTGACATTAAAAAAACAGATGCTGTAACTACACCACACTTCTGAATGTGAGAAGAGCCTAAGTAAATAATCTGTTTTTCTTGAACTAACTGACTGAAGCACCCTCTGTTTTTCCTTTCTGTTCTAAAACCAAACGTTTGTAGGACAGCTCAGTCCTGAGAACTTAAATAATCTACAAGACAGGGCAGGAGACATGCTCTTTCCAAGAAATCATGAAACTGGAGCAACAGCAGCATTGCCAAGGGTATCACCCAAAACCCAACAGTTCCCTTTTAAAATGGCAAAATTTCCCTCATGCTAGAAAATGGACCAATCCTTGGAGGTTGAACAGCAGGTCAAAGCCACAAATTTGAGGCCAATTAATGAAAATGCTGTAGGTTTTATCAGCCACTGTCCTCCAAAAAACTCTGTGAGGGCTGAAGGGTTAAGAAGTTAATTCAAACACAGTTACCTAAATCCTCTTTGTCCTCCTTTCTGGGGCTCTCAAGTCAATTTGGACAGAGCCCCAGAATAATTATCTTCTCCCATAATAACATTTCCCCTTTTCTGCCATTGGAGATGACTGCCACAGCACCTCCCCCAGCAGAAGGGAGCTGAGGACCCACCTTGTGGGTTACTTGCACCAATCTGTATTAGATGCTTTTGCTGGATGTTCTTCCAGGAGCAGGAAGAGCCCTGGCTCCCACCTTCCCAGTCAAGGGGATGGCGGTGCACGAGTGACTCAAGGAAAGCTAAAAAGCCTGGCTTTTCCCAGGAATTTGGGACAGCTGGCACTGAGAAGTCTTGCAGATGTGGAAGAAAGCTTTTTACAGCTTTGTCCACAATAAAATCAAGTGAAAGAGGAGACTTGTGTATTTGGGATGAAGTGGGGGGACACCCCCAGCCATTCCGAGTCCAATATTTGTGGAAATCTGACCCCTGTTACGCAGATGAGCTCCAGGAGCCCTCTGGCATTTTGCAGAGCAAGTATCAGTTGGTGCAGGATGGAGACTCATGGTAAGTTGCATTTTTTTGGGGGGAGGGGGGAAGGGGCGTTATTTTGTTTTAATGCTTCCAAATCTCTCAAGAAGAGAACAAAGAAAACTTGGTTTAGCCAAGTATTTTCCCCTTTCCATGTTTTCAGTACTCTAGTTTTGTACCCATCTACCGTTTCACTGTACTCCTTTCCAAAACCAGACAAGCATCCCACATGGGACTAGGGGCAGGCAGCCAAATTAACCCCGTCTTTCTCCCAAGGCAAAATCTCACAACTATGGGAGGATGAGAAAAGACACAAAATACACTTGTTTTAACTTTAAAAAGTTGCTAACCAGTAAAGTATTAATATAAAAAGAAAATTTATAGAATTAAATAGTATAAGTTTCTATCACAAGTTTTCATCCTTGAAGTGACTGGGACTATTTTTTTCACTAGATTCAAAATAGCTGCTTCCAAGAAATTCTTTTACAAATAACACCTTTACTAAACAGATTGCATATTGCTTATTTTAACTTTTCTTGTTTCATATCATGGCATCAAGTAATCAATAAAGGTTAAAAATCCAGATACATAATAGAAAAAGTCCTTTCACTTTAAAGTCAACATCTTTCAGCCATGTCTTTTACTTTCTGCTCAGTCTCCCCTTTCAGTAAGATTTAACCTCCTAAGGAAATTGTTTTAGAAGCAGTTAAAAATAATGATTAAATTATGGGATTTACATGAAAGAAATCCTCAGCCCATTCATTTTTTTTTAAATCATGGCAATTTGTTTTTTAAAAGGTGTTTGAAGTCCTTGAATCTACCTCTTGGCACCATTAAAAGAGAGTAGTTTATAATCCCCTAATGTGCTTAAATAAAGCCTTCAATAGTTTAAATTGTTATTAAACATCTTTTGGGATTATAATTTTACGGCTTTTTTTGCCTGATTAGATGATGAACGTGAAGATCATCAAATACTCATCATATAACAAACCAATTACATTGTATAATCCCCAAAATGAGGTTTGAATCCCAACATTTTAAATTAAGCTGGATTTAAAGGATGCAGAGTGTTCACAATGAATGAAAAAAACACGTGAAATGAAACCCCACAAACTCCCTTCTTCTAGTTTCGAACAAAAAGGAATTTATACCAATTCCAAATACCAATTTATATAATACCATTGCTGGGACAAAAGCCTAGGATGGGCTGAAGCAGAAAGTAACCCTGTTGCCACAATTAAATTTACACAGATTTAACTGTAAGCGAGATTATTTTTTAATTCCCCTCCCCGTCCCCCAAGCTTTTCCCTTATTTCACAATCCCTGCTGAGGGATATACATTACAGTGAGGAGATATGCTCAAAAAATTCGGGGGGAGAGATGAACTCTAAATGTTAAGTGATTCAAGAAAAGTTTTTTTTTTTAAATTTTTAAGTCTGAAAGGCCTGCAAAACATTGCTGGGCTGCAACACACCCTGAAATTATCCTTAGGGTGACTTTCTGAAGCAAAGTGCCAGCACAGAACTCGTTTGCCCCAGTCCCTGCCGTGGAATTTGATGCTCATCTGATGCCACTCCACAAGCCTCTTCTCAGTTTTGACTCAACTTTAATAGTTCTTCACCAAATTATTATTATTCTTCTCTTTTTCTTGCAATCCAAATAGTAACAAGCTTCCATCTCAAATACATAGCAAAATCCTAAAACTAGATCTCAAAAACCTCCGGATTTGCCAGATGGTGTCATAAGCTACCATGAAAAATTTCAACAAAATTTCAGAATTTCCACAACTACATTTTGCCCAACTAACAGCCCACCTGAGCAGCTCTTCCAACCCAGATGTTTAATCAAAATTAAATCAGAACAGCAAACAGTTAAAAAAATATCCTGCAAAGTCCTAAGTGTGAGTCTGGTCAGCACTTTTGCAATTGTTTTAGCTGATTGTTTTTGTTGTTATTAATCCAAGAGGGGGAAAAAAAAAGGCAATTTGGATGAATTTATCCCCTGATTTATCCCCTGAAAAGCTTCAGAGCACACTGCCTGCATCTGCAGAAGACAGCGCTTGCTTACCCTTTGGGCATGTGTCAGCTCAGTTCTGCACATCAGTCAAAATACTGGGGGGGGCTGGAGCCTGACAGGGAGTGGGAACTACTGCCCAAACACTTCAGCATCCGGAGAGAAAAAAATGAATTTCCTCCTAAGTGCGAAACGAGAACTAGGGGACAAACCTTCGGAAATGAAGTCAGTACACAGAGGAAGACTTAATATTCTTGGAGATGGAATAACTGCACAGAAGGAATTAACCCAACCTATACACTTTTGAAAGTTTGTATTTTAGGTCTTTCCAACCAATAATCATTAGTATGACAGACACAGCAATTATTGTCTACTGTACTTAACTCCATGCCAGTGATGTGTATTAATATCACAATTGTGAAAAAACTTGGTTTTGAAAAGGAAGGCTCCCAACTAACACCCCAATTAGGAAGCACCAGTGGCCAAGGGGATGCTGGATTTTGCACTTATCTTCTGCTTATTTCTTCCCTGCCATTTTTCAGATGGCAAAATGAAGGCAGGTAAAGCACTGGGGCAGAAGGGAGGTATCACCAGTCGTGAGATATCCCCTTCCTGAACAGAACCACCCCCCTGTCTTTCCTCACCTCCCACTTTGGAGAGGACCTTGTGTTCACCCTACAAAAGACCAAATCCACCAATAAATACATGGATAAATAAATGAATGAATGACTAAATAATAAATAAATAAACTGTCTGAGATCTCTAGCTTCCTCAGGATGACCTCCCTCCTGCAGGAAGGACATCAGGTGCGGACACTGTGCAGTGTTATAAGAGCAGCCATGAAGCCCAGATGTCCTCAAAAATGAACTGGAGTTTTGATTCCTTCCGTCTCTATCCCCACTACACCTCAGCTCTGACTGCAGCTATTATTTGGGCCTGGGCTTGTTTTGGGGTTTTTGCAGCCAGGACAGCACCCCAAGCAGCCTGTAAACATGCTCTGTTGCCCTAGAGCTTGGAAAAGCCTACAATGTTCTCCAGACATGTTTTAATTTGAGGAAACTGTCCAAGATCCCACCTAGAGTCTGTCTCAAGGTGCTGCCTGGAGAAGGTCAGACTGGATAAACCAATTCTGTTTTACTGAATTGATCAGGTAAGTCTGGATCTACCATGCTGCCAGGAGAGGAGAAAGCTGCCCTGCAATAAAACTGCATGTTTGACATGGCTGGGGTGGATCTGCACAGGGGATGGTAGATTTTTAAAGCAAGCTTTAGCTCAGTGCTACAGGGTAGAAAATGCAGCATTGCATAGGTCCTGGAGGGAATGGTTCTTTCTGTATTTGAGTTTTCCAGAAGAGACCACCTTACAAGCAGATGTCCAGATGTTGTCTCCTAAGGACTGCTAGGAGCCCTGCAGAAAGAAAGCTCAGCAGGCACTCTCCTCTTTTGAACACTATTACTGCACAGGAGAGGAGTGAAAAGCCACTCAAACCCTGCACCTAACCCAGGTGAAATAGTGAGGGGGTCTGTTCGGTCTGTTCTCTGGTCCTGAGACTAAGTATGAAATTAGCTACAGGGTCGGGTCAAGCTCAGGGTGCTCTACACAGGGTGGATCCCACCACAAGGGTTTTTTAGAGACACCCTGTAGCCTTCTGCCACATTCCCAGGAAGGCATTTGGAAGGGGGGTACCCTGCCCAGGCTAAGAGCATGCTGAAGACTGTTCAAACAGTTTGCCAGGGATTGAACTTTGTGTTCCCGTGCTCAGGTTTGGGCGATGCTTTATTTACTAGCACAAACACAGCAACAGGCCACTTAAAGGAAAAAAATATTTATACTACTTAATTTGCAATTCCTCACTGGAGATTACAGGAACTGATGTGCAGCTGTTCGGGGTTCCCTGGTGTGCCTTGTCCTGACTGCAGTGCTTCCAGGGCCTCCCCTCACTCCTGAACCCAAACCAGGTGCATCAGGCTGGTGTGAGCACTGCTGCTGGCACAGCATCCGTGGACGGTTTTGGGGGTGGATGTCCTTAACCTCACATCTACTTGCAGAGAGATGCCAGGTGCCAACTCATCTTGGGCGAGGACCTACAAACGGGGAGCCATCAACACCAGAGGGACCTCAGCCTTTGGAAGCGATGGCCCTGAACACACCAGACCTGGCAAAGCTGGGGCATGGCTGACACGGAGTCTGCCAGAGAGAGATTAACTTGGAGATACCTGAGGCCCTCTCTGGCCTCCGAGGAGCAGGGCTCCAGCGTGAAGGTTCATTCATAGCAACCCAGGACCGCACAGGACAGGATTCCCTGCCTGATCCCCGTGCTGACAAGAGTCATGGCAGATATCTGGTTTCTTGGCTCAGCAGGGGATGGAGGGGTGATGTGCATGAGCACTTCCTCCGCTTTACGAGTACACCCTTGGCAGAGCTTCCCCCGGGGCTGGGCAAGCTGGCCAGCTTCTAATTTCATCCTGACCCTAACTACAGGCAGAGGAGAGAGTCAGCTGCTGGGGTTAGAGGTAAAAGCCCTTCTTCACTAGCACCTGCAGACACCCCAGCAAGCCTTGCCTGACCCTTATCCTCCTGGCACAGAAAGGCTGAGACAAAAAACCTGGGGCTCAAAGCCAGACCCTCACAATGGATAAAAACACACTGTCAGATCACCACAACTCGATGAAGAAGGAGAATGGCATTAGAAACACTTTTCTAAATGCTAACGTTAGAAGGTGTGGTACATAATATAAAGCCTTGAAAGCAGCTCCAGCACCCAGCTTAACCCCACACACCTGTCCAGAGCTTTGATTTCTAATCCCAGGAATAAAAAAACCCCATCCAGGTAGCTGTGGTAACAGAAATAACTGCGCATACCCCCACCACTTCCTAACATTAAATACAGGGGTAACTTACACTCTGGGAATGAGAACATCTCAAAGAAAAAAATTATACTTTGCTATTAAACCAGATACATTCAGACCTTTCATCATGAAGCTTCTGATGATCTCTGACAAACATCTGAATAAGGTCTTTGTTTGCTTTTGGCTTTGTTTTTTAATCTCCCCAATTGTTTTCTGCGGTTTTCTGGAGCACAGAACCAGGGGCCAAATGCTGCTCTGTGCTCCAAAGCAGAGATTCCCACATCAGCTGAGGGGAGCTGCAAAGCAGGACAGGTCTGCAAGGTTATATTAATATGAGCTTTAAGTAAAAATCACATTTGGCAGTGATGTCCTGTTAACAACTACGTCTCAAACAAACAAACAAATCTAAAAACAACACACACACAAAAAAAACCCCATACCATAAAAACATACGCTCTATGCTCTTCTCCTGGCATCTAGCAAATGAGGCAACAACAACAACTCTGCTCGGAAAAGTTCCTCTACTGCCTGGCAGCAACATCATATGTATTTTTTGCTTTCTATGACTACTACAACTATGACATTATCCATGTTTTATTTTGCATATGTGATCTAGAGTTCACTTACTGTTAGATGCTGGAACAGCCATGCCCTCATGATATTTGTGGCTACTTTGGGAAAGATGCCACGCTTTTTATGTCGCTTTTTGTCCTTATCTGGATCATCATCATCACCTGTGCTGGGGGAAGCTACACTGTTGTCCAAGCCGTCACCTGTAAATATAGTGAATCAAATTTTGACTTATGCTACCTTTATATACTTCAGCCGAAGCCTGGCTTTGGGTATAAACTGCATGAATATTTAAATGAGGTATAAATTCTTTAACACCGTAATTCACCAGGGGTTGAGGGGATGGGGGAAGGGGGGGAGAGACATGGGGAGAGGGTGGGGCTCAGAAATGTGTTGGCCCCATTCTAGTTTTTCTTGAAGGACAGTGTGGCCATCTCTGACATTGTAACCCAGAACAAAAAGTGCTTACAAATTATAAAAAAAATTTGAAAGCATCCAGCTTGCAAAGGTGGAAATGCTGGCTCTTCTTCACACTAGGTCACTTCCCAAAGATTCATCCCAATCAGCTACTTTGGCTGAGCTGACAATTAGGAAAGTATCAATGGTGTTCTGGGATGGGGATCATGACGTGTGTGAAGCTGGGTGCCTCATCCCATCCTGGGGTGTGAAAAGTGGGGTGAATGCAGCTCTCTTGCAACATCATATTCATTCGAGAAATTCAGGGAAAAAAAAGATGATTGAGGCATTGCTTATGTTAAGTCTTTTACAGATGTTTGACTTCCCCTGATTCTCTGATGGGAGGTGGGCAGCTAACTGGCTCCCCTCTTCCCAGCCCCAGCCAAAAGAAATTCAGAGTGGGATAAGTAGGCACCAATTTGACATACACCATTAGGAATTAATACCCTGCTTTGTGCCAGTGTGCCGTATCTGTAATAGGTGTCTGCTTCTGTGAAACCACCACTGATCCAGAATGAATTTCCTTAATGCAGAGAAGGCCTCAGACAGCTCTCATCACATTAGCAACATGTCTGTGGGAGGATGCCACTGTGCAGCAGCCAGCCTGGGTCTGGGCCCATGGGTTAGCAGCCAAAGGAAAACAAAAGTTGCAGTGCCTCGGAGTTTCCATGCAGTTTTTGTTGCAAACACTGAAAACAGTTTATGAACAAGCCTACAGAGCAAATAAGTCTTTGCATTGACTGCACGTGGACTGAACAACATACCCTGGCTTCCAAGGACACTGTATTTGTAGCAACTTGGAGTTGTGATGTTATTAGGCAAGTGTTTTTTACACCCCCCGGGGAAAGAATGATGAAGAAAGTAATCTCAATTTGGCTGAATACAAACTATCTCAGTTAGGGACAAATATAAAATGCGTTTTTAAAAAGGGATGCAGACTGTCAAAATTATGATTTGTTAAACAGCTTTCAGCACCAAAAAAAAAAAAGCTATTATTAGTATTATATTCTTAGCATGTTACTGACCATGGCAAATTTGTAATTGTCCTTATGACTTGGCCTGTGTCTTTAATGAAACTGTAACCTTGGGTAGTTACAGAAAAACATGAGATTTTTATGAAGAAATTAGATATCCAAGAATTCTTTGAAAGCCCAGTATGTAAAAAAGGGCTTTTATACAGAGAAGCAATTCACCATATAAAATAATAATTCATAAAAGAAACATGAGCAAAGGAAACAACTCAACAGCATTTAAAATTCCACGGGCTAATCTACTTTCTGTCTGCGAGAGGCAAACAAGGAAAAGAAAAGTATTACGCATTCATTGATTAAAAATGAAAAGCTTCTAACCTAATGACACTGCCTTTCACCACCTCCCAGCCATCGTCCACCCACCCTCTCCCCTCACCCCATTTTTAAAAAAATATACTCATTTCAAACCCCCTTCAGATTAATTTAGCAGGCATTGCCTCATGCCTGACAGGAGGAGGACTCATTGATAATTTATGGAAATATCTACTATAATCCAAGGGAGATGACTTTTTTTCCAGCTTTGTGCATCAATAGATAATCAAGGCCTTCAAGCAGCCTTAGCTTCCCATTACCTCGGGCAAGAGAATTCCTGAAAGCATGCCTCCAGGGCACCTGAATTATATCCTCCATTAGGGGAGGAAAAGCTTTCTGCATTCCACCTATAACACTCCCCAGAACCTTTCCTGTTTATTTCTGCTGTATGAAAGCAGAAGCATTAGGAACAGGATTTTTTAAGTGAAGACTTATGTAGATACAATGGAGAAACCTTTCAAGCGCGAGCCAGATCACCTCCTTCAATCCCGGGCAGTGACCTATCCCAAATAAAAGGTTTCTGTTACATCATTAGCTCAAGCCAAAAACAGCCTTGGCTTAATGCACAGTTTGTTCTTCCTACTGTTTTTAGGCAAATACTGCTACTTTACTCCCATCTGGGAGGGAAATTACACTGCTGGGCTGTAATCTAAGACAAGATTTTCATTGGAAGCAAATGCTTTCAATCCAGTGTAAATACTGGTGTATGTTCAGAAAAGCCTAAAACAATAAACCCTGGCCTCGACCGACACAAGTTAGAGAAAGTGAAAAGCAGGGAGAGGATAAGAAAGCACCCGGCTATCCTCGGAGCAAATGCTTCAGTAGACTTCTGTAAATTGTTTAACCTCTTCCACTTTTTTTAAATGGAAAATTGATCCCGTAAAGACTGAAACCACAGAGAGAAGTCTAAATGGTCAATTGTGGATTTTAGTATTTCCATCTACTTTGCAACTCGATACACTCACCTCTGTGAGGTCTCCAGAGATTCCCCCCTCCCTTTCTTTTTTCCCCCCTCTTTTCCTCCTTTTAAAGATCACTAAACAAACTTGAAGCACCACTGACCAGCCACACGGTAGCAGCTACGAACTGCATTTGTAAAATGTCGGTGGCAACTCTGCTCCTGAAGTTGACTTCTCCTGCCGCCAAATGAAGGCGAACTGAAAAGGTGGAAATAATCATAGAAATGATGCTAGTCCATAAACAAGCTTACAGCCTCATTAGTATAGCGGGAGGCTCCGCTGGGTGATTTATGCTTGTTTTGCTGATGCCATGAGGAAATGCCATAGGGCAACTTTAGCCAGCTGCTAATGGTTTCTGACAGCTTCTTAGCAACTAGTGCAAGCAACGCCGTGGCGTTTGCTAGTGACAGAAACCGAAAATGTCATATTATCTGCCCATGTGTCACGAAGTCTGTGTGGCAATTAACTAGTAGGCCAGTGACTGGGGGGCCACAGGCTCTTCAGAATGGCCCATGGCTATTTGGGGTCGAAGCGGGCGCACCGTTCGCCTTTATGCCGCACATATGCATGGGTGTGTGCATGATCCCCATCATGCTCCCTCTGCCCCGCTCGCCGGTCAGTTTGGTCCATGCAGACCCTTTGTCCACGGAGAAACTCCATCTCACTTTCTCTTTAGGCATGGCGTGACATTATCAGAGGAATTGCGAGTAATCTGTCTTGATATGATGGTTGGAAATGGCACTTTAATTGGCAATACCTGATTCCCTGGTTTTGAGTGCTGGATCCGAAGGTGCTAGCTGTTTTTCTGCTCACTCGCAAATTAGTCTAAAAGGATTTAAGATCACTGAAGCAGACTCGTTGCCTGTCAAATTGCTGGGAGCACAGCAACTCTGCACAGCAACTAGACGCTATTTAAAAAAAAAAACAAATGCGGAGCCTGTAAGGAGCAGAAGGAGAGCCCGGACTCCGCACGCCCGTTCCCTGGCGAGCAGAACCAGGCGCTATATGTCAAACTGTCAAACCTTTCAGCGTGGCCGTTTGCCCTTTCAAATAATATTTAAGAATTGTTTTTACACAATTTTTTATAGGCCATGGTCTAGTGAAAGAGGCCAACCAACAAAGAAAGGAATTTGTACTACAATTCGTCCGTGGACGATTTCTTGCCAGACCTGGGCCAGTCCCCATGGAGCGAGGCAGGTGACCTGTGGCAGCTCCCTGGCTGTTGGGGAGCTCCGATTTCAAACGCCCTCAACTCCAGCATCCCAGAGTTGCCTATTTAAGCACACCCAGGCATTTAGGCTGTGCTATCTTGTTCCTTTCAAGAAAGGATAAAGCAGCATTTATCGTATTCAGCCCTGCTGAATGGCTCAGGCTGGCCATGCCAGCAGGGGCTCCTCTCACTGCGTCCCCCTCTCCGCTGTCATCGCCTCTTACAACTTCCCTTCCCCTCCCACTCCCCTAAAAATCAGAGGCAGAAGCAGCAAAGGGCAAGCGACTTTACAGCAGCCCCTCGAGTGGGTAATGCTCTCTTTGTCCCGGGTGATATGTTATAAACCTTTGTTGACAAAATAGGTGCTTCTGGAGAGCAACTTGGCACAGGCACTCGCCTTCAGCAGCCACAGTCATGGCAGGAGTTTACTGGTGAGTCAAAGTCTCCCTCACTCCCACACCAAACTGAAATTAAATGTCATCACCCTGCGACGCTGGAAAGTCTGGCAGCGTGGCACAGCTGGGCAACTTTCAGCCACTCCAGGTCCCAAATCCACTCAACCACTGAGGCTGCCCAGATATGACAAAAATATTCCCAATCCCCGGTCATGGAGGTTTCTGAAAGGTTGGAAATTCAGATGTCCTAAGAACTCCAGCCCTTTGCTTGACTACAAAATCCACACTTCTGCATGGAGCTCTTTAGACAAAAGTCCTCAAACGATTTGAAGTGACCAGAAACCTCAGTATCAAAGTTCCAAATACAGCTTTACTAAGTACCTTCACCAGATGTAAAAGGTTATTTCTCACTCCACATAGCCCTGTCCTCCTATCAAGTCTGCATTTGGAGTACAAGTATTTTTTATATCAAAGAAAACCAGACTATTCTAAAAAGCCTGCTTTCCACACCTCTGACAGGAGATCTGAGAGAGCTTTTGGGGTCTACTGTTCATTTTCCTGGGAGGGGGTAAGAGCAGAGCACTGGCTTTGCTGAGGTACACCAAACAAAATGAGGAACATTTCCAGCTTATACAGCCCAGTTCTAGACAGGCATCTAAATCCACTGCTTTAAGGAGTTCACAGGAGAAAATGTGAAAGATGTGCACACAGAAGCCCTAGGAAAGGCCTGGAGCAACTTTTAAGTGGACTGACTAAAAGCTCCTTATGTTCAACTTATTTGTATGTGTCCAAACGTCTCCTTTTAAAAACAGTTTCTTCCTCCTAGAAGAACTTCACAGTTTGCATTTACTTTTGTATTTAATGAGCTAATATAACTTAAATATACACTGTGTTTGGACAAAAGCTGTTGACTTTTGTACTAGATTTAAAATGTGTTCAGTGCTATGAACTGAAACACCTAACATGATGGCCCAAACTTCATGGTCTTTTCAGTAATGTCTTTTCTTTTTTTAATTCTATCATAATTTTTTTTTACAAGCATTCAGATACAAGTTCCTCAAATTCCTGCTTCTGCTAGCATGAGAAATCCTAAATTGCCTAAGCCAAATATTTAACTGTTCACTGTCCATCCACATCTCTGTTTGTTCCTTTCTCTTTTAACTAGTCCAAGAACCAAAATCTCTTTAGTAACCTTTCCAGGTAACTGGAAAGGCAGATTCATTAGCTTTAAGCAACATAATGTACTAGAGAGGTTTTAAGTGGCAAAATTGCCTTCCTTAACCTTTCTTCTGTGTCATATGCCAATTTAGAGTAACTACTGTAATTTCCACAGCTTTACCTATGTCTCTCTTACAGAAACAAAACCCTAGTTTGCTGGATACCCACACATCCACCATAATGACTTTTAGTGGAGCAAAGCCAGGCTTATGTGTGAAATTTTCCTATAAGGTACAAAATTATGCAGGGTCAAAAAGCAAGTCCACGGATGCAACAAGCTTTTCTGTGAAGCAAGAGACGGAATCTGCTACAACTACTGTTCACAGGAAATAGAAGAAGGATCATCATTTCAGACCACCAGCTTTGAATGGTCTTGGGCAATCAAAGAATGTGGAAATTTCTTTATATGTATATATTTTTCAGTTTGTTTCTGACACAACCAGCTCCAACTTGGCCCAGGAATATGGTGCCCAAAAGTGACACCCAAATGACTCTGACGTGAGTCAGTGCAGCTATTATTCGTGTCCACAAATACTGAAGGACAAGTTCACTACTCAGAAAGCATTATTCCTCCTTAGAGCAAGGTGGTTAAGGAGGCAAGCTGAGCAGCACAGGGGCTGAGTGCTCAGGTATGCCAGGAGAGAGCTGGAAGGCACTGGCACAGTCTGTGGGTATGTGCCCAGCTGCTAAACCAAGCTGTACCCATCCATCGAGGAGAAATAGAAGTTTTAACATTAAAAGGCCATTAAGTTTGGAAGATTTCCCCAAAACGCATTATTTTAAAATTTAAACACGCATGCATCTACTGCACGTGTAACATTAACCCACTGATGGCCCTCAATCTGCAAAAGCCCAAGTAAGGCACACAAACTGAGAATGGGACTACCAGCAAAAAGGTACTTCAGAAAACATAAAATAACCATGCAATTCCTTTATTTGGAAAAGCATTTTCTATTATTTTGGATCCATGGTTAGTCAGATGTGAGGAAGCACACACTCCTGGAGCTCCTGAGGTCAATGGCAATCATCTCAGCACACTGAATGGCCTACAGAACACCCCAAAAATAATTTACAATGATGATGCAGCTCTGCGTGAGAATTTGAAAAGTGGTGTTGATGAGGGACATTTTTTTTTTTCATATTCCTTAAGGAGAAAGCCTTCTCAAATACTTAATAAAAAGTTAATGAGGAACAACAAGGTTGAAAATGAGCATTAGCAAGGAACAAATACCACGTGTCTGGATGCGCACACATCTCTTAAGGAGATGCAGTACATGCTTCATGCAAGGATTCAGACCATGACATAAACAGTGGGAAGTTGTCAGTCACAGACAGTATCCATATTTACAAGATGCTAAAGGACACAGTTGCAAAAATATCCTACACAAATATTCATAGACAGCATAACCTGGACAAGTATAAATTACACTCTGGCATTTCACAAACTTTCAAAGGTTTTTCTTGAATCATTGTACTTTGTTCTTCAGAGACAGGAGCAGCTTTTTCTAGCAACCCAACCATCTTTTTTTCACTTGAATTCCCTTTAGGCAAGCAATGAGAAAATTAGTTGTCTATGCAAAGAGTAAAAACAGCATTGATGAATAGTGGGGGAAAACCCCCAGATTTTACTCATTTTCGTTTCTTTGGCAGCTTTTTATAGCTGAAATGAAAGAAACCTCTCGGTTTGCACCAGGTAGCACTTCTTAAAGAGATTCAGAAAACTACACTATTATGGGTAAGTTGTGCGACATTTCTGGTGCTGTGCATCACCAAATTAAATGCTAAAAAGAAAGCAACTCATTGTATGGGAAGCAAACAACTTTTTGCTGCCAGCAACAAAAATTTACTTTGAGCAGTTGGAAGCAAATACCCTACAGAAAAGTATCTGGTTAAACAAAAAAACATCCTGCTTTAACGAAGAATGGTAAAAATCCNAAAAAAAAAAAAAAGTTGTTGGGTTTTTTTCGCCCTAACCTAAAAGCCACCATGATGACTCTACAACTTCTTGGGAAAAGCTGTTTTTCAGTCATCTTCTCTTTTGTTCAAATACAGGTCTTTTTTATGAAACCTATTCTCTCCAATCTCATCAGGAGAGCTATTCCCACCAGTTGCATTCTCCACAGAAAGACAACTACATATGACTGAGACACAGGTAAATCCACCACTGGATTCCATCAGACTCACTTCCTCGTAAAGCAGGAGCACAAGAAGCAGCAGGAGCACAGGACTGCTCCACCATCGGGGAAATACGCCCAACTAATGCCCCAAATGGCCATGAGGTCAACTTCTGTAAATCTCTACAGCTCCTTAACAACCGGCTCTATCTTTGTGTTTATCCAGCTCCTAAGACACTTGACTCTTGGACTGAGCACAAGCAGCTATAAGAGGCTCAAAGCAAAGATCAGAAGCATATTACGTATAAACTAAGGGATGCATTATCTGTAGAAACAGTTTATTATGTGGAGCATTTAAGTAGGCTTCCTTCCCTAAACATAGCTAAATTGCCTTGGGCCCTGCCTAAACGCCTGCTCCAGAGGAGAAGATGCTGTAGATTTCTAGTTTTAGAACAGAAAATATGTGCCAGAACCTTGACACTGTCCAAATAATTTAAAATGAGGTTATTATATTGAAAATAGTTAAAAAAAAAAAAAAAGTTGTGCAAGACAAACCAAAATACTTGGGACTGTTGGATCAAATGAAAGCATTTTACTTTGGGCCAATTCAAGACCAATCAGTGATGGCCCAAGCTGCAGTTTGCACTGCAGGAACTGTAGTTCAGATACTGTTTGCCCCAAATCCTCTTTGGCAGAGCTGGATCCCCTATGCCACCAGAGCTATCCAGCCATAATGAACAGGACAGAGTTAGTCTAGCTGCAGCTCAGGCAAGTCAGGATGCATGACCTACCAAACCCACACGAGATATTTCCCATTGGAAGTTGCCGTGTGGTTTGTGTTAAGTGAAAAAGTTCTTGCGGATACGCAGTGTATTTTCTTCTACTGCCACCCACTTTAAAGCAGCACCGAAGCCAAAAAACTTTCCCTGTGTCTAGTCCATCAGTTACATCATCTGACAATAAAAATCAAGACATAAATGAAAGAAAACTGACATTGAACTTCACTTTGCATGCCATGGCTGCATCACATATTCTACTTCCCCACATAGAGTGACATATATTGTCACTTTGCAACTGCAAGAGGCAGCTCTAAAAGCAATGAGAATAAAATGCCCTCATCTCATCTACATTTTTTCTTCTGACAGCAACAACATCTCCATTGCCATTGTCAAAAACCAAACATCATGTCATACAGCCTTATAAAGATCCACTTGCTCCAGCAAATCACAGCCACTGAACCCTCCTGAATGAGCAGCTAGTGAAAAAAATATCTGGCTTTAAACTCATGACACAAATTAGTTATTTCCTTTTACTTAAAGCAAGAGGAAGATAATTTTGATTTGTTACAGAGTATTAATCCAAAAACCTTTGTGAGGCAAGCTGGTAATCCCCACTGCATGACCCTGTATCTCACAGCTACGGAAAGGAGGGCAGGGAAGAGGGTTGGCCATGTCCACCCAGAAGAACCACTTCCACAAGCTCTCTTTGAGGTCCACCTGCCTGCTGGCCTAAACTACTGGGCAGAGAGGGTCACAGCGTCAGGGACTTGCAAATCTTCCAGTGCCTGCGCTTCATATGAACAAGGCAAGAGTTGGATCTAAAACAATTATACTCCTGTCTTCTAAGAAAGTATAAGAAACACTTGCAATCATAAATTTAATGGATGGCATTTGGACTGCACCATGAATTTCCTCCCCTCACCCTGTCCTAGCACTGTGTGGGATGCTCAGAAGCAGCCTGCTTTGCCCCCCAAAGACAAAACCTTTTGTTACCATGCATGTAATCAACCTAGGAAAAACTATGAAATATGCATCCCTCTCTCAGACCTTCCAAGGGAAGGCCGTACACAGAATTAATGCTTTTCCCCACTGCTCCTTGCTATCCAGCATCCTAACTCTACTGCTCTTGTTCGTCCAGCAAAAGGTGGTTGTTCTGGAGTATCTGTGACAAGAGTGGGAGGCTGCTCCTCAGGAAGGGGGTGAGGAGCCAAAAGGAGTAAATTTGACAGAGCCAAGCTCACACAAAATTTTCTTCCACTCAACTTCTCCTCTTCCAGCGCAAAAGGCAAATCTGCTCCGATGAGGTGGCACTTAAGAAAGGCACAATAGGGAAAAACAATCCTGAAGCTGGGCTTTAGAGTGAAGGCATGGTGACATTGGGTCTGATGGCCAGCAAACAGGCACACTGCTGCCACTCACAGCTCCTGCTGCTCTCTGCTCTGCCCAGATCCTGTGGCTCTACAGGATGAGAGGGATGAAGCAATGCCCACCGTGGCAATCAGGCCATTAACTCTTCTTCTGCTGCAAAAACTTTCCCCCTAAATATTCCTTGGGTGTGGGGAGGTGGGGGGGCACTGAGGGGCAGGTCAGGGTGCAAACTCTGCGCATCCAGGTGGCTGGTGTGAACCCAGCCCCACGGCAGAGCCTGAAAATTCAGAGGGCTCAGAGAGCCCTTCAGAGAAACAACAGTGATGGGGAGGTGGTTCTTGACCCTTCTCCTTGTGGCTGGCCACTGGCCACCAGGCTCAGGTCCTGAGGTCCCCTGATGGTCCCCTCCTAGGGCCACACAGGCAGTGACAGGCCTTTCAGGCACTTCAGTCCTACTAAGCTAGCACGTCCCCTTAGACTCCAACTTAATGTATTCATGCCACTGCTATGTTTTTGGCTTCCTACGACTTCCTATCACAGCTTCTGGTGTTTTGATGTTTGATTTACAGTGCAGTTACAGTTAGAGGTGTGGGTTTTTTCCAAATTAAAACAAACAAACCACAAATCCAAATGCAAGTCATCCAAGAACAGACACATGCCAGAGTCCAAAACACACAATGAAGGTGAAAGAAAAGTCAAATCAATGCTGGACACTAAAAACTTCCCTTGAATATCACCTACAGGTGCATGTTCACCTTATTTTTACCTCTTCCATCTTCCATCACTACATATTCCTAGATATTACCTGCCTAGAATTACCTTGAATAGGCAAACGGATAGGAGGAAAGGGACAAACTTCTGGTGCACTCCAGAATTTGATTATTATTTATGTCACTACATCTCATGGCATCAAAGTTCCAGCTGTGAGAGGGATGTAGGATGGGAAGGAGTTAACTCAGCCATGCCCAGCTCGTCTCTGACTCCATAGGAATGTTTAACCAAAATCCCAGAGAAATCTCAAAGCAAAGCTGGGTCAAAGCAAAACGCCATCCATGTCTTAAGAAAAAATAAACAAAATGTATACATCTTTCAAAAAGCAAGCCAAAATTATTTCTGGTTTCTTTTTCAACTCACAGCATTTGTCATTATCACTAAGAGCAATGCCGTAGAAATGTGTAGAAAGCAAAAACTGAGTGCTTTCAGTAATTTGATGTACTTTAAATGACATGAATGAGTAACCAAGGAAGCTAAAGAAAACCTCAGGTTCTAGCAGGCTGAAACCACAGGCACCAGCTTCCCCATGGCAGGTAGATAACAAGCGAATAATCTCACTTTTCTGATGAAACAACCACATCCTTGCTGAAAGGGCTGAGGACCTTGTCTCACCCCTTCCACCCACCAGTGATGGAAGAGAACTCTCACCTGCCCAGCTCACCACCCCATCTGCCTCCTCCTTAGGCCGCCTTGCAGTGCCTACAAAATCACCAGCTTCACCTTCCTAACTGCCAAATACCCTGTTCAGATGGTACCCTCTCAGCTGAGGCTAACGAGGAATATATTCCTGCTGCCTACCCCATCTTTTTCACCTCAACTTTCAGGATGTGCTTCTGAGCTGATGTGCAAGGACACACCACACACACGCAGAAGCCAGCACTGCACTGGGTCAAACGCCAGCAACGTCCCCGTGTCCTTCCTGTCCATGCAGATATCAAGGAAGGTTTTATAGGTATCGGTTGCCTCATAAAGGAAAGGACAGACTTTTCTAAGCATCCTGTAAATGCCAGGAAAAGAGAAGAATGGAAAGGAAATGAAAGGAGCAACCTGGAAAGGAGAACGGAAAAGCAGGAGACCTTGGCTCCAGGGAAAGAGTTGACCACAGTTTTAGCCCTGCCTTCATCTATAGAAGATGTTTGCTTTTATTAATCTCGGAAAAAATGTGGTGCGTGAGCTGTCAGCCCCTGGGCAGATTTAACTTGGGTGACCTGAACTTACTCTGCAGATCACCATAGGTCTCTCTGACCTTGGCAGTAACACAAGGATCATATTTTCTCGTGGATGAATTACTCTGGAATAATTCTGCCAATGTATTAGGCATAAATAGCCTTTTATTTAGGACTGTGAAAATACATTCTCTCTTTCTGCCTCTCACCTTTCCAAACAAAATCTATTTGTTGGAATAAGGAAAACCCCACCCTTCATTAAGGTCTGGGTACACATCTCAAGGGCCAGACAGAAGCTTGGCTGCTTCATGCTCATGGCAATGTGTTTTCAGACATTGCCTTCAGCAAGATGCATTTGGGAGTTAACTGGTAAGATTTGTTGCTTTTGATTGGAGTGGTCAGCCTGCACATTTGCAGATGAATATACAAATACTCTCAGACACGAAAGAGGTGGTAAATTTAGGTCAACAGTGGGAACGTTCAGCTTCAATAGCCAAAACAGAAAACACAATCCTCAACATACATCTACAAGCTAGCGAAGAGCAGCTCTGTGAAAACCAGCCAAGCTGCACAGAGATAAGCAAAAAATCCCCCAACTCCCACATCTCAGCCTTGCAGAAAACTGACCAATTTGAAAGGAACAGGTAAACAGTGTGTTCTTGGACAAGAGTCAGCACAGTTTGGATGATGTAGACCTTTCCGCTCAAGAGTTGCACTGGTTTTTGCATCTGGTCACTTGAGGTCATACCACAGAGCTCCGAGGCTCTGCAGAAGCTCTGCATGCTTCCTCCCCATAACGGAGGTGGCTAAAGTGGTTCTTAAAATCAGTTGTTATTCTGATGCCACCTGAGTCTTAATTGCTGAAAAAATGGGGACTACAACCACAGAAAGGGCTTTCTGGCACTGGCTAAGGAAGTATCAGTTTTTGAGGTCAGAATAACATCCCTTAAAAATATGAATCAGAGTGGTTCTTTCATACTGCAATTTGATAAAGGCAGGCAAAACATTAGCAGACTATTTTGATGAAGGTCAGGACAGCTTTGTAATATCTATATATATGAGATGTACTTAGATGTGCATAAAAAGGAAAGAAAATACTTGGAAACCTGTATTCAAATCATCCTGGGGCAGTCAAATAAATCCTAGTAAATACTGTTTCCCGCTTCCACTCTGAATGAGTTTCTCCTTATAAACTCATTGCATGTCGAGCAAACACAATTTTCCAACTGTGTGTTAGCTGCTTTCTTCCTCTGTACACAACTTTTGCTGCATGGCTGATGTCTTAGGACCTGCAGGCAAGTGTCTCAGCCTTAAGACTGGGTCACCAAGGCTTGTCAGGCAGAAAAGCAAGTCTCTAGTCACGGATCCGCACTCTTTGCCATCACAATTCTGGAACAATACTCACTGATGCCAAAACAGGTGATTCTCTTGAGACTGGAAAAGGCTTTCACAAATGCCTGTGAATCATCCGAGCAGTTGCCAACAATGCCAGCCTCTGAACCATTGCTAATCATGATGCTGGTTTCTATGCAAAGCAACTCTGAATTTTGTCATTTTAAACGCCTGACCAGCTGCACCTGCAATTCATGGCTGAGGCAGATGAGGAGACAGATTTTCATCTACAATCATGGGTTGAAATTAAAAGTTCAGCTAAAAAGTACTCTCACCTATACTTAACAGTTTCTATGGAAAACACTTTGACATAAGCACCATACTTGCAATGAATATGATCTCAGCAGTGACCTGAACAAGGATGTATTGACCTGGAGAGGGCAATTGCCTGTAAGGTCATGGGGAAGCTATCCCTTATGCTCACCCCTTACCAGCCCAGGAGACTCCATGCATATTCAAAGTTGCACATGAACCTCACCGAAAAGCCTGAAAGGCGAGGCTCAAGATGGCAGCTTCTGTACACATCCCCTGAAAGAGTACACGAGTTGTAAAGAAGGAGGTCAAAATCTCAGAGCGGTCAACAAACACGCTGGGAAGCCCAACTTCCCAAGGCACTGCAAGTATCTGTGCTGGTTATGACTCCTGCAGAGCAAGCAGAACGGCTCACAAGAAAGCCTCTGCCAGGACAATCCTGGAAACACCTCACTCAGCTCCCTTCCCTGGGTTTACCCTGGAGAGCCATCCCCCAAGATCCCAGATAAGGCACGCTGACAAGGTGCTGAATGAAAGCCCACACTGCTGCTGCCAGTAACCCGCCCTCCCTCCATGCCTGCAAACCTCCGGCACCATCCTTAGGCTTTGTACTCGCAGCCTCCCAAGGAAGCAAGCCCCAAATTTCACATTTCTGGGGCACACCGGGAACACCGCACAATTCAGAGATACTTTTCAGGACAGCATCCAAAGTGGACTTCAAAATGGAAGTAAGAGTTCAATATTCTGCATAAAAATTATTAACCCCTTACCTTTCTACCTCATGTGCTAGTCAGGATTGCTACAAATATGACTACAAAAATTAAGTAGAAAAATGAGCCGTTTTGAATGCATATCAGTACACTTAAATGGACCAATGAACATCTTGTTAGTTCGGAGTAGAAGTAGGCTGAACTCTGATTTTATATTTAAAAGCAGAGAGAAATTCTGACAGTGCCAGCTGCCAAAGGACCCTGTGCCCAAACAGCAAAACAAAGCTAAATATGGCCTTTCCTACCACCTCAGCTCACTAGCAGGTTTTGTTTCAAGGCTTCTCTCATGGAGCCTCTCATCTCATGCAAGACCTCAACAATGTTTAGTTGGAGGTTGAGCAAAGTGCTGCTACACAGTTTCAGAAGCCCCATTCATCATGTTTTATATTTAAGTCCTCAGCTCCCAGAGTCATATGAGAACCTTCAACTGAAACTACTTACGCGCTAATAAAGCAAGCAACCTCTTGATGTTAGGGAAAGCTGGAATCCTGGCTTCTTGACAGCTAGGCATGGGAATACAGACATTAACCTCCCCCATCTGATAGTAAAAAAAAATTTTTTTAAATGTGTATAAATATATATACTTTTTATGAATGCCAAGATTTTCGAACACTTCAGTTACCCATGCAGGTCTGCAAACATAACAAGTGTCATGAGATGCTCAGGCCACTGTGCTCAGGAGCTGCAGAGGACACAGCCTCACCAACACATACAATGCCTGAGCCCACTCCTCTAATCTTCAGCAGTACAAGACACTTTATTCTGCTTCTCCACACAGAGCAAACGTTTCCTTCCTAAAGGAATGCCAAGTTTTAGCACAGATCCATCCCTCCTCACTCTAAGCATTTAAGTCAGACTGCCAAGCTAAGTGTCTGAGCGAGGTGATTAGTCCTCCCCAAGTCCTTTCACAGGCAATGGAGAGAAAGAAACTCTCTGGAGGGAAATTCAGGATTGAGATGACTACAAGAATATGTGCACTATTCACTTTGAATACTGCACAGAACAGTAAAAACTTACAAGAAGCAATGCTGTAGCAAGGAAACTACAGCTAATGAAGACTGAATATGCCCATCTCTGTTTCTAGGCAAGATCTGGACTTCAGGGCTCCTTCTAAAATTATCCAGGATGGAAAGGCTGAATTTAGCTCCCATCCATCACCTTATCACAAGAATACAACCTCATGCTTCCTGCCACAGAGAATCTGGGAAAATGCAAAATTCTACCTCTTATCACCAAATCATAATTAATTTCTTCTTCCTATTTTGTCTTACTTGAGAGAGGAAAAAAAAAAAAAGCCCTCCTTGATAGATAACTAAATTTATGTCTTACCAAACTGAATGTAAATGCAAGAAACAGGAAGTTTTTACTTGGAAACTGGAATTTCAAGCACTCAGTGGCAAACAATGAAGCAGAGAGATAAAGATGCAATGGCAATGGTGGGGGACAGACCTGCCAAGCTTCCTGCCCACGCTGACTCAAGAGCATGTGTCCTACCATGATACAGACTGGCCACACCGCTCGCTTTTATTTTGGTAATTGGTATTTGTTCCTGTGAAAACCCCTACAAAAACAAGTCAGAAGACCAGACAATAGTAGATTCGCCATCTCTTATAGCCAGATCTTTTACTTAACACTTTAGCAAAAGATATAATCAGCGGATCTTTGTCCATTTTTACAATTCCCTCTACAGCGACGAGGATTGTATTACACTCTCCAGCACCCGCCAGATCAGAGCATCCAGTCTTCCCCATCACTTCAAGAGATTGAACTGATACTTGAAGGCACATTTGCTATTATCTACTCCAGGCCTTTGGAAATGACATTACACAGATACGGGGGGCAGGCAAATATTGCCGCTCTTTTATTATTCCTGATGTTCCCTCGCTTGTAATATCTGAGAAGTTCCCAGGTCAATGGGATTACTTTATCTTCCTCCCCCTTCCTTTATCTCTTCCCTCACCCCACAGGTATCCATGTCCAAATGGGACACTTCGGCAGGGGGTTTGCTTGACCCAGGTCACTCGAAGGGCAAGCTTTTCACCACTTGCTAATGCAAAACTTCCCCCCAGCCCTTGCAACCCTGGGGGTCCGGGCACCCCTCCCCACACATCCCTCTCCTGAGCCACGGGTGCAGATGGAGAAGGCAAATGCTCCTCAGCGAACTTACATAAGCAAAAACCTCCCCATATGGAAACCGGAATATGTTTTGTGTTTTTAAATAAACAAAGCAAAGCGAGAAGCTCATGAAAAATCAGCTCAGCAGTGACTTTATTCCAGTACCAAACTTGAAGAATGGGAGGCTTAACTAGTTAGGAGCAACTCAGACTATATTTTTTCCTACCAGAACAAAGCTCGATTTTTATTTAGATTGATTTTAAGATTTACATGTGAGAAATGGATACAATTGGATCAAATATATACTAAAACAAATTGTTGACTCCCATGAAAGCCAGTAAACCCAAAACAAATTTCGCAGATCTCATCTACCAGCATTTGAGATTTGCTTTATTTCATTATTTTGTATACATTTACGGAGCAGAAATTTGCTTAACTCTGTTCCACTTTTCTTTTACTGAAACAATAAGACTCTCTGCAGAATATTTTCGACTTGAATATTATCACCAGGATAGCATATGGCGAACTAGCAGCAGGCAGTTTATCTTCATCCTCTTTGTAAGCTAAAATTAGCACAATGCTTTTGCAACAGCATATGATGTGTTCAGACCAGTACGATATACCTAATACAACTTCAGATCTATCCCTGGCTAACCTCCAATATCCAAGTAAATTGATTGTTAATTTTAACTGAGTATTAATGTGTTTACCATCAAGTTGGCATTTATCAACTCGAGAGGCATTTTTAAGTTTAATACTGTCATTTCACACACACCAAGTGCAACTGTAAATAAAATTTGTACATTGGTAACACATAGAATTTCAATTCATCTGTACGAAGCAATTCTAATTTATATTAACACATTATGTATGGAAAGCCATGCTGTAAAATTGCATAATATGCATATTCTGCTTTTCAATGATGCAATATAATTAATGGTGGTGAAGAGCTGATATACCCGTGTCATGACTAACATGTTCCTCCTGCAGACTGTTAGCTGGTTACTTTATTGGGATTAAATTCAACGAAGTCACCAACATCCTTTGGATTAAATTAAACCAATCATCATCACTCTACATTTCTTGATGAAGTGGCTATGCCAGCCCTCTCTGCTCTTCAACCTGGTAAATTATGGCCACCTCAGGAGTTTTTTAGCTGGATTAAATACGTGGTGAGACACTAATGTTAGCACTGCTTCCTGATTTGTTTCTTGCAGCTGTAACACCAAGGAACTTAGCACAATGTTCCTTGTAAAGGAAATTTGAAAGGTTCTAAAAGATTCTAAAAATGCCCTGTGCTTCACAAGGGCGATTGTTCTACCACCTTTCTTGCCAGGCTAACAGAATAAAATTGTGTAGTAGTGGGAAGTAGCCACATCCAAGCATGTACATGAACAAACACACACACAAACAATAAATATTTATAGACTGACATTCAAAGATTTTGTGGCTCAGTCTGCTCATTGGTAGAACATTCCTCTGTTTCCCCACGGCCCGTGACAGAACTACAATACAAAACCATACCAAGTCTGTCCAGTAGTTATACTGAATTAACATCACCACTATTCTTGCTTTTACACAGCTGACCTCATGCAGAATTTGCATGGGCTTAGTGTAGACAGATACCAAAAAGAGAAAATAGGCAGGATCCTGCACAAAAGCCTCTCCTGGGGCATTCTCATTGCCACAGGCAGGATGAGGGGACAGGAGAGGATAAATAGATGTTTTACTAAGTAGGGAAAGGAGGGGAAGTACAGCACGAACACAACATTTCAACTCCACTTTGTTGTCTCTTTTCCCCCTGCTGCAATTTCCCTGCATCTTATCCCCTGCTCTTTAGCAAGAGGCTGCTACACTGACGTTACAGTGCCCTGAAACTTTAACCCCATTTAAAATGACACTTTACCTCAAACTGTTAATGCTGACCTCATTCCCTCTTTCCCCTGCTTTAGGAAGGCAGTCAATGCAGTGCATGTGCTACAATCCAGGGCCCCAAGCAGGAACTCCACTGTGGGGTTTCTCCCTCAGTGCTGTGCCAGGGAGGGAGAAAGGGAGGAGATTCTCTTGGCTCAGCAGTGAGACCAACAAAAGATTCTCCATCCTACAAGCCTTGCTTCCATGACCTTCACTTGCTGACCAGAGAAAGCTAAGATATGCCTTCTTCGAGGTCCATCGGGACACTACAGACTCCAGAATATATTTAGCATGCATCCATGTGACACTGCTATTCAGAGCACTGGGGAAGGTTTAAGAATAAGTTAGGGTATGTCTGCCACCATTAGGTCTTTTCCAAGGGCATAAGTGGTGTCTCCTAGGAGGCTTTCTCCTGTCCTTCTGCAAAAGATGTACTTACAACCCGGAGACAATACACAGTATTGGGGTTGCAAGGGCCATCTCTCACCCATGGCACAGAATCAGCCCCAGGAAAACTAAGGACTAAGGGACAAGTAGTTGAAAAGGCTGTCCCCACTGTACTTTTATTTATTTATATGCTGTTTCTTTTTTCCCACACTTTCACATTACACTTCAGCAAAGAGCAACTGCAAAAACCTGACAGCAAAATCTGTGTGAGATTTTAAACACTCAAAAGAAAAAAAAAATATAAACAAATACTCATAATAGAGTAATATTTATAATATATAAATAATTTATATATAGATATATATATTTAGATAATCCATGGCTATTAGATGCCAGAGGTACTGCCTGGCAACAAGGAAGTTCCCAAGCCACAGAGGAGGCGGGGTGGCAGTGCCTCTCCTGATGTGACACTGCTCCCACTGCACATCACGGGCCCAGCCACGCTCTCCCACGGCTTTTCCCACCTTCCAGGCCTGAGCAGCAAAAGTTCAAGCGTGTCAAACCAAAGGCTACACAGAGGAGGTGTCACGGCTAAAGAGCCAAAGCAGAAAGGTGGAAGATTTTACCAACAGCACCCTCATTCAAAGATCTGCCAGAACAGTGTCAGGCATTTGCTTAGTCACAGCCCTACGATCCCACCCCAGCTTGGATAGAAGGGACATCAGGCATCTCCCTCTGGTATTTCTCATGTCACCAACTAGTGGGTCACCAGGCCAGTGAGAAGTGGTCCCCAGTGAATTATAGGATGACAGGTGGCTCTGACATCACCACTGCTGCAAGCTGCAGAGGCTGCTCTGATTGCCCAGAGAAAGTCTCCATCTCATTCATGAATTTAAAATTGGAAGGAAAAAAAAAAAAAAAAGGATAGTAATAATAAAAGCCTATGTGCATCAATGTGCTTAGAAAAAATTATGTCAGCATCTTATAGTGCTGATCCTATTAATTAATCCCTTGAAGAATGGCCTCTCGCCCACAAACATATAATGTAATGCCAGCTTAATCTTACCTAAAAAAAATTACAATGCAATAAGATTACTAGTCTGACTCTGCTAACTGTTACAGCACTGCTTAATCCTGCATTTCAGTGCTTTAACAAGCTCCTACAATACTGTACAGAGTTTCTCAGAGCAGTTGCCGAGACAAGAAGGACTTACGTTTTAAAGAATATAATTCCACTGTCTTTTGTGCTTTTTATGTATAATGTTTATACAGTGACTTTCATCCTAAAAGATCTCAAAGCCTATTGCCTGCTCCTGTTTCCACTGAAGTCTTCCTTTCATTAGGTTTCATATTAGAGTAGGATTAGAAATAAATATATATAAATATATACATGGGGGGTTATAGCAGGAAAATTTGTTGGGACGGGAGCTCATCCCTCCCTCCCATTCCCCAAATGCAGCTGGGAGGGGCACCACCAAATCGGCCCCCTCCAAACCAAAAACCTGCACAGGACCCCATGTGGGACCTTGCCTAAAGAAGTGGGTGCAAATGTGACCTAGGAAAGTATCATCTCTCCATCCCTGCAATAACTTTGCCTTCATCCCCAGGCTGTCCTCTCACCAGCACAGCCCCTCTCTGACAATATCCACCCACAGCCACACGTTTCCCAGTCTTCGCCGGTTAGAGACATATTAAGCTTCCCATGGAATAGGAGAAGAAAGATCTGCTCCCTCCCTGTAATTATCAAATCAGCCCCAAAATGAGGAAGAATTGAGAATCCTCATTATAGCACATCATAAAACACGGCGAGGTCTCGTGCTCGCTGTCTGTTATTGGCACAGTCTGCCAACAAAACTTCACAAGGAGCACAGGAATTCATGTTTGCAGAGATATTAAAGTCATAAAAGAGGAAATTTGTATTTTATTTTCCCACAGTCTAAATGAAGGTGAACCAGGCAAATTTGGCAAAGAGTGCTAGTCAGATGCCATTTCCCACAGCAGTGTGGTATTTTCCTCTGGGAATAAAACATTTTCCTTCAACTACTGTTTATAACTCTTATCAGTTCAACAGCAATAGAGCCATCAAGTCCAATATCTTGTGGAAAAAAGTCAAGGTCAACAAGTACTTGCATTTTCGTTTATCTTTAGCTGCAATTGCTACTGACATTCAATTGGGTAATAAACATGAGGACTGTCAAATGCTCTCAGCAAACAGGTGATCCAAAAGCTATCAGAGAGAAAGAGGCTACCGCCAGGTAATCAAACAATTCTGTTGCAACAATTATGATTTGAGTGCATTCATTTACAGAAGCAATCACCTGTCAAATTTGAATGAATAGCATCAAACCATTCCCACCATCGGGGTAATAAGGGCAAGAAAATACAAGCGATGTCTACTTTCTTCCCAGCAAAAGCATGCCAGCATTAGCAAGAGCCTTAAAAAAAAAAAAAAAAGGATAAACAAAAATATCTAGCATCCTATTTCCTGAATTGAATTATAAAAAATTATTTTAACATAAAAACTAGAGGACATCTGTCCAAGTAACTGGATGTTGTGGTGGTGTGTCCCATGAACAATCATGGGTGTTTAGGAAAACACCACGGAAAGTGGGGGCACACAGAGGCAGCTGTGCCACCGCTCTGACAATCAGCACTTGGGCAGCTTCCTGAGCCAGTGGCTGCATCTGGACCAGGTTTTTTAATAGCTACAAAAGAACCTATTTTTCCATGAATCGGTCTAATCTCTTTTTGTACCCTGCTGACCTCCTCAGAGTGCTGTTCTGTAGCAATGAATTTAACCCAACACATAAAACATTTTAGTTTGTTATAAACCTACGAACACTCTGGAACAGCTCCTGTGCCATGAACACCCACCCTTAGTTCCTGCATTGTGGGACAAGCACCCACTTTCTCCATACACAAGTAATTGTAAAGACTTCTCTTTCAACCTTAGTCATTTTTCCCCTCACAGCCTTTCACGTGAGAGATAGGAAAATGGTTTGTGCCAAGCACCCTGATGGCACACCCTGTTGCATCACTAATCCAGAAACACGGCATATTTATGAGTTTATACTCCTTGTGATAAAATGTCTCTCAAAACAAACATCTCAAGATCACAACTCCTGCTTTTTTAACCTCCAGTTTAAAGAGGTCAATGACGCACACCTTAAAATCTCACTCTGCCTACATCAGATTGCAAAAGACTCAGCTGAAGCCACCAAGGCCTGAAGAGGCAAATGGGATAGAACCCTTATGAGTCACCACAACTTAAGTGAAAATGCTCAGGATGTGTAGGAGAAAAACTACCATATCCGAATAAAGCAACCAAAAAAAAAACCCCAACAAACCAAAAAACAAAAAACAAACAAAAAAAACAACGAAAAAACCCCCCAAAAATCATATCAGCCATCTCGGAAACACCCAACTCCAGTACTGTTGAAAGGGGCATACTGGATACTAAAAACGTCAAACCTATTTCTACAACTTCTTACAAAACCAAGTCTCCCTCTGCCCCATCCAAGGAGGAATGCAAGATGCCCTTCAGTCCTACACCAGAGTTTTTAGCTAACAGCCCAAGACGTGATTCAGCAACATGATGATTTTCCACCACTGTTCCCTGTTTGGCATATTCAAGATCCTGCCCTCAGTAAGACACCTGGTTCTGTGCAGACACACTTTGGGGGCTGCAAAAGCCAATGGATGCTCAGTTCAGGGTCAGGGCCATGTTCTTATATACACATCTATGTATACACGGGCTTGTGCACAGCCACACAGATGTTTAATGGGTAGACATTTCTGAGTTTAGAAAAACTTGCCAAGAAAATAGAAAAAAAAACCCAAAAAAAAGGACTCCAGCACATGGATTTTGCTGCTTGATTACAGATGGGCTGAGAAGTCAGGAATATTTGTATTTCCATAGCCACTTTAAAGGTAAACAGTTTCCAAAGTCTTTTTCCCTCCTTCTGCTCTGCCAGTGATGGCAATAGCCTCAGCCTGAAGGATCTGCCTCCTAACATGGTTGTCTCTCTGCTCCCCTCCCAGCTGGAAGCTTTTCCTGAGCAAAGACTGAAAGTCACATTAAACCGTGCTGAAATGGTTGTGCTGGTTTTGAACTGCTTATTATCTCTGAGGGCTGACCTGAAAAACAAGTTGGTGCTTAGAGAAATTCAGGTTTCCCCTGAAAGGCAATGGAAGGAAGGAAAGTTTTTTACAAGGAGAAGAGTTCATTTACAATGATGTTACCCACAATTTAGGAAAAACAAGCAACATTTATAAGCATTTAAGTTAGCTTTGCCAGAGCAAAAAGAAAAGCGCCTGTTAATAACAGACATTTAAGCTAATGCCAATGATTGAAATAAATCCTAACACTGGGAATAGATTAATGCTCAAATCATGACAGACACCCGCTTCCAAGCAAGAACTTGCTCCTATGCACCATTCTGGAAGCACAACTCTGCTTAGCTGAGGCACGCAGACTTAACACTGCCGAAATCCAAGTTTAACAGCTGAATCAGGCTGATGAGACAAAAAAAAAAAAAAAAA
>VYXC01011691.1:1032395-1036414 GCA_013397175.1 Platysteira castanea | reverse complement strand
AAAAAAAAAAAAAAAGGCGAGCTGGTATATAAATCCTTGCTCAGTCATCTGGAACATAATGTGGCCCTTCTCTCCCCCTCTTCCCAGCTCTGCTGCCTGCCTTTGCAGCCTCCAAACAACCGCCTGGAGATTCCCAGCAATAATAAACCCGATTGCCTTTTTGCCTATAGGTTGCTCAAACTCCTACAAAACCTTGAAAAAAAATAAACCTTTGCAGCCATTGATACATTTTTATAAAGAAATATCGCCTCTTTCTACTCCTGGCTTGAAGGAGCAACAATTATTTGGAGGTTAAAAAAATGTTTTGAACGCAGGCTGAGGCTTGGGGAAAAAAAAAAAAGAGAGAAAGAAACAATACGCACAAATAAGGTGACACTGATGGACTATTTTTCTTTTTCTTTTAAGCTGTGTAGGAGAGCTAAACATGGGAAATAGAGAACTCCGCTCTGGATTAAAAGTGACTGTACTAGGGCTTTGTTCAGCATCTTCCTGGCCTCGTTATTTGAAAAACAAACAAAATAGAGCTCTCAATATCCCAAACAAGAATCTTTGAAGTTATACAACACAATAAGATAAAATAGCGCTGCCATGAGCTCAGCATCACCTGTCCGTACATAAGAATTTGGTTCTCTTCTTTTAAATAGAATTTAGTGAATTACTTCTCCACTATGTAAATTCAGATCTCTTTGCACCATTTGGAGACAGACGTCCAAAGGCCTTTCCCGTTAAATTCAGAGCAACGGGAAAACTTTTTCATAATATTATTCTGCATTCCTGTACTATAACTATCCCCTATGATGACACAATACCAGGCCTTTAGAAGAGGTTGTGTCAACGTACTATGCAATAACATATCCTGCTGTTCAGTGGCACGAGACCTCAGAACAGCTCCCTAGCAGTTAAATATGGATTTCTGCAATAGATCGAAGCAGCTGGGAGTTATTACTAAGTAAATAAATTTACACGTTAAAAAAGACTTTAAAATGTTTACAGGAAAGACCGTCTCTCCTGATTTCAAAGGCAATCATTCCATGGGCGTTGTACACTGGGACATAAATAGGTTAAAAATACACTTCGCAGGATTTGTAATGATGAATAAGGTAAAAAAGAAAAATCTCCAAAAAGTCCAAAAATAGACTTGACATAGTCTGGGTTAAGGACTAAGGAGAAAATTCTTGCTAAAGGCTTAAGCTTTCCAGTCTGTGTGCCTCTCTGAAAATGCAAAGCTTACATTTACATCCGTGTGATACTTTCAGCCAGGTTGCAAACCTGGCCCATAAGGTGCTTTTACCTACCCCAACAAGGGAAGTAGGTTGTGAGAACAACCTAAAACCAGACAGCTTTAGAGGGGTTTTATTTCTGGTGATGAGATTTGCTCTTTTTTTTTTTTTTTTTTTTTTTAAATGGCAAACGTGATCTTGACAGATGGAACCAAAAGGAACTTTTACAAACTCCTAAAAATAGGGAAGCCCATAATATACTGAATATATGTCACGCAACACATGCATCTCGAGTTAACTCCCATGCTTGCAAGCACGAGCGTGTGGGTCCCCAGCCTTTTGCTGCCACCCCTCCGCAGCACCTGGCTGCTATGGCAGTGCCATGCTGGCTCCTTCTGCTGCCAAGAAAACCACCCAGCAGTGGTGAACACAGGGGTTTAACCACAGTGTTGCACTCCTAACATCAGGCCACGGAAGAAAAGCCACCAAATCACAGCATTTGGAAATTAAATGCAAGCTGGGGAGAGGCAGGATATTTGCTATCTTTTTGTTCTCTTTCGTTTCGGTCCTTCAGGGTCATATTTTTTGACTTCTTCCCCACAGGGAAATGCTAAAATCACATTTAGGGGTTTTTTTTTTACAGAAGGTGTACACGCAGGCATGGGTGTGCTTAAACAAATGAGCTTCCCCCATAATCTCAATCTTCAGAGCATTTCATGTAAACAAAATATAAAGCAAGGCTCAGCAGGACCACCGCTACCCTTATCACATTCTTGTTCCTCAAAAACAATGCCATTTCCATAGGTGGCAAGTGGCCTGAAGGCAAGTCTTGGTAGCAAAGACCCCCGGGACACGATGTCTTTTCCAAAATTCCTTTCCCAAAATTGACCTGAGAGCTCCAGTTATCAAATTCCCACTTTTGCTACTCTTCTCCAAAGTTTTAATGCAATGAGCCTTCTTCACAAAACACTCTATGAAGCACTGGAAGCAATTCCAGCCTCAATACACCACCGGGATTTGGGCAACAGTTTCAGAACTGAGTAAAGCATCACTGGCAAGTCCTTCTGTGGATATTTAATAGGAATCAGTCTTGAAACTCACTTTAGAAAACCCTTCCTGACTGGGGCTGCAGCATGCACCTTGCATGGACCAGGATGGCAATAAGATATCAGATGTGACGAGCACTCCAGACTCCTAAAATGCCACATTTAGGAGACAATGAAGTCTGAAAATCTTTAAAAGTACACCAGGAACTAAGCTCAATTTCCAATGTGGTCTAGGAGCATTCTGGCAAGCCTCCCCACAGATGTTTTGTCCACGCACATATCCACATAAACACACGCACATCCGTCTAATAAAAGAACAGCCCTAACCAAATACAAAAACCCTCTCAAAACACCACATTTTAGCTCAAAGCTTATTTTTGAAGCAGCTTCTCCAGCCTTAAAAAAACCCGATGGATTTAAAGTTTGCTCTGAAAGCAAGGGGCTCTAATGAACAAGTTGACACCACTTCAACTACAGCATTGTGAACAGCACCACTAGAATATATATGTATACATACTTGAAAGAAAAAAGGCCCCCTGAATTTATGTTGCATATCATTTTCCAGTAAAAGTCAGAGGTCAGAAGGTTACCAGTTTCTGCCTCAGCTCTGCAACAGTTTACTATTCCAGGCCCCATTTTTACTAGGCTACACTTGCGATGAAGTCAGCAACTTTTCTTTAAACAATAACGAGTCTCAAATACTTAAAATTCTATAAAGAGATGTTGTTCACCATGTACGTTAAGTCCATGCATATAAAAAATTAAAATATACTGGTTTAGTTTAAAAACTAATCTTGTTAAATGCAGACTTTGCAATGCTAATCAGTACTGTTCAACCTTTTTTTTGGAAACACAATTCCTTTGTTGTCTAACAGCACTTGAATGAAACATGATCATAAAACCAGATTTAAAAGTATATACCTATTGTGAGTTCAGAGTCAACTTCAATAAACCACTCTCTTTTATATTCAGATTAAGGATCCTTTTTAAATTTTAATTGCATTAAATTAACACTAAATCCACTGCAGTTGGTCTCTTCAAAAAAATATGCTTTCAGCTTCTCAGAAAAAAAAAATCCAGAGATTCAGCTTTCTAGACTTCAGAGTTTCTGAGACAGCAGTGATTATTTGTAGAATGTCCCACTTCCATTGCACCAAGTTCATTTCATACTCGCCCTGCTAAATCAGCTACTCTGGCCTGGCATTCAAACAGAACATTTTTGCATTCAAGTAAATTGGAACTGAGTATAAAAAAGTAAGTAAAAGCACGGCTCAGGATTTTGTAAAATGGGCCAGCTAACATCTCTCCTTCATATGCAATCAGGTTTCAATGGCATCTTTGAAATATTAGCATGCATTTCTGCAATCTTAATTACATTTGGTTTTGAAGATTTCATCTTTTAACCCATTTGAATGAAGAAAAAAACCTAAACTTCTCATTTCTTATTTTTATTAAGCACACTGCAAATTTGGTACATATGTTGTTCTAACATGTGCCTGCTGGCAGGGTCAAAGAAATAAAGATGCCAATCCCTTTACTACGAGGAGATGGAGGAAAAAAAGTTGAAAAAAAGTCAAAAAAATCAAAGATAGACCTTTCTCAGCACAAACCCTCTGGTACCCGAGCATATTTCCATACCAGAAGGAGAGTAACCAGTCCCTGAGCACACTGGTGACCACTTGCCAGCTAGGAAAGCGTGAGGGCTCTGTTCCTACCTTGCTCACTGCTGTTGTCCCCGCTGTGTGATGTGTGT
>VYXC01011691.1:1007395-1027395 GCA_013397175.1 Platysteira castanea | reverse complement strand
GACTCCTCCAGGCTACCAGAGAATTGGCTGCAGGTATAATCATTCATCCCCTTGCCCTGGAGGAACGGAACTGCTGCCAGCAATTTGTCAACATAATTTGGGCTTATTGTTCTTGTTCTGAAGTTTTATCTTATTTTCTTTTTCTAAATGAAATACTTATTCATCAGGAAAACGAAGTAATGTGCTATGTTTGAAAAGTTCTGATTTTCTTAACTCCTACCTTTTAAAATTTTTCAGCTGCATGAGGTTGAGGGTAGTGACCCACCACATTAGGAAATAGTTGTGCTCAGTACAGGCAAGAACTCGAAGCAAAAAGGGGGGGCTGATTCATTAAGTTATTGCACCCATCTCCTCCTACAAACATAACCCACCTATTTAGCAAGGATTTACTTTTTGCATAGTTTATCCTTCTGGTTGTCGGCCGTACTGATGTCCCCAAGCTCACTAGGGCAAAACATTCAGTACAGCTGCTCAATACCTTAAGTGTAAAATCCATAGGACGGATACTAGAGCTACAACTACATGATAGACAGACCTGGTCTTTGCAATCCACAAGTCTTATCCCCCTTCACTTCTGGAGGGCATGGCTGATAAGAATCCTCAGGTAGCCTGTCCCCCATCCAGCATATAAGAAACCTTTTGATTTTACTCTTAATCGGAAAGAAAAATATAAACTGGTATAGATGATTAAAAATATACTTTGATAACACAAAAAATACGGTGCCATATATTTCCTAGATTCTACACACATACATTGTTTATACAAACATAGAATTATGGAATGGTTTAGGTTGGAAGGGACCTTAAAGATCATCTAGTTCCAAACCCTTGCCACGGGCAAGGACACTTTCTACTAGACCAGTTTCCTCAAGTGTGGGATTTTGGGGACCATGAAATCCAGAGTCATGACTAACTTCACTTTCTGAGAGGACTCACTTATGCTTTGCCACCTGAACATCTCCTAGTGGGACTAACCAAGGCTGACAGCCAGCAATCCCACCTCCCAGCCTGCCAAAACCAAGTGGGGACATCATGCCCATACGACCAAAACCACGGGGGTCAGAATAAATCGTACATGTAGAACCTTAAAAACGCTAAAAAATAGATGCTTTTTACTGCCAACAACTCTTGCATAATCTGCTTCGTGCAACTTTGATTCAAAGGTGAGCTAGTTTTAATAGAACAACAACAAAGGCACAAAGACTGGGTTCAGAAGGAAAAAATGGTGTTCCAAGTCTAGGGAAATAAGGTCACTGAAATGACAGGCAGGCGATAACTCCGCCTGCAACTAAGCAGAACAGCGAGGGCGACTTGTGCACAGATGGAAACCTTTGCAGCGTTAGAGCAGGCAAGGCCTGGCGAACTAAAAAGCAGAAAAAATTCTGCGTGGAAGTCTCAGCCCTGACCTGGATTCCCTTCCTAGCCCCAGAAAAGTCATAAGCTTTCTATCTTTAGTTTCCCCTTATTGCAAATGAGGGTAAGACTCTTCTCTAACTCCTCGCAGCTGCATAGGAAAAATAAGATATAAGCTGTCTTTATGCATGCAACACAGGAGACAAATAGATAAAAGGAACGACAGTGGGTACCAACGTGAGTACCAGACAGGATAGAAAACCGCAAATAAACAGGACTTTTGCCACTGATTCTCACAAGGTCGAGATTTTACCTGAAGGGACCAGAGGCACAACTAACACTGCATCCTGTAAAAGGTCACCAAACCAACATCCACCAAACAACACCAGTGCTCTCCATTAGCTCTGCTGTCATGCCTCAGCACTGACCCTGCCCAGGTGTGTACCCATGGAGGCACCTCTAACACAGCACAGCCTTCTGACCCCTCTCCTTACCCTAGGAGCACGGAGGAGAAGAGACATGGCAGGGAGAGGGGAGGAAAGGGCCTGACAGTCCTAAACAGGATGAATGGAAAACGCAAGTGCAAAAGGACGGGGTGATAGTGCTTTCCAAAGGAAAAAGAATAATTAGAAGCAGCAAACATAAACCACAAAAAATAAAGGAGAATGAAATGGAGATCATCAGACTGGGTGGGACATAAAGACAAAGAGGAAGGAGGAAAACCACAGCTCTTCTCTTCCAGAAGGCACCAAAGCCCTGTCAGCTCTGCAGGGGCAAGACTTTAAAAAAACCTGTTTGTGCGTGTTTGTGTGCACACAGGGTTGCACGTGTTCACAGCTATGCAGAGCCCCCCACAGCCCGGGCTGCACTCTGTCAGAAGCACAGCTCCAACACCTTCTGCCTATGCTGAAATCAAACCTGCTGCTCTCGGGGAATCATCTCCAAAGTCCTCCCAGGGGGGACAGCATGGGCAGATGGACTTTTCTTTGAGAAAGAACTCGAGAGGCATCCAAAGAAACCTCTGGCATCAACAAAAGCAAACAGCTTTTAGACACGTAGACTTCAGGGTTTACTTCTTGCATTGGAGGTTGCTGCACATGGTAGCCTTGATGGACACCTAAACAGCAACAGCCTCAATCACAGTGGGCCTGAAAATTTGACTGACCTTAGTCCATTCCCTTTCTTTTTTTTTTTTTTTTCATCTCAGCTCAACAGTAAACACTGCCTGCTCAGCCAGGTTAACTGAGCCAGCTGATGGTGATGCAGGGTTTTTGTCTCCCACACAACAAACATTGACTAGTACTTTCTATTTAGAGCAACCCCGCATTGTAAACCTGTCTCCTCCCTTTGATAAGAGACATATCACTAGATAGCATTAATCCCTGGCCCTTTTCTGACACAAGGAAACACAGCTTTGCAGTCAGGAGATAAAAATCACTGCTCCACATAGATTTTTTTTTTCTTTTTTTTAAAAAAGTTTAAATATCATGCAGAAACATGCACAAAGTCAGCCCCAAACCACACCATGACATCCAGAAACCTGGTGCGCAAGTTCTTGAGGTGCATTAGTCCCCCTTGGCTCCTACTAAATTTAATAAGACTGGAGAATTTTCCACATCTTTCTAGACCAAGAAAAAGGTCTTCAGAGACAAATAAGAGTTTCCTGTTCAATATTTCATGTAATGATTCCTCCAAAGGTGTAAACAGGAAAAACATCTCGCCACTTAGCCTGAAAATGAGAGCCTGCCGTCCCTTCCCTTTATTGCGTTTATGTGTTAAAAGTCATTTAGAAGGGGATCTGCCAGATGCTCAGGTACAAATGAGACAGCACAGGCTGTCAGATGACTGGCTGAGGTCCCAAAATTGACCTGCCCAGACAGACTTGGGCGGTCTCAACCTCAACTTCTCCCACCCTCTCCCTTCTGTCCCACCAGGGTCCCAGCAGGCAGCCTCAGCAGGAGCCAATGCTGTGGAAAGACGTGCACTTCACCCTGAATATCTGGACTCAGACAAACAGCAAAGGTTTACTTACAGCAAAACCTATATCTCTAATCATTCTCCTTACAGATTTTTAGGGATGGTACCTTTTGGGAAGACAAAAATCAACCCATTGGGGCACCCGTTGCAAATTTCTTTCCATTACTTAAATGCAGGCTCTGACTTCCAACATCCCATGGGCCCAAGTGGGGCTTTTTGGGGAGGAAAAGCAGAAGCACAGCCCTCGCTCTGCAACAGCCATGCTTCATTCCAGCTCAATCGCAGGCAAAAACCCTGAGCTTGTGTCACAACTATCAAATGGTTTTTTTAGCTAACTGACAACAGACGCCATTTGGAGTCAGCGTATTTTGATTACGGCACATTGTTAGCAGGATTCAAGAGCCCGCTCGCCTTGCATTGTTGTTCAACACCGAAATTAAATTGCAGTATAATTAGCTTTGCTCCAGCTACACCTTTCTGTCTGGATGGATGTGATACCTGCAAAGCCTGTGCTGGGTATAAAATGTGTTCCTAATTATAAAACGTTCGCTTAATCTTGAGGGCACCGCCTTGTTTTTTAAGGCCCTCTGCAAGTCACGCACTCCAGTACGTGCTGCCCGTTATCTTCAGAAGGCTTAAAACTGGAATCCCCGTGATTCACATTTTCCAACGCTCATGGCCAAACCCTTCCGCAGAGCAGCTCCTCCACTTTTTACCATTTCACAACAAGCCAAATCTGCAGCGAGGCAGAAGCGGCCGCACAGCCTGGCTCTGCAAGCCGCATGCCAGCGAGCCAGTGGCCACAAAACACACCAAGCCTCGGCTGCGGGAGCCAGAGGCCGGTGAGCTCCGGGGTGGTTTGCCAGGCTGGGGTGGCCGTGGCTCCCTGATGCCTCCACCCACTCATTGAGGGGTGGCTTGGAAGCACTGCTAGCTGCCAGAGTCACCCAAAAATGTTGGGCTGAGAGGTCTGTGTGGTCCCACTGCACCTCCCAGGGAGATTTTGGAGTCCCCAGTGGTGCTCGTAGCAGCATAGGGCTCACGGCACGGCCCCACGCAGATCCGTGCCTTGGGACAGGCAGACTAGCCACCACCTCACAAATGTTTCCAGTCAAGCCCACAGCCCCGCTCCTTCTGCAGAAGTTACCGGCAGCACTGCTACCTACCCCATCCAGAGTTTCAGTTTATCCCCTTCCTCCTTTAAATACCTTTTAGAAATGCTAATTAAGTGGAAAATAGCAGAAGAGGCCAAAACCAAAGCGTAAAGCCACCAAAAGCAATGTTTACCATCAGCCTTCCAATTCAGCATCGTGCTTTCCTGTGACACCAAACAGAAACATTTTGCTTTCTTTGCAACATTTCCTTCAAATTATCCACAGAGCGAAATAATTACTATAACATATCACAGCTTATTCTTAAATATCTTCTATATATACACCTTGCTATCACTAGATGACATATAAATTAAGATATCAACTCTACCTGATGATAAGGGAAAAGGAGAAGTAGAAAATCTCGGCTCACAAGCACCTAATTGTCTCACTCCAGAACCTCAGCAACAGACCTGGGAAGAGAATCCGCATCTCCCCTCCTGTCTTGTGCTGTCAGCAGAGCAGCATTTCCTACTCCTGCCCCTTCAGTATCTCTGTATCACCTCTTACCCAAAGTATCTCTCAAACGCTTGTCACTGAGGACCAAACATCAGCTCGGTGTACACATGTGCATTTAAGAACATAATTAATCCCCCCTGCACATACTAGTCATGTGCATACCACCACTCCGTCTTTAAGGAAAGCACTGATGAAAAAGAGATCCCCACAGGAGTTAGATGAATGGAGCAAGACACTTCTGTACATACCCTGCTTTTTCTACGTAGCTGTGCCACAAAACACTGCCACGGGCCTCACAGACATGGGGAAAGCACAACGATGCTCCCATTGTAGGTGGAAGCCCCACCACTAAAACTGGTTGCACAACAGGGAGGAGGGCCAGGAGCCTCCAGGGGTAGCACAGCTGCAAAGTCCTCCAGGCAGAGAGGGGTAAACGAGGGACTGGCTGGAGCAGAGTGCCTAAGCTGCCACCAGTGTGCATGAGCATCTCATGCCAAGTACCCGTGCACACACAGGGATCCTCTTCCCAAGCATCCCTACAAATATCGGGGAACAACAGGAAGCTGCCTGCCACTGACTCGCGCATGTGCTTGAAAGGTTTCTCTCCCCCTCCTGACACCCTCCTGTCACGGTGATGCCCAGTGCTGCCACTCACCTACAGAGCCCTTGTCCGTGTCAAGTGCTGCCCAAAATGCCTGTGCGAACGTGAGCAAAGGGGAGAGCAAAGCTGTGACTTCAAATGACCTTCTGGTGACACGGCTGTACCCATCACCAAAACACAGCAGTGACACTACTCTCCCGTAACACTGCACAACAGTACACAAGAGAAAATTTTTATATCACAAGCCACTGGGACGCTCCTCTAAAAATTTTGCCAACTCTGCCTATGCAAGGTAACTCCATGATGCAGGTGTGAGTCGAGGAGAGGCCAAAGTACCTCTGTCACTGCACCCCAAGAAGAAGAGTCCCCTACGGTGGCGCAAGCCTAAAACCAAAGTGCCACCTACCGAGTCTACAGTATTTGTGTCCTCCCAAGGTTTCCAGCTAGGTATTGGCCATGTTTACTACTTAGCTCACCAGATTAATCCAAATCCAAATATCGGCAAGCAGCCACTGACCCCCATGTGAGAGCACACGCCCCGGGTGGCTGCTGAGCATCAGCAAGCAGGTGATATCCCAGCTGAGGCCAGGGGTATCCCTGCACACCCCACCCCAGTGCAATAGGCAGCACCAGCCCTGCCAGGGGTCAAGACTTCAATGTCCACAGATCAAACCCAGCTTGCGCTGACAGAGCTGGCCCGGGTTCAGTGCAGGGCAAAACACCCACAAGACAATCAGGTCTACCATTTCTATTTGCACAGACACTTGTAGCCCTGCACCCTGACAAAGCCACGGGGTTTTTAATCTCCTCTTACTCTCCCTTCTCCTGAGAGCTACGCAGACTTAAATGGAGCTATTTAAAGCCAGTGTTAAAAACAACGGCAATGGTCTGACCTCTGGAACAAAACTGGACCAAAACCTAAAGGCCAAATGAATGAAAAGAAAATTACAAGGTAAAGTTTGCCTTCCCTGAATGTGTGCCAGCTGCAAGACTCTTATATTACATCGATGCAGCTTTCCAAAGTTTAAATACAATAATTTTCTGTATTAAGGGCCCTGTAACCCTAATGGAGACATAATTAGGCATTGATGCCATGCCCATATGAGAGAAGCTTGAAAAACTTAAACTGTGAATGGCAGAATTAATACTGCAGCTTTGCATTTTGTACAGCTGTTTGAATACAGTACACTGCCTGTGATGGCATCAGCTGTTGCTTTACTCTGGGTCAGTATTCCTGAAGTTAAAACAGGCAGTTCTTTTAAGCAAATAAAGAATTATCCCTCTTATTGTTGGCCAGTTTACTTCAGCAAAGAAGGTCCGGATGCATATTTGCTTTATATTAAAAAAACCAAACAAACAAAAAACAGAAGAAAAAGAAAAGGCTGAACTGCAAACAGAAATAACTGGCCAAATTCAAAGTCTGGTGATGCTAATAAGAGAATTTTAATTTACTGCAATGGCTCTTCAGGATGAAGAAGTAGGTAATGCAGTTTTGGAGATCATCTGCCCAAGTGGGAATATCATATAGATGCCTAGAGAGTCCTTGAGAAAATAGCTCACCTCACTACTGATTGAAGAGGAAACACAATACTTTGGTGAAATAGAATTCTGTATTTCTAGGAAAGGCTCCAATAGCAAATTGCTTACTAATGCAAGAAGCCTTGTAAATTTTATTAAGAATGAAAGGGGCAATGGCAAGCATGTGACATGGCACAGCGTATGCACACATGGCCGAGTCAGTAAAAAGTAAATAAATAGGTTACTTATAAGCTCTAGAAGACACATGAAAATATCTCTAACACAAACTCAGGTTCAATGAACTTCAAGCAAGAACATAAAACAGCTCCGAAACTATCTTACCTTTATTTTTTCCCACCAGGTAAATTAGCTCTCCTACAGGCTAATATTCAATCTCGGCTTTCTTATTGAAAATATCAGCTGAAAAAAATTAATCTAGATTTCCTCACTGTCTTTAAAAAATGACTTACCAGCGGACAGGGAAGAAACTATCTATGCAGGGAGCATGTCAGGATCCCACCATCGCAAAATAAAACGCTCAGACTATTGGGAGGAGGACTGATACCAGGGGCAGCCTGATGCCAAATTCACCTGGGCAAAACAATGCCCAAACCACTGCCCCCCGGACAGGGTGCAGGCAGCTCTCCCCCTGCCTCACAGCCTGGCTGAGCCTTTGTCCCCGCCACCTCGGCCGGATCCTTTCCCAAACCCCTGCCACCTAAAACTTCCCAATTTTTTTCCCAGGCAGCATTAACAACAATATCACTCTTGAGCTGCAGGAGCAGGAGGAGAGGAGGGTGCGGAGCCCCGGTTGGGGCGATGACGGGCGCCAGCGGTTTAGTGCTGCTGTGGAGATGAAATATGCCTAATGAAAAGCTTACCTAAAGCTCGCGGGGAGCCAGCGCCCGGCCGGCAGAACCTCTCCAGAGCAGCAGGCACGAGGCCGCCAGGACGCTCGGGAAAGACGAATTAACTAAAAGTTAATGTGGATGTTCTCATTCAAAAGAAAAGTGGCCTACTCCAAAGGGGATTAGGCTAAAGTGAACTAAGGCCACTTTACTTCTGAATGAGAGCATCCACACAATAGTCCAATGCACTTTAACTAATGCACTTTAATTTTACACCCAGTCAATTTGTCTTACCTCTCCTGAGTGTCCTTGTGTGGACAAACCCAGGGATTCATCCAGTTCTGAGGCCAGGCAGGGAACATTAGATCAACTCATCCCACTCCCCGTGTGTTTTGGGCCATTGCCTTTCACAGTTATCCCTTTATTGATCCCCAAAACTCATGGATGACTTACGTATAACCTCTGACAGGGGCAGGGAGGAACCATTTCTTCAATAGGGCGCCTGGCCTGGATTCGAAGATGCTTGCAAAATAAAAACCATTCGCAAAACAAGAAGACACCACGATTTTCAGCAGCCCATCCTGTTGCCATCAAAAGAGGCCAAATTTGGGCAAAAATCCATCCTACCTTCTGTATGCCCTGCAAGTTCATAAGAGAATGGCAATCTCTGTATTGTAACTCTTAAATCTCTTTCGTTTTTTAAATTGCAAACAGACCCTTGGCCTATAGGACAAACTCAGGGTTTTTCTTTTTTAAATTCACCTCACCAACATTTAAATTTTCAACATTTCCCCAGAATCTCAAACTCCCTTTTCCAAAATCTGATAACTCCAAGAAACCACTTGCTGCCTGCATTATTGCTTTCGTACGCACAATGACTCACACGAGCCTGAAATCTCCATGTTGCTCTTCACCTCTTGGATATATACTCCCAAAAATAAATAAATGAGCCCATGACAGCAGCAACCAGTGAGGCAACTCGAGGAGTTGAGCCCGCAGAGGCGATGGGGTTCCCCTATGCCAGCAGCCCTCTCGCTAACAGAAACCAAGCCCCCACCGCCGAAGGACTGAAGCTTTCCAGGGATCTCAGCTAAATTAAAAAAAGGAATCCTGAGGACACTGGCCTGATGGGACTCTGCTCTCGCCTGTGCTCCAGGTTACACCTCTTATTTTTGCCTTTGGAAGGTAGTGAAAGTGAAAAGGCAACCCCACTAAGCAGGTCAAAGAAGAGCTGAAGCAACTGCCGACGAGTCGTATTTAAGACGCGTTACAGGGTATCGGCGGTGGGTTAGATCCGGAGCCATTAATCAGGGGAGGAAATACACCCAAAGAAGTCCAAACACAAAACGTGTGCTCTCTTAGAGCTACCCTCTCCAAATATTGCCGCAACTGCAGGAAAAAATAAAAATATAGCCACTAATTATTCCAAATTTGCCGTGTAAGTCAAAGCCTGCTCTGAGAAACAGAGCATGTGGAGAAGAAGGTGATACACCAAGGACATGAGGTGACACTGCAGTGCACCCCAGTCTCTCCTTCTCTCACACAACCATCATCAGGAAGCAATTCCAGAAACCTTCAAAAACGCTCCTCACCAGAAACAACTCCCCTCTTTATTTTCTTAAACTTGTTTAGATTACACAAGATAGATCCTAACTGCATGCTCACATGACCAAAAAACCCCAAATGCAGACATGCAAAACAAAACAAAAGAAAGATTCCCTAATTTAAAGAAGTTGTGCTGGATTTTCACTGCTTTTTAAAGTAGTATTTATCAGCACGACGTACACTTACTCACTTTGATTGAGTGCAATATAATCTGATTTTTTTTAAGGTCTAACATTGCCCACGCGGGGCTGCAGTAACCCTTCCACATGCCGAGCCCATTACCTTTATTGTTACCTGTGGACCAGCAGCCATGGAAGACTCAAATCCTCAGCCATAAAGGTTAAACTTAAGGTAAAACTCATTTTTTCATCACTTTCAAGCCTCCAAGTTGCCCCAAAATAACAATCTACGGTCCCTAACGCAGACGCAGCGATCTCTGGCTTACAGGAATGCCTTGGGATACACTTGCAAATGTTTAGGATCAATTCTGAGTTAACCAGGGTTTAAACTCAGTTCTGTCAGGTCTGATATTGAAAAGAATTCCCAAAAAATCTGGGAATTAAACTATGCTTTGAAACAAGAGCTAACTTCAGTTTGGAAAACTTTACATGGAAACTAGACCTGAGCATGCAACTTAAGGAAGGCAGTAAATCTTACATCCAGCCGTAAGGATGGCCGCTTTTGGGCCCTTGAATGATTAAAAAATAAAAAAGAACCCCAAAGATTCATGAATAAACTAAAGAAAATATATTCAATCTTATGTCTACTCAACAGTGTAGCTACTCACTTAAAGAAACAGAGAGTGAAGAAGATCTTATTTTGCTAATACAATTTTGGCCACAGTGTATCAGAGAAAAAATATCCAGAACAGAAATTAACATATCCTATCTTGACATTAAATAGCCTGCTAAACTGGGGCATAGTAACAGCTTCTAAATATCACAGCAAAAATAATAAAAATTACTCAAAAACAAACCAAAAAAGGATTCACTGGCTCAAAGTGACAAAGTCAGAGGAAGAAAATTAAATTTTGAGTCTTTTAAACATTATTTTATTGGTCCTCCTCAAAGTCCTACTCTGCTGTAACTCTTTTATTATGTAGAAACGAATTCTACCTTGCCCCCTCTGCACCACATCTATTATTTTGATGTCTGTTCCTCCAGTATGGGAGCACATATCCTAAAGGCAGCAATATTCTTAGCTCTCCTCTTTAAACCATACATGGTTTGAAAGTACCTGTGAAGAAGTCCTGAAGTAAAATAGTATTTCTCGGTAATTTTTTCCCTAAGGCATTATTTTTGTATTGGCTACAAGGTATAGGTAATATATTTGAGAATTTGGGGAAGTTAAGTCTAGTCGTAACTGGTCGATGCCCTGAACAACTCTACCACCTTCAGCTATGCTTTATATTGGATTCCAGTTTATGATTCTTTCTTTGTAAAGAATATATTTTAAGTAATTTTTCCATTAAAAAAAAAAGCTTCTGTCTATCCGCATTTTTGTTAGAGCAACTCTGCAACTGCACACATTAAAATAAAATCCATTGCAACATAAATAGGGGTGTTGCTTTATTATATACGTGTGTATATATGTGATATATTATCACCCAAGAAGGGCCATCTAAAACGCCACAGTTGCAAACATTTAAGACTGTAACAAAAATGACTGAGACTCTAGTATCGGTTTACTATCCTTCAACAATTTCCCTGACAGTGGAGTCAAATAATGTTGAATTATGGGCCTTCTTGCAGGAAGTCTTATTTCATGTTCATTTTTTGATCATTTCCCTCATAGTTCCTATAGGAATTTGGCTCTTTGCCGCTTTGCCTTTAAAAGTTTCTGCATCTGTAATTGGCTTGTGCATTATTAAATTGTAATTTTTGTCAAGCAATGCTACTGTGGATGGGCTCAACAAGTTTCTTTTAAGTAAGAAAAATACTGTTTTGTCACTATAAAATCTATCTTACGCAGCTAATGCACTTTATTCGGATGTGGTGGGTACTTTGTACCACATTTTTCTTAAAGGACTTCCTAAAGACTTTCTGTAGACACGCTCTTGTAGGAGAATTTTACACTTCGGACTAGAGCACCTGGGTGCCAAGGTGATGTGGCTTCAAGAAAATAGCCCCATGGTAACAGTTCAGGATTACCTACAAAACTGAATTTCTGCTCTCTGAATACAGGCGGTCTTTAGGATTTTTTTTTAATCAGAGGGAGTTTTCCCAGACACATCACACAACAGCTGTGTTCTAAATCTTTCCGGGCTCTGACAAACATTTGAAAATTTAAACATGCAAATGTTTGAAAAACTAATGATTAAAAAAGGTTTATTTTGAAACTTTTGAGGATGGCTACAGTTGTTCAGCCAGGTTTTTTAAAGTCCCGGGGTCTGGATGATTTTGAGTTCAACTATCCCCAGCAAAAAGCCCAAAGTCCTGCCTTGTACTTGTGGAGCCGTGACGGTAAACATCAGCTCTGCAGGTCTCACCCTCGCAGGCAGCGGGGTCGAGCCCGTGGGAGAAGGATGCTATTTTAGTGACCTAGTGCCACTGAGCTGGTTAAATCACTGAACAATGGTTAGTGTTATAGGGCTTTACTTTGCAAAATCTAGCATTAGTGTCATTGCTGTCTATTAACCGGGGGGACTTAAAGGCACTGGCTTTGAGGGGCCTATAGGGAAAGAATAAATAAGGGGAAACCAATAAGTTAAAAGAAAAAAACACCCTGTTAACTGTAACCTTTACTACCACAATATAAGAAAATGTAATTAAATCCATAATAAAAGCTTTTACATACTTACTCTTTTACTACTCTCCCAACAGAGCCGTGGGCAGGCGGGGGGCCCCACGCCCGGAGCCAGCCCCTCGCTCCCACCGCCCGGCCCTGCGCGCCCGCGCATCCCAGGGCCGCGCAGCCATAAACGCGCCCTGCGCAGTCACATCCTAATTAGCCGCCCCGGCGACAGCACTCAACACCTTATTATTGAACCATTAGGGCCCCGATACTGCCGGCCGCGCCGGGGCCGGGCTTGGCACCGGAGTTTACCGGAGGGCGCGGGAGACTGCGCATCCCCCGGGAAACCCCCCCGCGCAACCCCCGCCCGGGTCCGCGGGTTTGATCCGCCGCCTCATCGCCCGGGGGGGAGGGGGCCGGAAAAGCGCATTTTTGCACCTTTTCCCTTCAACGTGGAAAGCAAAGCCCCCCTTCCCCGCGCAGCTCCGCGGGTGCGGACGGGTAGGTGCGGAGCTGCGCTCCCCGCTGCCCGGAGCGGAGCCGCAGCGCCCTGGGCGCGGCTGGGGCAGCGCTCGCACAAGCCGCGGGTGCCGGGGCCGAGCCCGCGGCCCGGCCCGCGCAGGGGGAGAGGGGACGGCGCCGGGAGCGCAGTGTCCGCGCTCCGGGCGACAAAAAGGGGAGCGCGGGGTGGCGGAGAAACACACCGACCCCCGACAACCCCAAAACTGTAGCTTCATTTCTTTAGCTTTCACTTTAATAAAATAATGATTCGTTGGGAAAATGGGGTATAAATCTTCATTTTGGAGGCAATTAAAGTGTTGATTTCATTCGTGCCCCTGAGCGATTCTTGTAATTTGCTCAAATAGCTTTATGTACCCAGCACTCCAGAGCTTTTAGAAACCCATTTTCTAGTTAGACTTGTTGGATTACAATTTTTATTCAACAGCAGCGAGCCGAGCTTCCCTCAGCTAGACCGTGGCTGGAGGGTTCCCCTTGCTCTAAGGTGCTTCGCGGGGCTGACGGCTCCCCGGAGCATCCTCACCAGCCACGGGTACCTCCCTGCCGCACCACCCTCCACCCACTCTGCCAAGCTTTTCTCCTGCACTGTAAAATTGGGTGGAAAAAACCCAAATCCCTTCAAAACAACCTACCTATGTGCACATAAACCCCTTTTTAAAAGTTAATGCCTTCCTTCAAGCCTGCCTCCCCTGTCACGACACTACCCGATAGCCTTTGGCAGACAGGAGAAAATATTTCAGATACTGCCCACACTGCAATGCAACGCACCTTCATGTCGGTGATCTATAAAATAACTCCCAGCTGACAGTGACAGTGATAACAGCAAAGCAGCTGAGGAAACCCCTGTCTGCTTGGCTGCGCCTTGCTTGAACAAAAGGAAACCTCCAGAGTCACGAGCAGATCACTCCTAACACTGTATCTACGTAGCTGATCATAAAGAAGAAATAACTTGAGGGGTTTAACCAGGGATTTATTTTTTGCGTGTGTGCTTGAGGACCCCTCTCTCACAGGCAAAGCGCTGCAACCCCTCGGTTCAGAGCAAACAAACGGACCGCGAAAACCCCACCATTCCACCCAACTCGAGTAAAAGCCAAATCCCAGTCACTACCATCATCCAGGAGCTTAATTTAGATCTGGGCACCTCCTGCATTAGCCCCAAACGCTCCCATGAAAAAGCAAGGATCCCAGTCTGCACCCAGTGGAAGGAGGAGGGAAGTGAGAGGGGACAGCCAGCTCTCCCCACTCAGCTCACCCGCATTTCCCACCCGGCTGCAGCCGACATTAAAGGTCTGAACCATCCCAAACAAAACCTGGACAACCGTCACAGCCACGCGAGGCTTCGCTGGCTTGGCTTTGGCTTTGACTATATTTATTTTTTAAAGAGAGGGCTTGAAAACTTGAAAGATCAAGGAAAAGAATTTAAAACTTGAATCCCATTTTATTTTCTCCCTTTTTTTTTTCTATTAAGTAAAATAAAATGGGCGCGTTTGCAGCAGGCAGGCGTGCACAAAGCAATGTTCACTCAAGTCTAAAAGCGTTCGGCCAAGGAAAACTGACAAGACGGACTAATGAACCGTAGAGACAGGAAGAAAATAGCCAGTATTTGCTAGATTTCAAACCCTCTCTGTCTTCTCTGGACCACCTATCTTGGATTTTATTATTATTTTGGTCAACTACTCCAGCCCTTCCTTCCCTAAGCTACCAAGAAGCCAGTGATTCACAGATACCACTTCTATTATTGGAAAGGGTAAATAAAATAAAGACAAAAATTAAAAGCGACAAGAAACAGGTCGAGTTTGCAGGCGATGCTTTTACAAGCTCATCTCGCCAGGTCGAATCCGGGAGCAAGCCTTAATGAAGCAATAATAGCCACATTATTCAAAAATTTTCATTTCGATGGAAATTTATCTAAAAGGGACTTAATCATATGCAAATAATAAAAGGAGGCGTAGTGACCCAGCAAGCGATCTGCATACAAATTTTAGCGTGTGCGACGTTGGCGAGATCATACCTGATCCGTTAGATTTGCTGATCTTGTTATGTCTTCACTGTCCGATTTTGATCCGCCCTCTCTATCGTCTATGACCAAATCGATAGGCATTTTTCCTTTCAAACAGCTAATATACCGGTGGCAGAAATTGTCACATAATTCGTGTACCTACATTATGACAGAGGTTAAAAAAAAAAAAAAGAAAAAGGAAAAAGGAAAAAAGAAAAAAAAAAAAAGAGAGGGGGAAAAAAAAAAGGAAGAAAATATAATCAGGAATACATAAGTAAAATTGACAAGTGCAACCAGTCTCCCCCCTTCGCCCCTGTGACATCAAAAGTCCTAAATAGGGGAAACACACTGCAATTATCCCCCTGAGACCTCTAGACGCATCCAGAATTAGGAATAACTTTCTTTTCTCGCAAAATAGAGATATCTCAGAAAATTGACAGTGACAAGATGATTCACAGGCTACAACATATTCAACACCCGTGTTAAATTCATCTGCTCCCGGAGCTGTGGCCATTAGAGAGGTGACCTGCATGGGTGACATTTAAGGTAAACTATTTAATTTCATCCAGTTATTTCATCATAAACCCTTTCCAAAGGGGTATGAGGACAGAAAAAAGGATTAAAAAAAAAAAAAAATCCCGGTGCACTGGGCTGAAATACATTATAGGCATCCATGCCCTGAAATCCTCAGTTGCTCTGATAGACTTGTACCTGAGCAGCCTTTATTAATGGGCAGATTTTAACACATTTCGGTAGAGCGAGAACAACCTGACAGTTATGGTTAGATAAAGTGACTGAGGCTCACGAGAAACTTTTCAACTATTTAAAAACCTCTCAAAATGTTTATTTTTAGGAGAAAGGGAATTCTCTTCTAGGCCAGCTATCAATGACACGTAAAAAATCCTCAGGAAACCCAGAGCGCGCTCCCAATTTAATGTGAGCTCAGATGACACCGCCTGCTTAGAAATTAGCATTCTCCCTCCTAACATTTCTAAAATCAACAACAAAAAAATCCTGAGTTTAGGCTGCAATCTCTTTCTTCTGCTCAGAGGTGTACAATATTCCCAGGAACAAGAGACAGACAGAACTATCAACTCTGCTTTGTCTCTGCAAAATGTTACAGGACAATCCGCGCCCTGAGCCTGACCTGCAGATGGCTCTTAAAAAAAAAAATAAAGAATTCCCCCTTCTAACTAACTGCAACCGAAGTCTCTTCCTCACCATCACCAAGAAAAAACAGTATCTATTTTTTTTTTAATCACAATTTCAGGGGCTTGACTGGACTAACCATTTTGAGCCTCATCTGCGGCACCACAGAACTGCAACTATTTATACAAAGCCAGCAAAGTATTACAATGAACACAAGGCCTGGGCGTTCGAGAGCTCGGTTTTAGAGGCTGAAATTGTAATTAAACTGCGAAGAGAAATGGACGCCAAGATTGGTCTTGACACTAATTACCAGAAAGAAAGACATTTATGCAAATTTACCAGAAGCCTGAACTTCAGCAGTACTGAAACGGAGGAGGAAGAAAGGCGGGGGGGGAGGGAGGTAGAGAGAGAGACAAAAATTACCTTCTCTAATTCCAACAGATGAAACCTTAATACTTGTATGGCTTGAATCATCTGCAAAGACACAAACAACATGAGCATTAATCTCATTCCTGGATTTGGGGATATTTCCCACAGCCACCCCGGCCGCACTTTGTAGCTTGACTTTTCTCTAGTAGTAAATAAAAAGTTGTTTTGATTTATGGCAATAACACTAAAACTTAATAGCGGTGGCTTTGTGCGCTGTTTAACGAGAAGCGATCTAGAGTTAACAAAAAAAAAAATCCCTATTGCAACGAAGCAACTGAATTATACGGATCATAAACATTTCTTAAAAAAAAAAACAACCCTCTAAACACTATCACTGGCTCCTTGCTTTGTGAAAGCAGGAGCAGGACTCCTACAGTGGAGGCAAAATATTTATCCTTAACGGGGGAAGGAAAGAAAGAGAAAAACGACCTCATTTTCAGCGAATTTGCCACTGGTGCATCTCCAGCCATTGTAATCCTCTATGTTTCCCATCGAGCTGCTTAAAAGGTGCGTGGAGGGGCTGGTTACAGCAGGGATAAATCCACACTCCTCTTGGGCAGGCAAGCTCACCATCAAGCCCGCCAGCTCCTCTTTGGATGGGGTTTTCCTTTATGTATATCCTTATGGGACTTTTTACTTCCAAGCAATTACCACACCATATTTACTTGTAAATATAAAAATCATCATCATAACGATTATAATTTTAAAAAATCCACGTGAGAAATTTTCAATTTAGCACCACCAAACCACCTCTCCAGATGACACAGACGTTTATAAAAAATAATAAATAAATGGGAAGGGAAGGGAGGGTGGGGGTGGGGAGAGGAAGAAGTGTTAACTCTTACCAAGTTATCCAGTTCAGGATTAGAGGAAAAGAGGGGTTTCTCTGCTCGGATCTAAATGTAAGAAAGGGGAGGAAAGGGGGAAAAAATAATAATAAAAACGATTTGAAATATGGAAGCAGAAAAAGCAGACGTTATTATTTCTTGCTTCATTACACTGTCGGGTCCATTATGTAACCTTCCGTGCAAAGCCCTGACTGCTGGATTTAGTACATCAGCCAAACACTTGAGCAAGTGAATCAAATACACTGAAAAATACCTATGGAGCTTCCCCGGCAGAGCCCGTCCCGGCTCCCAAGAGCCGCGCAGCGAAACTCCCGGCCAGGCACAGACCGCTCCACTTTATCCATTTTTTTAAGGGGGGTAGTAAATGCCGAGATTTCCTGGGTTTTTTCCCCATGTTTTGTTTTGGTTGGGGTTTTGGGGATTTTTTTTGTTTTGGGTTTTTTTTGCCTCTTTCAGTAAGAGAGGGGGGAGGGGGAAACGCGCATCTTTATCTCAACAGAGACTTGTTTTTCTCGATACGATTTTTTTTTCCCTCTTTTTTTTTTTTTTTCTTTTACTGTTTTCAACCCGGTTTTGCTGACCTGTTTGGCGAACACTGCTATGTCTTCATTGAAAGACTCAGAGGAGCAAACATCGCCTCCCGCTACCCCGGGCTCCCTGGGTGTGCATGTAGCTAATTCACATTTCTCAAAAATCAGTGCTAAAAGAGGGAACAGGGGGTGTCTGAAAGAAAATACAATAGTCACACACACAGAGGGGGGGAAAATATCATAACGAAACAAAAAAAAAAACCAAACACAACAATAGTTAGTCCCACAGCAGCGTGCATGGGGAAGGGGGCACCCACAGAGGGGGCTCCGGCACCCCCCGCCGCCTCCCGCAGCGTCCCGGCCCCTTCCCACAGCCGGCCGGCCGGCAGCCCGGCATCTCCCTGGCCTTTCGGCACTGTCTGGCCACAGATATTGTTAATACAACCTTAGGACAAGCCAAGAATAAAACCCAAGCCGGTTCCAGCAGCCATTTTGAATTAACTTTCCTTGTCTTTAGGAAGAAAACCCGAAAAAATTAAAATCCCTGGACATACACTTCTGCCTCTCACGCTTGTAATTCCCATTTTCTGCTGGAGGACTTGCTGGGAGTGAAAGGGGGAAAAAACCAAACCCAAGCCAACAGAAAAACAGAAAAAGAAACAATCCCCATCCAAATGAAAAAAGGAAAAAAAAAAGAAGAAGAAGAAAAAGCCCTTAAACCCACCCAACACAGCTCCGACCCCCTGGCAGGCGCTGGCCAAGCCGGGCTGCCTCCCCACGGCCTGCCCGGCCCTCTGCCCCCCGGGGTTCCGCAGCCGCGGACCCGCGGGGGGAACCAGGTGCTCCTGGGCAATCCCAGCTTGGGAAGCCTCCCCGGGAGAAAGGCAGCATGTGCATCTGGTTCCCTCGCCCGTTTAATAATTTAAATAAATAAATAAGCGTGGGTGCACACACACGTATATATATGTATATTTATAACAGGGAGCTCATTTTTTCTCTCCCAGGGCTTGATACTTCTTTTTTTCCTTCTGGGTACCGTACACCACCGAGTTTTAACCAACCCCTCAGATTTCTGATAAACCGATAAGGAAACCGAACTCCATGAATTTTATTTTCCTCCCCCTTCTCCTGACTGTCCTGAGAGTGATTTTTAAAGGCTCTTAAACTTCCCTTCAAACTCCAGCTGGGCAGATACATTTTAACAGCATCTGCGCCCAATGTAACCCCGTCAGCTCCCATCGCAACGGCCTAGAAACTGCTTTACAAGTTGCCACACTGAGAAACATTCAGTGCTGTCGGATAAAAGGTTTTTAAAAAAAGAAAATTAAAAGAAAATTTTGAAATTTAAAGAATTGAGAGAAGCAGCTCTTGAGTTCTCTCCTTCATAGCACAAGGAAAGACGAATAAGGTGGAAAGTTGGGCAAAGCTCTCCAAACTCTCCCTGCTTCAGAACCCCGTGCAGAGATTTACCACCCGGCGCAGGTTGTGCCCTGGGAATACTATTTTCCTCCTCCTCCCGCGGTGATGCCTGCCACCCCTGCAGCAAGCTCCTTTTTCACCCTTTTTCACGCGGCTCCCCGTGCCAGGGAGACCCCAACCCTCTCTCCCCCCGCCTCCTAAAACAGGAACGACGCAAAACTCAGACCGCGGCCCTTCTCCGCGCGGCGCTCCCCATCCCGCCCTTCCCCTCCCCGCGCAGCCCGCACTGCCCCCCGCTCCATCCCGCGCAGGTTGCGCGGAGCCCTGCGCGGCACCTACCCGTAGATGGCATCTTTATCTCTCTTGAGGGCGTCGTTGACGGAGGCGCCCATGGCGGGGGGCATGGCGTTGGCGTGGGCGGCGTGCGGGTACTGGTGCGAGTGCAGCGGCGGCCCGTGGTTCAGGTGGTGGACGGGCTGCATGGGGCGGGCGCCGTGGGGGTCCCCGTACATGGTGGTGGGGATGCCCACCCCCTCCATGCCGCCGTAGTGGGGCAGCTCGTCGTACTGCGGGGCAGACAGAGCAGAGAGGCGTCAGGGGGAGGCGTGGGCAGCGCTCCCGGCAGCAGNCCCGGCCCGCACCCCGTCAATGCAAGCGGTTCCTGGAGTCCAAATTTCCCTCCGCCAAACTTTTTTCCCGCTGATAAGAAGTCAGGTACCTCACCCAGCGAGGATGCAAAAACTTCAGCAGCGGCAAAAAATGAAAAACAAAACAAAAAACCAGAAGGAGCGATTTGCGGATTTCCAGCAATTCCACGCGAACGCAACTTTTAAAGCCGAAAAGCTGGAAACGTTCGCCCGGG
>VYXC01011691.1:897515-1004088 GCA_013397175.1 Platysteira castanea | reverse complement strand
AAACCCAAAAAGACCCCTTTTCAGCGTCTCCACCAGGCCTTTATGAGCTTAATTCAGCGCAACCCAGCCCGAAACACTTTTACAATGTAATTACAGCCCTACAAATTGTTTGCCCAAATCTCATCCTGGATAAGGATTTTACAATTAGCAAACAGTTATTACTCTTAGGGCTCGCTGTGAGGAACTGCTCAGCTCGCCTCTCCGCCCGTGAAAGGCCGGCCAGAAAAAAGAAAGAAAACTTAAAGGAAAAAAAAAAAAAAAAAGAAGAAGAAGAAGGGGGAAAAAGGGCTAATCCGGACAGCAATTAATCATCTATTAAACGGGAAAAAGTAAACGGCCAAATCCGCGCTATCCCGGTAAACTCCTGCCGCGGCGGATGCGCTGCGCTGCATCTCGCCCAGTCGCCTTTTTAGGAAAGCCGCTCTGTTTTGGGGTTGTTTGGTGTTTTGTTGTTGTTTTTTTTTTCCCTCCGAAAACTTGCTGTTTTGCGGGAATCTATTTAAGCTTGTCCATCGCCTGGTGGAAAGGGTGAGGGGCGGGGGGAAATAGGGATAGGGGAAAAACAATAAGGAAAGAGCGAGGGGGTATGGTGGGTGCGGCGGGCCGGGCAGCGGCCTCGCTGCGGAGCGCTGNCATTAATACTGAAATTTGAAAACTGAAATAGGAACAACCAGAAGAGCGAAACAAACAAGAAACCGCAGAAGAAAGCATTGGAAAGGCGGCCGGGAGATAATCCAGGAATGCTTCAGATAAGGAAGGGGGGGAACGATACGTGCGGAGATACCCGAAAAGTCAGAGCCTGATGGAACGGCTGAAAGAGGGACGGGGGTGAGGGGAAAACCCGCACTTGTTTAGAGCCTATTAAAGGTCAGATCGGGGTGGGGAGTGGGGTGCGGGCGATGATAAAAGGAGTTTAAGCGCGAGGGGTTTAAGCGCGCAGATGAAGCGCAGCGCCAGGGTTTGGGGGAGTTCTTTACTGGCTCCCGATGCAGAAAACAAAAGAGCGGCGGGGGCCGCCCGAGAGTCAGGCCACNCGCCTGGTGGAAAGGGTGAGGGGCGGGGGGAAATAGGGATAGGGGAAAAACAATAAGGAAAGAGCGAGGGGGTATGGTGGGTGCGGCGGGCCGGGCAGCGGCCTCGCTGCGGAGCGCTGCGCGCCTGTACGCGCTACTGCGCGGGGGCCCCCCCCCAGACGGCGACTGGGCCTTTGGCGAAGGGATCCACCGAGCTGAGACACAAAAAGGCGTCTGGGGAGCAAGGAAGCCTCCTCCACANCGGCCGCCCGGAGCCCCGGGAGTCCGCGGGGGCCGGGGAACGGGAGCGGGGACTGCCCGCTCCCCCCACGGCCGGCCCTGAAGCTTGCAGAAGTTATGGAGGGGTTTGATTAATTAAATGGAGGGCTTCATAAAATATTTCCTAATAAAATTTACGGTTGTCTTAAAAGTTTCTAAACTGCGCTATAATTTTTTTTTTCATAAATAAATTAACTGGGAAATGAGTTACTGGCCGGGATTTTCGAGACTTCAACGGTGACAGCAGTGCCGGCGGTGGGAGTGAAGGCACCCGCACACAAAAGGAGTCTTTCAGGGACAAAAGTTGCGACGGCTGCCAGGTTTTCCCCGCGGTGGCACCTCGGGGTAGCCCGGGCAAGGCAGCGCAGAGCCGACCTGAGCCTTGTCCTTCCTATTTCACTCTACAAATAGAAAATTTCAGCCTAAAATCCGTAGACTAACCCCTGAACCGGTAACACCATAGTGTTTGGGTTGTTAAAGGTTTTTTTCTTACACGATTTAGGTTCTACAAGTTCATTTGGGTTAATTTGAGAACACTGCTCCGTGCCGGGGTTCGCGACGATCCCTGCCTTTAGCCCATGCGCCCCCCGGCACTTCTGTACTCCCTGCCGATGCCAAACGCTCTTTCTTTCCTGTCGATGTTCCTAAACTTCTTGTTGAATTAAATAATAATAACAGTAAAAGAAATTGCTGGATAAAACAGTGGCTGCTTAATTACAAAAAAAAAAAAAAAAAAAAAAAAGAAAGAAAGAAAAAAACACCAGAAAAGCCGCTTGGCTGTTCTGCATCCCAAGGATTGAGCTGTTGTGCCGTCTACTGGGAGTCGGGAAAACTACAGCCAGAAAATCTTCCAAATTTTCTGCGAGAGAAAAGTCCAGTTTTCGGCAATTTGGAGGGGTCGGAGACGCCCAATTGCTCAGTAGAAGAAAAGCGACCCCAGAGAGAAAATTCGTAGAGACACTTATTTTTCCCTTCGGCTGCACCTGTATAATTGTATAAAAACTCCACTTTTTGGTGTTTAGGGTTTTACTGACTGCAGAGCTTGGAGTGATGATATGGTAAAGATGGTTCGAGTTTACTCGTGGGAGGCAGTTGGACATTAGCTAAATATGTAGGAAAGGGGAATTTTGTTTTTTTTAAAAAAGAAGGGGAAAATAGTTGCGAATGGTTTAAAAACTTCTCCCCCGCCACAAGCGGGCTGCAGCCTGTGGGCAGAGGGAGATCCCAATCCGGGCAGTTCCCACCCCGATGATGCTCTCGGAGGGCAGCGGAGGCAAACACTTTGATGCCGCTCCTTGGTGGAGCAGCAGGAGGGGAGTTCACGCCGGCCCAGCGTTAGTCTCGGTTTAGAGGAAGCAATGACGTTGCTGTTTTCAGTTCCCGAACCTTTGCCCGTGCCCGAGCCGCGGGTGCTCCCAGGCAGATGCAGCCTAGCTGGGTAATTCCCCTCTCTCCTCTCCCTGCCCACTTGCTTCTCCGCTCCCGTGGCGCCTGGAATGCTCTCCTCAAAAATACAAAGAGCAAGAAGAGATTAAAAAAAGAGGACCAAAAAGTTTTTGTTTTTGTTTAAAAACTCCAAAACCCCAAACTTCTAACAAAACCCTTGACTTTTACGAGGCGAGAGCCGCAGAAGGGCTGTGAAATGCAAAGCCTCTGTCGTATTCACAGACAGTGCCAGCAGCCGACTGGACACGGAGATAAAAATCTAATGGTCTACGTGAACTCCAAGGAGTGTTTTAAAGCAAAGATCTCTAAGCGCCTATTTTCAGTCCACACATATGCCCGCACGTAGCCTAAAAAAGACGGAGACACCCACGTAGCTGAACAATAGCGGGGATTTCTTTTAATAGGTTAAATGAAGGTATAAGAAAACCCTCCTGCCACTTGTAGCAGACCAGCTCCGACAGCTCTTTGCCTTCAGAACCACTTGCCAGAGTTCAACAGAGGGTGACATTAGCCTAAAATGTTTGATACTTTTTCTTTTATTCTGGAGACTTTTCCCACTTCTGCTGGGCTAAATTCAGCTCCCAGTTTATCTCTGCGGGTAAAATTGCTGTCTTTGAAGGAAACAACAATCTGCGTGATCTTTTAATTTTTATTTTATTTTATTTTTATCAAGAAGGTATTACGAATACTTTCCTCAGTGTACACAAAGCAGAAATTAAATGATTGAGTGTCCCTGGTGTAAAAAGTCGAAGGCCACTCTCCTAAAAAGTTGAACGAAGTATTTTACCCGTTCATCAAAGTCTGAAAATACTTACAACATTGTACAAGAAGCAAATTAGCGAGTAACAAAATAAAAGCTCAATGTGAAGCGACAGAGAACTGAATATGGGCGTCTGACAGTACCTCGGCTGAACTAGAGCAAAGAGGAATTTTGTCAGAACTTTTCGATTTGATGTTTCCCTCCAAACTAATTTTCACTCTTGCTTCATTCCTATTACCTGAGTCCATCTGTAGCTCGGCTAATGAGCCCATTACTGCATTATTTCGGCGTGCCTCTGATGCCGATCGCAGAGGATGAGCACTCATCAGAGCAGGGATCTGGGGCTATTCAGCCCGGTGGGATGGGAGGGAACCCGGGGCTCTCTGCAGGCTCGGAACTCTCGGAGGGGACTTTCCGCAAACGATACCGTCTAGGAAAAATCGGGTGCAAATCTATTACGCTTTATAAATTAGGAAAATAAAGGAAAATAAGAAGCAAAACCCTGTGCCCGACAGCGCGGTGCGGGACGGGGCTCGGGGCGGTCCCGGGATCCCCAGCCCCGCCAGCCCGACGGCATCGGGCACCGACCTGTGCCCGGGCTGCAAGGGGTTGGGGAGGCGGGGGAGCGTGTCAGGGTCCCTGCAAACCCCCGTCCCGAGAGCTACCAGCTGCCCGCCGTTCCTCCCAGGACAGCTCCAACCGCTGCTATCTGCATCTGGGGGTGTATTATCACAGGCTTTTGCATAATTGCATATTGACTTTACTAAATGGATCTGCGGAGCTATTTAAACATCCCTTTCTTCCACCCGCAAACAATTCTCTCGGCAAGAAAGAAAAAAAAATGCGGGGGTGAGGGGAGATGCAAAAGAGCTTCCAGTTGCTCCTGCTCCTTCTTTTTGTGGCGTTTCTTTGGGTACAAGTGGCTCTAAGCGGTTTGGATCCAATTTGGTGCACACGAGTGCAGGGAAGCAAAGAGGATCTCCAGTAGCATGGGTGACAGCAGGATGGGTGGCTGTCACTCACTTCGGGGTCTTTGAGGTGAGTGCATGGATATATGCGTCCCTCTGAGCTCCCTTGGACAATTTTTGGCCAGCTGAGATGGCTGTGAGAAAAGCCTCTGTGGGTACGTGTGTGTGCATGCACAATGAAGGACTGCTTTAAGGACAACTTAGGAAAAACCCTCCTTGTTAACCATTTTTAAAACCTCCCTTAGAGGAGAGGCACCCAAACGTGGCACTCCCCTTTCCCCACACCTCCCCACTCACAGCAGTGCCCCACAAGCCACCTCAGACCCAAAGCAGAGGGCTGGGCTTTGGCCCCAAGGATAGGTGTGCTCATCCCACTGCCACCCCTCTCCATCCTGCACTGGAAGCTGCCCTCACCCTTGAGCCTTGTAGGGGAAGGCGGCCTCCTCCCTCACCAAGCCTGGGTCCCCAAGGCAGCAGCTGTGAGAAGCAGGCAGGGAAGGGGAAAAAAAGTGAAGGAGGGAAGGAGGGGAATCGAGGAGGGAGGCACTGAAAGCTGCACTTTCCTCCGAGCAGAGCAAGCATCCCCTCGGAGGGGCCCCAAACCCAGGAGCTGCCTCCCGAGCCCTGGGCCTCCCACAAGGCAGCAGCAGCATCTCCTCCTCCACAGCCCTGCAGCCACGGCGGGGGCAGCCCCACATCCTGGCTTGGTCCCTGAATGCTCCATGCCGGCCTTGCAGGTCTGCAGTGAGGGGACAGAGACGAACAGGGACAGAGCCAGGCCCAGGCACTGGTTTCAGATGGGTAACTCCAGTGGTCCGGGGCTTCTGCACATCCTTCATAATGACATGATGCTAAAAGTCACTTTCTGTGGCTTGGTTAAAGGGTTCATATAAAAGATCTGCTGGGATCTGCAGCTGTCAAGAGGAAACTGCAGTCAGAATAATCCACCAAGATTTATCAAGAGAATATTTCCTTCCAGCTTACCCCACTAGAGCACTTTTTTAACCTAGAGGATGCTAGCTTTGCTTGAAAAGCTGTAATTACACCTAAAAAAAAAGCTTTCCTGCTCTTATCCTCAACTTAGCTGTGGGAAGAAGACACAAAATCAGAGAGACACCCAGACTCTGGAAAGGAAGTACTTTTTATGTGGAACCAAAGAAACATCTCATAGAATCATCAACTCAGCTCTCCTGCAATGCTATTTCCTTGCATTTAGCAGAATTTAGATCAATTAAGTACTCTCTCTTTTAGCTAAGAGGGCTTTAAGGAGAACTAACCCACATTCAACTTTTCAGTTCAGATTTCCAAAGACATTTTTTTTATTCTCTCAACACAACAGTGACCACAGTCCATTGAAAATTTGGCACCTAATTTCTGCAAGAGATACAAACCATCTTCAGTGAATGTGGTGTTGCCTACCAGCCAACTCTTATTGCAAGTCACTGGGATAAAGTGCCTAAGTCACCTCTGAAAAGGGTTGTATCTGAGGGCAGATATGCATCACAGCACACATAGCCATGACCAAAGTAGCTCTGAATCCCTCCATTGTGGAGCCAATTAAAGCACATCAGCACGCTCTACCCGCCCAAGCAGTCCCCGAGGGATTTTGGGGACACTGAATTCTTTGCCTCACCCCTCTTCTTGCTTCAAAACACTACTTTCATGACTCTGCAGATGTAAACACCACCAGAAGAGAGTGCAGTTTATGAGATACCATGCAGATGCACTAAACCATCTATAGCTTCAGCCTCCTCTCCATTTCTAACATCCCTTTAAGTTTGATCTCCCTCAAGTGCATCCCCTGAAACAGGACCACTCACCCAAACAATATGTGACAGCCTGTGGTTTAGGGGGTGCCACTTTAGCAGCTGAACATCTTATGAGCATGTGTGCTCGACAGGAAATCCTCATTCCCTGACAGCACTTGAAACACAAAGTTTTCAAGGGCCTCAACCAAGAAAACATGATGGTCCAAGAAGCAAAGGCGACATGCTTTGCCTCTTGGGCCTCTGCTGGAAGACAAGCTGTTCCCACCCCTCTCTTCATTAACTCATAAACGGAAACTTTGGACCTTACCCAGAGCTCTCCCCCCACAGAATATCTTGCTTTAAATTATTTTTCCAGTATCATCCAAGATCATATTTTTCCTTTTATGTTTCCAAATTGAAGTTTATTATAGTTGTCTACATTGCTGATCAGTTGTAAGCCTTTCCATTCTTTTCCTGTCCTTGTTAACTATTTGAAATGCTTCTTACTTGGATCTCCTTCAAATTTTCATTACTGTACTGCTCACCTCGTTTTTGTACCAAGGCCATCTTGCTTTGCATTTATTCACGCCAAACTTGAGGACACAACTGTTCCCTGTCCTCTGCTGTACAGCACCACCAGATTCACTTTTTTTCTACTCTTTTCCATCCACAGTTCACCTCTCTGCTGATGAAGACACCCTTGCTGGGTTTAACCAGTGCCAGCCACATTGTCCTTACCATTAGTGTTACATTTCTAGTTATTCTTGCTTCTTCCCGAAGCCTTTGAAGTCGTGTAGAGACAATTTGATTCATTAGTACACTCAGCCTTGCAGTAACTCTAGCTTCTGCTTCAGTTTCTCTATTAGAAGCACATGTTGGGTCTACAACTTAGGGGAAAGCTCCACCCTCTGACTTCCCCACACAGTTCAAATTCTGCTCTGCCTCACTGAACTCGAGGGTCTGGTGCCTTTCTGCCCTGGGTTTCCATACGTGGAAACCTCCTCCTCCTCCTCCCTCCCTACTGGTATGACAAACTTGTGAGCACTATGCTTTCTTTTTCTGAGTGTCTCCACACTAGAGGCTTTTACAGCAGTTGGACATATTTGCAGTTCTCCTCACATTTTTTCAGAAGAGCTGCAATTATCCCCAATATTTCCTTAATGGCTTAATGTAGGCTGAGATCCATCAGCAGCACTTCACTAGACGTCCTTATGTCACCTTCATTGTCCTTGTTGGGTCAGGAGGCAGGTAACCACCTCATTTCTTCTTCTGGCCTTCAGGATGCAGGGCCAGGCTCCTCCAGGAGGGACCACTCTACAGGATCTCTTGCCTTCTTGACTCAGGTGGCTCCTCCCAGAGCTATGTGCCACATACTACTCTCCAAAAGTGGCAGTGTTGGCACCAAGAATATAAAATGTGGCTTGACACACATTCCTTGCTTGGTCTTCTGGTCTGCCCTGCTGCTGTGCTATGCCCCACAGAGGGTTTTCACCTGCACTGATTGCTTTTGCACTGCCCAGTGGGTCTGTGTGCTCCTATAAACACATGCCAAGATCACCACAAACAACCACTAAGTCTCAGAGGAACTTTACCTCATAAACGTGTTAAAAACCCCCAGTGTTTCAAGTAAGAGACCTCCTAAGAAACTCCATCACGGGACCACTTGCTTCTCTGGGCATGTAGTTTATTCCATTCCCTCTTTCCACTTTCCAGTGCTTTTCATAAAGCCCTTCTTACCTGCCTGTCTCTTAATATAGATTTTGTTTCGAATGCCAAGCCAGCCTGCCTCATGTTTTCCCTTGGATCTGTTCCCTGCTTCTAGCCAAAGTTGCCTGTGGATCCTGCTTTGAAGTTCTTCTGTGACACATTTGCTGCTGTCGGTGACTCTTCCCTTGGCTGACGTCACCTCGGGGGTCCCTCTCCAGCAGGCTGAGAATCACACCGCCTCTTTGATCAAAATGAAATCCATTTACAAGTGCCCAATGAGCCGGCACAAACAGACCCCAGGTTTCTAGACAAAACTAGCTGAAATAAAAATGTGCCAGTTTTAACTTCAGTTGAATCCTTAATCTAGATAAGGTGAACTCAGAATAAAAAAAATTTAAAAAATTCCAATTTATGAGCACTTTCTATTTGTTTAGCTCAAATTAGTCCCTCATCATCAAAATTGGTGTAAGATCAGGTTAAATCAATTTAAGTGTCCATACAGTGGTTCACCTCTATATTTTAGAAAGTGAATTTAAAATTACACTTCAAATCAGTTTTATGCTTGGAAAAGGCTTTTTTCTAGAGACCAGCTGGGCCCTGATTATGAATGGTGTTCAGCTCCAGCAGGTCTGGGTGAAGATGGTATGAGCAGATGGATCTCAGTGATGCTGGAAATGAGACTCAGTCTCAGCAGCTACGGCAATTCAGCCTGCACATCCTTCAACCCCCAGTAAAACCTGGCTCTCAGTGGCTGTTCCAAGGAGCTGAAGTGGGCAGACTCTATGTTAAAAAAGTTCATTTTTCTTTGTGATTATGTCTTGAGACTCTGCATACATTTGCAAAGTTATTTTCCTGAACCCAATAAGCACAGCACTTGTCTAGAGTAAAAATGAGGGGTTTCAGCCCAAAACATCACCTCCACTTTACTAAGCTTTTCCTTTTCAAGTACTTATAACTGTTGATGGCTACGTCAAATCAACTTCAAATGAAGAAAGGAAGGAAAGAAGGAGGAGAGGTTTGGCAGTCAGTTGACTTTGTGTAATCCATATTGTCTTTAAAACTTCAAGTCCTTCCACAAGGAGGACTGTTCCGACCTCAGACAAGTTGTGGAAAACAGTTTGAAATAAAATATATTTAAAGCATTGGGGAAGTACCTTCTCCATGTGCTCAGTTCTTCGCTTCCCAACCATTTCCCAAGCAGTTTGCTGTGGTGTCCTGAATCCATGTGCATGCCAGGCGTGCACTGGCACTTGTACCCATGCCACCATCCTCCTTCCTACTCAAAAGTCATCCATCACCCCACCAGCTTCTCACCTGAATTTATTTTGATAGTGTCTTTTTTTGATTGGATTTCTTTGCTGTTGAGCCTGTAATTTAGTTTTGCTGCCATAAATAGTTAACCCCACAACGAGAAGCTCTGAAACAATCCCTGAAGGTATTTGGCTGGCAGCGGCCAGGTTTTAACACTCAGGTTTTCTTTTTCCCTCAAGACCCAGAAAAATGATGGGTAATCAAATACCACTGGGATCACTGGTAGAACTGTTCTCTTGCCGAAAAGAGGGTACAAGCTTTCCTGATGGGAAGAAAGGTCTGGAATAAAGAGAATTTGAGCTCTGACATCATGACGCATCAAATAATCAAGCTGATCCCTTCACTTTCTCACCCAGTGGGATCTTATTCCCAGGCTGGTTTTACATCAGCACAGGGACACAAAGGCAGAATTTATGTCCACTAGTGTGCATTAACTCCTGTCCTAACCAGTACTAATTACCGCTAATTATGTGGGACAGTGTTAATTCTTTTAGCAGCATTATCGCTGGCCTTACACTTCTGAAAGTGCCTTTGGGTGAGGCAGCTCACTTTGAAGAGATATTTATGTGGGGAATAAATATAGAGTAGCTAATACACTGTAAATTTACACCACTGGATAGCAGGCTTTAAAGGAGGTCTTTGGGCACAAAGACAGGCAAACCCTTGAGTAAGAACTACTCAATAGAAAAGGTGGCAGGATCACCCTGTGCGATCTCGGGAAAGTAATTTTGATCTGGCATTTCTCTTCTGTAAAATTGGAAAAATAATACGTCCCTTACTCTCTCAAGGGTACAATATTTATTTTCTCTGCCTTGCCAATCATTCTCTCTGCTTTTAAAAAATATTCTCCAAATCCTAATTGTTTTTATGTGTTTGCAGTATAAGACATAAAAGACATAAACCCATCATATTTTCTATACTGTATTTTCCCCATTGTGCTGTGCTGCTAACATGAGCACTTTGCTGTGCAGAGGCCTGGCTATTTGCTGAAAGGACGAATTAAGACATCTAAAATGCTTCAGCATCTTGGCTGAGTGGCACTGCAGAGCTGGAAGGTATCATTAGGCGAAATGGCTCTTTTCTGCCAGAGTGAGAAGCCCAGATATTTTTCAGAGGATTAAGGAAAACCGGTTCACATTCCTCTGTGACCTCCATCCTGCAAATATAGGGCAGGAGGCCACAGCTTTGAATCACAGAAGTCCCTTCACTCCCTTTGGTTTGCGTGTTTCTCTCCTGACTGGGATGTCAGCATTCAGCTCGGGAAGTCAGGAGACATCAGATGATCACAGCCCACCCTGGTATCAGTATCTTTGCAGTTTAGCTTGGTATTTCTCCTTCCAGAGTCTGCACGGTCACCATGAATACTCAGCATCATGGTCCTGGATGATTTTGTTGATGTCTCCTTCAGCAAGAGCACTAAGTCAGGAGGCTTTGCTGTTAGACCATTAATGTCTGGTCCCTTTGACCCCAACAAGGGGCTGGTGCCCAGCAGTCCATCAGATCCATGGAGAAAGGCCAAAAATCATCGCATGGTGTCCTGCCAGGCAGCAGAGCTGCTGCTTCTCCCCATAACCGGTGTATGCAACAATCCAGGCCGTCTCTGCCTCTGAGGGTTTCCCATTTTTGGATGGACCCTTGCCCTTGGGTCCCCTCTTCAGTCTCACTGGCAGCCAGTGATATTTTTCCAGCCTCTCCCATCACTGGCACTTCATTGCTCTTCCCTGGTTACTGAGCAGGTGGACGTGGCAGCGCAGTGCCTGGGAGCCTGCTCCTGCAGCGCAGGGGCACTGATGATCTCTGGGGCTTCAGAGATGATCTCCACATGCATAGCTCCTTAAGACACCCTGAAGAGATGCTTCCTTCCAGAAGTAGTACGCTGGGACACCCTTTCCACTTACCACACTGGAAATACTTATTCCAGCCTTTTTTACTGCTCATGCAGCAATGCCCTTGTCAGGCTTGGGGGTCTCTAACCTGAGGCAGGGCACATCTTCCCCAGGATGCTTTCTTTAGGACCTGTGTACTATATTTGGGGTTGTTTTCATCCTCTCCCTGACCATTTGGCTATTTAAAATAATTTTTCTGAGTGTTTCTCTCAACATTATGTCCGGTAAACTGGAATCAGACATATCACAAATGGTTTTTTCAGTAAGTTACCTTTATACCTGCAGATGGACACCAAGGGTCTTGACCCTGAATAAAGCAATTTTCCATCTGCTTTTTTGGGTTTTAGGTGAAAGAACAGGAGTATTGTTTGCCCAAATACAGCAATACAGAAATATGCTTTAGTGCTGGGCCTGGACGTTTGGCTGTCTCCTCCTCTGCCTTCCCCACCTACTTTTATGGATAAGAGGCAAGATTTGGCCTTTGCAATCAAAATGAACTTTTGCACTCACTTCTCTCTCAATTCCTAAAATTTTAGACTTAATGAGAAAAGAAAAAAAGGGAGGAAGACTGCACTTTCGGCAAATTATTTTGCTTTTCCACTTTTCCCTGTTTGCATATGATGCTTCCTCACAGAAGTTCCCTCCAAACCAACACCTGAAAAGGCTCAGGTGAGGGGAACAGAACAGCTTATCCTCTCATTTCCCCCAGTTTTAACCCACTTACAAATGTACTGACTGGATTTATGGGGCTGTAAGGAGTGGGACTGACCTCTGTCCTTCTGTACTCCCTGCCAAAGAGCCAGGGAGAGACAAGCAGCTTCCAAGAGGCTTGTTGGTTTGTGTTCATCAACAGCAGCTGTCAGACAGCTCTCACTGAAGCTCCCTACCCTTTCAAAACCATCACAGCTTTCTACTTCGTGTAGAAATATGCAGCAGTTTCGTTTGAATAAAACCTGCATGAATAAAAATTTAATCTAAGGCTATCACTGCTCTAACAGCAATAATTTCTCTTAAAGGCTCAATACAAAGAATACTAAATACTGTCTATAAATAAGATTGTATTTAATAGAGAGGAGAAGCAATTTAATAAGCTTACTAGTAAAATCTTCTCTGCCACTTTCAACCCCAATATAGGTCTTTTTTCCCAAGCAAAACTGGCTTGTTACAAGGAAAACTTGGGCCCCAGTAAACTGTGATTTTTTAAGGTGAAGTCACTCAATTCAAGCTTTCCTGTCCAAAAGGAAGAGGAAAAATATCTACTTAAAGGAAATATTAGTTAATCAGAGGACATCCCTTTCATAATAGAAGCTACTAGGGGATTTAAAAGCACATTCTAATTATAATAGTTCCCTAATTATCTGCCTAACATCTCATTTTTCTGTCTAATCCCACTTTTAATTATAGAGTACCTTTTTTTGCCCATCACACAACTGAAGTACTCTATTTTACTGAAAATAAATCCTTTTAAATGGGGATGTCAGACAAGAAATATTGTCACTGCACCCTGGAACGTGCATGCTGTCTGGGAGGGAAATGCCTTGCCAGTGGTTTTGGATAAAGCGCCTGGATGTTCCTTTTAGAAACAGTCTCATTTAAAGCTTTCCAGGTTTTCTCAAGTAAAAGAAAATGCTCTAAACCACACTGGGTTCTGCAACTGTGTCTGGAGGCAAAAGTTTTCACGTCTTTAGCTTCGTTTCCCAAACTCTTGCAGCTTGGCCTCCCTACCACTGATGTTCGATGGGATCCCCACCACCAGCTGATGGTGGAATAGGATTTGGCCTTTGAACCAAGCCAGCATGCAATTTGCAGAAAGGAAGCAATATTTGAGCTATGTTATCTATGAGCATCTGGTCATCAAGATCTTGCTTAGTGATTAGTGAGCCAAGAGGAAACCCTGTGGAGGAGGGGGAGGAAATCCCGCAAGCAGGGTTCCCATTTCCAGCCCCACCATGAGTTTCCTGCCCTATCCTCCAGCAGATCTCAGCTCTCCACTTCACGAGAATAAAAAAAAAAAAAAAAAATTACCCTTCAGGGAAGTTGTCAGGCTTAATGGATGTTTATAAATCGCTCGAACAAAAGGTGCTATGTCAGTGAAAAGTACTCATCCCGATGATTATTCAAATGCTCATTAAAATGCATTTTGCTCTATCCTTTCCCTTGGTTTGTGTGGGAGGCAATTGAAAGATTTAGTCTTTGTGGGAAAGCGGGAGAGCTCGAGCACTTTCCTTTGGGTGTGGGAGCGGCAAGTTTGGGGAGTTAAGGACCTTTGGCATGCAGGTAGGGTTTCATCCAAGGCCTTTAGGCTCCCATCCAGGCTGCAAGCTGTGACAGACCCAGGACTGGCAAGTTCCCTCCAGGAAGACAAGCCAGCGATTAATGGTACCAACCCCTGCTCAAATTTGCATGTATCATTTCCTTAGCTTTACTCCTGGTGGAATTAGGGATCATCCTTTAGTGAAAATTATTCTTAATGTGTATTTAAGCATTAAAAATGAATATGCGTGTGTAATAAAACTTAGGGAATAATTTATAAACAGCTAACGTAATGTGAGATATGGAAGAGCTGGCTGCCCTGCAAACCTGTGCAAATGCATGTATAATGCCAGGATGCTTCTTCCCTCATGGATGTTTCATTATGTCTTGCTGACCCCTTCATGGCAGCTTGGTCTGCCAAGGTCTGCTGGCTATTCCAGGTATTAAAAGCTGAAGAAGACACAATAGATCTTTTCACTGCATCAGACAGCAGCTTGGCACTGAGCTGGCAGCCTAGACACAATATTTTTCACCCTCTGCAGCTCCGTGAAGCTGCATAAGCAACCACCTCCCCTCAAATACCATCCATGATGAACAGGAACATTTTTTCCTGGTAGCTGAAATAGAAGAATTTCTGCATTAGCTCTGAAAATGAAAAATATGGCTTCCCTGGGGAGCAGTTTCTAACCAAAATGCAAAGAATTTTATTCTTTTTTGGGCAAAAAGTTGCTGCAAGTAATAGTTAATACAGTTTCTAATTAAAGTGCATTTACTTGCTCTTATCATCCTGTTCAGAGGATGAGAGTTGCTTTTGCAGGGCACCATGGATGCTTCCATGTGCAGTTCCCCTCCACTTACCCTTGCAGCTGTCACATAAAGCATCAGTAGTGACCCCTCCACTACCATTTTGACTTCTACTTTTTTCCCCTCCCCTGGGAGTTACTTTTTCTGTCTTGTCCTCCCTTTATGCCAGGCAAACCCTCATTGTCACTGCAGGCAGCTGCTGGGATGAACTCAGCCTCCTCTAGAGTATTACACAACCACGTGAGCTGGCACTTCTTGCACCTCCTCTGCAGAGGCTGGAACAGAGTGTGCGAAGCATGAACCAGGGGTGAGTCAGGCTCCATGAATTTCTCTCCTCTGTGCAAGCCCAGTCTGATCCTGACTATATCCCAACCTTTTCTCTGCACCCATCAGCAAGCAAGAACCAAACTTGGTATCACCTTGCTTGATGGCTCAGTCAGCCAACAAACTGCTGGGTTTCAAGTCCTCCTTTATTTTTTTTTTTTATTTTGCAGCCAGTGCCTTTTTTCCCTCTGGTCCTTTAGGGCTTTCCTTGCTTTGCTCATGTGCTGTTCAGTCTGTGTTCTTGCAGGTTTTGAAGTGGCCTTCAGTGCTTTCCCCTCTCTCATCCAAGACTCGGATGTGATACACACCAAGGAAACAGAAAAGGGGGCAAGCTGTGTCCACTGGAGCCTTCCTGCCCTACTCTTCATTCTGACTTGTCTTCATCCACTGCCCACTGTGGTGTGCACTGACTCTACCACATCCCAGAAGATGGAAAGAGATGTTTTTGTTCAAATATTGCTCGGCTCATTCTTCTTTAATAAAGTGATCCTTTAGTTTCATTTTCCCTCACTTTATCTCTCAGTTAATTCAAATAGCATCTGCTGGGCATACCAGTGGTATGACTGGCTGCTCTTCTAGCAAATCTAGTTGGTTTAGTCAATTAGACTGGCAAGTGAACTTTTTCAGCATGGTAAACTACCCTCTGCCGAGGGCTGATGCTCCACGAGACTGGTGAGCCCCAGGAAAGAGGGACCGTGATCTGATGAGATTGCTGGACTGACAATAAGAGTGTTTGAGGACAAAACCAGCATCCCCAGGACAGATTGAGCTTGCTTAGGAAAGGCCAAAAGCCCCTGCATCCCCTCGCAAATCTGCTCCTGGTGTGACACTCCAGCTAAATCTGGCACTGTGCCAAGGCACACATTTTTCCTTGTCAAGTAATTAAAATGCAGTGGGCAAGTGATGGAGTAGCAGGAAGGTGGGGGATACTGAGCACTTCAAGCAGTGGACAGGAATTTGTTTTCTCATCCCCTTCACAGATGTGCAGCAGAAATTTAATGATCACTTAGAACAAAACTTCCCTATAGATTCTCAGCACTGGTCTAAATTTCAATTAAGGTGCTCGTTTTGGCACACAACACTTTGGTAACCCAGCTGTGCCTTACATCCCATATCTAAGGTCTGAAAACCTGGTCCTCAGCTCTTTGGAAGCCTCACTTCTGCAAGAGGAGCTGTTAGACCTTCTAAGCTTTTCTACCACCCTCCGTGACCTTCCAGTCTGACAATTTTAAAAGAAGCTGTTTTTGCACAAGAAGGTGTTAGTAACATCAGTCTTGTTGATACACAATATGAAGGGTGTCTTCAACGCTGGAAGGACACAGGCATGCAGACGATATTACTGACAACTAAGCAAGAGTAACACTATCTTGCTGTGGCCAATAAGATTGTGGTAAACTCTGATGCAGACTTATCCACTACTTAATTATCTAGAAATCAGCCCCCACGTAATGCTCATCTTTGTGCAGAAGCTTCTGCCCCCTAATAATGATGCCCAAGAGCATGGGCTCACTGCTGCCACTTGTTTGGAGCAACGCTCAGATCGTGCTCCTCACAGATGACAGACTGAGCCTCTGCCAAAGCGTAGCTGCAAAAGAGATTTACATAGATCAGGAGCTTCTGCCTAAAGCTTGAAGAGATGTCTGGTGGGGATGCAGAGGCAGGTACAGCAGACCTCACAAAGCCAGATGCTACAAAATCATCAAGGGCATGAGCTGAAAGTGCAGATTGCTGGGGTTTTTTATGGTGAAACGTCCCCCTTCAGCCCTACAGCTTTCATTGCAAAGCAGCAGTAGAGGAGGTAGACCTTGGTCCTGCTCAAGGGCTCCTTCTTTTGTCCTTTATCCTCCTGACTCTCCTCTGCCAAGTCTCAAGGCAGTCTGAGGTCATTTCCCCATCTAATTACTGCTAGAGACAAACCCCTCAATTTGTTCCAGGACTTGAGGAGCAAGATGGAATTTTTTCTTGCCATAAAGATATTTAAGCAGAAACTCTGTTGGCAGAAATGTGTGCGTTTACTGCCCTATCTGCATTTGGATACATTCTGGTACATGGGATGATGCAATCCTTGTCTATCTCAACAGAAGCACAATTTAAGAAATTCCCTGTTTTTTCTGATGGTTGGACATGCTCTTCTCAGAGATCACAACTTATTCTATGTGTTTGTTGTTATTACTACTTATGTTCCCTTAGAAATAAAATCCAAAGAATCTTAATAAGGAGAAATAAATACCATTATTTGTGGTCTTTAACAAATAAGTATCATTAATTCCCTCTTATAATAAGTCCTATTAACTTTCCAGCTTTCTTACAGAAATCAGGATAGGATATTCTCTCAACAAATCCCCAAAACTAATAATCTCTAGAATCACCTGGAAGTTTCATGGTAAAAACTAGACTCACCCACATTAATTTTTCCCCTACAATCAAAGGTTTGCCAAATGTCTTGAGAACTCACATCAAACCCAATGGCTGTTGGTCGCTCCAGCTGCTGGAGCAACCACTTTCCCTACTTAATCTCAAATTTAGACCCATGAATTTTGTCCATGGCTTGAATTTACAGACGGCTTTGTTGCCTGGGGGAAGGGAGTAACACTTCCACACACAGTCATTTCTGCTTTGTTAAATTATTTGGAAGCTACTCTTCACATTAAGAGATGCTTTTGCAAATACCCCAAAGTTGGTAGCACTTCCAAGATGGTATCCAAAACTAATTGCACAGTAGAAGACAATTATACAATCCTCAAAATACTTCACATTTTGTCAGAAAATACTGTCTTGATCCCTGCTCAGTACAAATCACCAGAGGAATTTATCCTAAGTACCCCTAGATCTCATAACAAATTCCTGCTGCTTTTACAGGATCTATCTTTACAGGATCAGGCTCTTCCTCTCTGGATGGACAAACTTTGTACACAGGAGTGTGTGCAACATTGTTTTCCATCACCACAGAAATTCTCCTCACTTTGCTAGAACTGACACTGTTTCTTACGACCAAATGAAACTAGACCCTTACTGAAGACTGAACTTCAAGGGGGAATTCCATGCTGAAAAAGAACTGGAGTAATAAAGCTTGTCCCAGGCTGCCTAGTGTGACAGACAGGCAGGATTTCCTTGATGCTCTTTTTCCAAGGATGGGTTAGAGCACTAGGAGAGGCTCCAGAGGCAGCTCTGCAAAGCCCAACCCCCCAGTACATATTTTCACAAAATGAACCCCAAACTAACCAAACTTTCCAGCAAAAAACCTTACAAATTTCCAATGCTGCTGCAGAGGGGTACCTGTAGAAATATTAGAAGGAGCTACAACTAATCTGTTAATCATTGCTATTAATAATGAATTTGTCCTTCTGTGACTCTTTTCATCCACAGACATATCAAAGGACTAAAGGACACAAACATTAGCTAAGCATCACCATGTCTGTCTTACCGGCGGGGCCAGAGCAGTTTGAGAGATCTGGAACTTGGCACCCGGGATAAAGCAGTAACTTGCCGGAGATATTAAACTCTGGAATCAGTGCCAGAAGCAGGAGCCAAACAAAGCCTGCACTGGAATCAATTTTCAGGCTTTTTTGGGATGGTTCTGTTTCACTTATTTTTTAAAACAAATACGTGTGTGAGGAGCTGTGCTCATTATGGTGGTTTACTTACCGGAGGCAGAGCTCTGTCCGAGGGTAATTACATGTGGGTGTCCCCTCGGAGCCTCTGCTGTGTGGCAGACTTCACCCACGGAGCCTTCAAACACAAACACTGGAACAAGGCCTTTTTCTGAGATCCTGTTTATTTTTTGAGAAATGCTCCTGATTGAGATGGAAAACACTCTCCCATCACCCCTAAGGCCAAGAGTCCTTTCTTTTTCATGCTGGCCCCCATTATAGACTGCTCCCCCCCACCCCAATAAATCAGTTAACGCACCTATTTTTCATAATACATCCAGCTGCCTTACAAAAAAGCCAATGAATTATTCTTGGTTTTAGTGCAACCACTGAAAATATTTCAAAGTGAAAAGGAATTGACCCAACCTACTGTGCACATTATTTATTCAGAGGTAGTACAAAAACGAGTCCCTGATGTTACTAAAACAAATCCTAATAAGTACAGAGAGCATCAATTACAGGCTTCCCTTTATAGTCCTATATATCTCTTTCCCTTTCTAGAGATAGCATCACATGTGAGGGGCCACCGTGTTGGCTTTCAAATCTATTGAGCTTTCATAATTATAACCTCCATTTTAACCTCTTTTACAGAACACGCTATACCATTTCACGTTATGTTCCTTGAATCCCAACCAACCCCAGGCGAAAGTGGCTTTAAAGCTCGCCTCTGTTAAGATGTGCATAAAATGGGAAATATTAAGCATTCATAACCTTATGCATACATTACATCAGGGTGCCAAGCACAAGGAAGAGCAAAGCAAAATAGATCTTGGGAGCCTCACTTGGACTTTTGCTTTTAGCTCGGTAAATATTCAGCATGCACGTAACCTGACATAATGGAACCAGGGAAATATTAACTGCAGTGAAATAGCTGGATTTTTTTTTTTTTTCTGGTCCAGTCTGTATGGAATGTCCTTCTATTTAATCAAAAAGATTGGAATGATTCCTAATCTATCATAAAAAATTTTAAGGACATGATTAATTCCATTGTTTAAATGCTGTTTTATTGCCATAAGAAACTCTCATAAATGATCCCACACCTTTCCCTGTGATCATTTCCTTTTAAAGTAATATACTAATTAATTTCAATTAAATATATGTAAAAGAAGATATATTTTGAAAAATGCTTCTCCCTTGCCATTTGCTAATATAGTGAAAAAGTGTAAACCTTGGAACATTTAGCATAGAAAATATTAATTTTTGGTAATTTCTCAAGGGGACAATTTATTAAATGAAAGGCTTTTAACATTAGCTAAAAGCAGCCCTGTAAATCATGGGTGTCATCAAACTGCTTCATCACTTCATTAATTTAAAAGATTATTATATGCGTAACTGACATAATTTTGAACAATGTTACATGGTTAATTTATTAATGTAGAAAAGCAGAAATGACATGCTGAATTGATTTATTATTATAATTGTATAATTTTAGGACTTTTCTCTGTGACTTTCACCATCAGAACAAACGATTCCGGGTGAAATTGTGCCATGATTTAATTTTTTTCTTTTTTTTTTTTTTAAGTCAGGGCTACTCACTGATGTCTGCAAGGACTTAGGAAAAGGGGATCCAGCATAGCTCCTTGGTGTTTAAGTAGAAGCTGCTGAAAGACCTCCTTTACAGCCCATAATCATCTTGTGGTTTTAATAAATTTAAAGCACTTTTTACCCCTTTCAGTACTCAAAAAAAGATTTAAAAGTACTGTAGTTATGTTAAAAACCTGATTCTGAGCAAGCTTGCTTAAATGTGTGTATTTCTAAGTTTTTTACATGTACAGAAAGACGATTTTGGGTGATGGAGTTTGCCCAGCTCCACTGCAGACCCCAGAACCTCGCACAGCCCAGCCCCACAGTATTTTTGCTCATAATTATATTGGTGAGCAGTTAGTGCTGGCTTCGTGCCCACGATGAAATTATAATGCAACACCACTTCTGCATGGAAAGCACAGTTCAACTTATCTTCAAAACCAGTATACCACGTTGGGGATTTATTTTTAGATTGAAATGATGCGTGACTCTGGAACCCTGCAAAGCTGGCGGAACATTCCTTGTTTCAGCCCAAAGGTGCATGTGCAAGGGAAGGGAGGCACCACTGAAACAACTTTGCCTCAAAAATCAGGAATAAGGTTAAATCAAGAGCTGACTAAATGGGGCCCCAGATCATCACTTGGGCACACACTTCAAGTGTTCCTTCAGGAATGTTGCTCACATGCATCCCTTTAGCAGAGCTGAAAAAAGCCCAGCAATCCTCCCTGGCATCCCAGAGCTCTGTGTCCCAGTGCTGCAGCCAGGCCAAATTTTGTCACCAAAACTGTTATGGGTTTTGCCCGCGTTTTGGCTGAGTTCCCCAGCCCCCACTCACACTGCATGGCTACAGTTGTGTCTGGAACCAAGTTGTGTGGGTGCCTGGGTGACTGGGAAACACTCTCACAGTGTGTTTACACCCTAAGAAACAAACACCTTCAGAAACATGAGCCTCGTGGCAGGAAATCTTGTAAAGGGTGACTGCAGGTACCTCCTATTTGGAGCAGCATCTATGCTGCATGGGGAGATGTTGGCAGGTGCCAAAAACCATGGCAAGAGCCAGGCAGAGTAACTCCATCCTGAGCCATCAGCAATGCCCTGGTTGGACCTCCAGTGCCCACTCCCACAGGACACAGGTTTGTGTGGGGTCTGTATAACCACTAGCGTGGTACAGACGTCCCCAAAACCTTGGGTCATCTCCAGCCTTGCTTAACGCTAGTGAGGAAATCCCTGAAAGTTTGTGTCGCCTCCAGCCTCACCTAATGTTCATGCTAAGCAGCCAAACCGAGCTTTAGGGCTTTGATTACATCCCGAAAGAACCAGGAGCGGAATGGATACACTAACATCAAGGACAAATTGGTTTTGTTAAAACCCATCACATCAGCTGCACTGAGTTCCACTGTACAGGTGTGTGCTTGAGCTGTGGGCACCTGTATCGACCCAGGAGCATGGGGCTGGGAGTGGGGAAGTGTGGGCTGCACGCTGAGTGATGCTCGTGTGGGATCTAAAAGCCCGGGCATGTTCCCAGACTCCTCTCCTTTGTTTGTTTTGAATTATCATTAGATGACCAGACACCCAGGTCTGGCCTCTAGGAGGGCCATCTGAGACACCAATAATAAGGAGAACAGAAAACAGAGAACTTCACAGTGGATAAATTTAAAATACTAGTTAAAAACCGGACCATTTCAGAGCAGTGGTTAAGGTCCTCCATCATCAAATGGTGTCACAAGAGCATTCTGGGCAATTACTGACAATTTTTAAGAGAGTATTTTTCTTTCCCTGTAATCTTACATAATGCCTTTCATATGTAATACCCTGAGCATATGCAGTATGCAAAACACTCTACCAACTGTACACAGACAGAAATCATTTCGCCATTAAGCGCAGCCATGGCCAGGGCTGCAGAATGGTGACCAGATGGTCTGAGCACAGCACAGGCTGCAAGACTAAAGAGCAGGGAAAAAATTTTAGCTGGGGCAAGCCCGGGCTCTTATGAAAAGCACCATGTGGTTTTTAATGTGCACGGAGTGAAGACAGGACCTCTGATTTTAAGATACTACCCCCCAAGATGTAAATTATCCAGAAAGGCATCCTTCATGCCATGAAGTTTCAGCCCATCACTCACCTATATTATTTCAGTGCTCACAAGTTATATAGGGCATATTATAAATCTCCAATTATCTCTGGCATGTGTACGGTTGACTTTTATTTTTGATGATGTTGATTTTTAATTTTTTTTCCTAAGGGTGTCACTAAGGACATGGGGAAACAATTTAGGAGATNAATAAAAAAAAAAAAAAAAAAAAAAAAAAAAAGAGGAAAGATTTGAGCCAAATGCTTTCTTACAGGAAACATTTATTTGCACTTGAGTGTCTCATCTAACAAAGTTCTCCCATATTTTCCCACAACAGACAGGAACTTGTCTGCATTAGCATTTTAAGAAATGAATCCTAAAGACCAGAAAGTGTCAATACATTGTCACAAGTGGGATTGATGGCTCTTAACAGAGCTCTTCTCACATGAGTGCAAATGACTGTCTTTCAGTTCATCACAGACATTTTGGTCAACACAAACCTTTCATATGTTCACATGGCCTTTAAAATCCTTACAAAAGCAAAATGGAGGGGCTGGTCCTGTCCTACCACAATTAGTGGCAAAATTTCTCTTTGCCTGATGGAGAGAAAATGAGAAGTTAATTACGAGCAAATGGAATATTGTAATTTTCTGCAACCTGATCTTACAGACCACATCACAAATAGTGAACTTAAAAGGTGAGCTAGAGGGAATTTATAGAGAATAACAAATTTAGAAAATAATTCAGACACTCTATGTGATCTGGACTGGATGTGTGTTGGGCAAAAAGAGCTGGGTTTGATCTGAATATTTAGTGCTGCAAACATCTGCTAGCCTTATTACAAAATTGCACTTTGGTTGTCATAATTAGCAACCACATGATGCTGTTCTACACATGATATTCACAAAATCAGAAAAAGATGGGATAGTGGAAGCACTCAATTAATGTAATTTCTGGATGTTGTATACTACTAGTGTGTGACTCTCTTAGCTTCCCCCTCCTCTCCTGACATAGAGGGATCCTCTTCTCTTTCTTTTTATTTTTTTTTAAAGAAAGATATTTTAACCAAAGTGACAGCTTAGTTACTGATTTTCTTCTAGTGCAGATTGCCACTGGTAACGTCACCAGGTAGAATATGAGTGGTGCTGTCTCATGATGACTGAAGGAAATCTGAAAGCCTCTCCCACTCTCAAGAAGACAAATCCAGACATGCAGCACAGATGAAAACAACAGAGTTCCACTGAAAGTGTAAAGCTGCAAGCTTCATTGTAACCCAGGCTCTGCTTGCCCGGGGAACAGAAGTCTCCAGGATTACAGTCACAGGCAGTAACTTAATTCAGATAATTAACCATCCATAAACCTCCCAACAAGAACATGCGCAAAGTCAACGACAGAGTTCAGGGGTACTGCAGCCTGCAAGAAGTGGGGGAGAACAGGAGGGTAAAGAAAAAACAGAATTTTTTTGGTTTCAAATATGTTCCTGTCAGGACAGGGTAAACCCAGGAATGCCAGGCATCTTTTGTGAAAAACAAAGTAACAACAAAGACCTGTTAATATTATCTCCCAACACTCCACTCCTGCAACCACACTTAATAAATCAACCTTTTCAGACCAAAAATGCAACAAACTAAAAAAACTTCTGACAGCTATTTGGTTTTGGATGCCCCTTCTCCCAGGACATCAGCACCTTCCCAGCTAAACCAGCCATGAAAAAGAGAACTTCACAAGACACCAATACATTCATTTTCCAGCATAAGTCTGGATGTGGTAGACCTTCACCACTTCCCCAGTGCTGGGTTCTCCAGGTGCCATTTCCACCAGCACTGGAGACCTTCTGGCATCAGATCCAACTTCTCCCCAGCCCCTCCAGCAGAGCAGCCTGCTCTCAGCCCCTCCAGCCCCAGGGAAGGAATGGATCTTCAGGGCGAGCAGAGGGTTGGCAATAAAAGGAGGGGTTTGCTGTCCAGATGTTTCACTTCGTGGCTGCAAAAAACCCTAAGGATGTGTGGGCTTCACTTGATTCAGCTCCCAAACATGGCACATGTTTGTGGAGAGCAACAGTGTCGCAGTCGTAGCACTTGGCATGGCTTGGCCTTGGTCACTGATGTCACACCTAATGCTACTTGTCTGTTTCCCGGCTTTCCTTAGTGGCAAGGTATTCACATCCTTTCCTCTCCGTATTCATTCCTTGCTTTCACTTCTCACTTTCTTCCTTTCTCTTTCCTTCTGCTCCCCTCTTTCACCCTTTGCCCAGTTTCTCTTCTTTCCTCCTGTTATACTCTTCCCACTTCCACCTTCTCATGACCGCTTTCTTTTTTTCTGAGTCAAAAAACTAACACAAAAATCTGACAGAAAAACAAAACAGGTGAGCTATTTAGACTGATCTTCCAAAGACAACACCTCTGGAAAGAGAAGTCACATCTCTGAATTTCAAAATTTACCAACTGGGAGATAGTTTGGGGGAAGTATTCCTGTACGACGCTCTTGCTCTTACATTCCTTCCAGATGTTGTGGGTCCCCATAGCAGATGAGACACTGGGTTAGATTTTTAGTTTTGAACCCGTATGGCTTTTCTTATGTTCTTTTTTGAACCCAGGAATCAGATATTAGCCTCTTTATAGTGGGAAAGCTCTCTGTAGTGAACCATATGAAATTGAGATGAGTGTTGTCCCTGAGGAATCATCCACACCATCTGTTGGAGACAGGATTATGTTTCCTTAAACCCAACCTTTACAGATGTGTCTCCTACAGCGGTGATTCCACATAGTTACTGAATATTCTGCTCCAGTACTTAACTGTTTTTGGTATGAGGGAGTTCTGTAATATCTCATCTAAATCTCCTTTACTGCATATTAAGCTGATTATTTCTATTTCTTCCCTTAACAGATATGGACTAAAATCTCATTGCCCTCCTCTTTCTACTAACCTTGCAGAGAGCACAAGACTGTCACCACTCTCTTGCTAGCTTAAAAGAATCACATACTATCAACTCCTCCGGTAATTTCATCCCAATATTATAGAAAACTTAAATCTTCTTCTCTCCAGAGCGAGCTGTGCTCTTTCTGCCTCTGCAAGAGGCAACAGGGCAGGCTCTGAATTGTCTGAGAGAAAACGGCAGAGTCCATAAAGCAGGCAGGATGCCCAGAGAAGATTTATGGCCGAGGCACTCAAGAGCTGTGTTGTCTGAGTGTTTCTCTTGGAAAGCTCTGCTCTGGCGGGCGCAGCCAGCCCTTACCCCTGCCCCACGGGCAGCAGGGCTGTGGTACTGCTGCTGTTCCTCCGGCAGGGTATGGATGGGCAATTAGCCTTTCTCAGGAGTAGTGCTGGAGACTACTAGAGGCAGAAGGGAAAACAAACATTAAATAAAATCCAGGCAAGAGGGTAATATTTCCATCATCAAAGCTGACTTACTGCACTGCGAATCCTTTGAGCAGCAGAAACCTGATGTGCAAACCCCGCTGAAAGAGAAATCTTTGTATGAGCCTTTCTCATAGGATAATTTTAGACTTTGGCACTTCTTTTCACAAGGACAATTTTAAATCTGGAATTTTTAGCAGACATCCAAGGCCATTAGGTCATGGAATATGACTTCTTCTGAAACGCAGGCCAATGAATTTCACCTACATACCTCTACAAACATATTTGCAGGGAAAAGTTTGTTCACAAGTGGGAGTTCCTATAGGAAAAATTACATACTTGGGAGGATAGGCAGAACACCAGGAAACCCAGCTCCTTGAACTGCTGGACTCTGACACCAATAGCAGAGTGCTCAGAAAACCATGTGTCCCTCCCTCCCTATCTCACTTGTACTATGCTCCTGGACAAAGCCACCAGTACTCACTTCTCCAAGCTAGACCTGGGCAGATGCCTCTGGGACCTTCCAACAAACAGAAACTCCTCAGACCTGGTGCCTGGTGTTGCTGGGTGGGCACTGGAGCATATTTCCTGGTTTTGCATGGGGGCAGAGAGGATTTTGCTACGAAGGAAAGATGACAAGAACAGAGGAAGATGACTGTGATAAAGCTGACACATCCCTCTGATAAATTTATTAAGAATCTCTGATTCTCCCTTCTCCTAAACAAGGACTGAAAATGGTTGGTTTTATTTTTCTCATGAAAACCCACACCAAGATATTTACTCTGGGAGAAGATAGAATGAGAGAAGGAAAGAGGAGACCCTGAATGTATTTTGGATGCTCCAGCATATTTGGTTTTGAATAATTTTCTCTCTTCTTTACAATTAAACTAAACTTCTTATGCTTTTTCTGTTCAGCTTCCCAAGCAAACAACATAGGAATTGTCACAGCTCTAGTTCTTGCTGCTTAGGAAGGAGATGTCAATTGAAGACCTGGTTTTCTTTTATTAACTCCCTTTCTTAAATGGCATTTCCTTTCCAAGGCTTTCGAAGTGCCAGTGAGGCCAGGGACAGTGCCATCAGAGAGGCAGAGTATCAAGCATGAGCACAAAATGCATTTCTGTACCTCCCCACTTCTCTCCATGGTTTCCTTGTTTCTGGTGAGAGAAGCCTCTCCCAGCTCTCCTCCTTCACCACTCTGTTTCCCATCCCCCTTTCACCTGTCTGAAGTTCTCTTTGGAGACCATCAGCTTTGAGGCTCCTTTCTTTGATTTTGACCATTGGTAAATGGATTTTGACCATTGGAAGCTAAAGGGGAGCTGGGGGTGGAGTGGGAAAAAGGGACTGATCTACACAGCCGTGCAGCCCATCCAGAAGATACTGAGTTGGTAACTCAACACTGAAGTCCTTCTGTGAAAATCACTACAAAGTATCAAAGTGTAAACTCCTGCCAAGCATCAAAGAAATTTATTGGCCAAAGCAACACACACGAGTATTTTTATGCTTGAATAGTGATGCTTCTGAAGGGCTAAATAAATGTTCAAGTATAATCACAGTTCATGCATGTGTTGATGAAAAAGAAGATATCACAAAACTCAAAACAAACAAGCAGAACAAATAAAACCCAACAAAACCCTCAGTTCTGCCTCCCTCCCCCACGAGGTTAAAATCTCCTCAAATCAAGAGAGACCGCACGGGCAGACAACTATGGAAGGCTTTACATTGATGTTTTCTTTCTTTGAAAAGGCTTTAAATGCTTTACTCATGTTTTTACAAAAGCTTTTACATTTTCCAGGGGTTCTCTTTCTGTCTGAATGCCACTGCTAGCAAAGGAAAGGAAATTCTTCGCGTCCTTTTGTTGAAATTACGTCAAGGGCTTCATGAGAAAATTCCACGTGCATGAAGCCCTGCATGGGCTCCCATAGATGGCAGGGAGGGAAAATCAATCCCAGCCAAGGAAACGAACAGATGTTTCATTCATGGCTGTATCAACAAAGTGATATTAATCAATAATGAGATCCATTCTTTACCCCCCACAGCTGATTGCCTGGCTCAGTTGGGCAGAATCCAAGGGGATTCTGCCACTCGTGCAAGTGGGTGTGAAACGGGTCCCAAAGTGGCAGCCACACACCAGGCATGCTTCCTACCAGCCTGTCCTCATGAAAGGCATCCAGCCTTAACCCAGACATCCACTACTAGTTAGACTGGTGACTATTACATTTAGCATCTCAGCTGGTTTAAAGTGAGTTCACCTTTAACCAGTGCATGGTGCTTTGATGCCCACCCCCAACATGCTTTTTTAATGGTTATCAAGCAATTAGGGGCCATGGCCTGCAGAAGACGTTCCCCAGAAGTTGCAGGGACCCATCCAAAACTCCTCTTCTGTCTCAGCTGCAGTTGGTGAAAGCAGAGAGAGAAGATGTGTGGAAAAAAAAGTCAGTAGTTGGGAAATGGAAGGGAAGGGAAGGATTAAATGAAAAGCTCTGGCAGGATGTAGCCATGGGGAGCTAATTCACCACTAGCAGATCAACTTGAGTGAGGACTAAGTTTAAAGGGTCAGAGACTAGCAGACAGCTGGCACTCAGCTGGTGATGCTGCTGTGGGTGTGCTGCTCCAGTCAGTTATAAACAACACCAGGATACGTTCTGGATTTTTTTATTATTATTATTGTTTTTTGAAGTGACTTGTACAGGAAATTTTTCCTCATCACATGTAAAAGCTGTTCCAATTCCCTGAAGTAAGAGACTTGGCAAGTCAATTACAGGGAAAGTAGAATTGCTGAAGCATATGAACGAATTTTAACAGCATGCAAGTGTAACTTTTATTGCCAACAGTAGATGCACATTGGAATTTGAGGGAGGGGGGGAAAGAAACCGTGATGAAGTGGCAAAATGCAGTTGTTTTTCTTTATCTCCAGAGAATGCTGTGGTTTCATTTGCAAATGAATCATTTTGTTGTGATTTATTCACTTTGTAAATGGATCTGATTTATTTTCCCAGGGGATTTGAGAGATTTTTTTTTTAGTAAAGCAAGTTTCCTAGCTGGCTTACAACCAGAGGCAACATAATTGCACCAAAATGTTTGAAGACGATCAAGTTAGGGTGTCACCTGCCAGAACATTTTGGCAACAAAACAGAATAAAATCCAAGAATACAAGCATACATACACAAAAAAGCAAGCAACCCCCAAACCAACTGATATATATATGTAAAAAACAAGAAATAAAAGAAGAGAAATAGGATTTAGACAAACCAAACACAGACCCACCAGTTGTTAAGGAGCCTTTAAAGGAATACCCTGCCTTGGAGCTCTCTGTTCCAGGGCACTATAATATCAACTTTGACAGAGCAATTAAATTGTTTGGTAATCAAACCTGGATCTCATTTTTATGTCACATGAACATTGTAAAACAGAACGTATGGAAAGCATGCTGTACAATAAGATGTGGCTTATTCATATCACAAGTTTGCTGGTAATTAGATAGTTCATATCACAGGAAAAAATGTTAACACCTACCAAAGAGAATATGTACAGCCAGCAGATTTGTCAGCTTCGATAGTTTTCCTACCCTCTTAGTCTTTATTTTTTTTAACTTTCCATCCCACTGAGAACATGGAAGTTGTTCCAAATCCAGATCTCAAGACTTAGTGGAAAGATGCTCCAACTAACTCAGGAACTCCTGTACCTGCCTGCAGAAGAAAGCTTTCCAAAGACGTAATGGTTATACTTAAACATATGTACAGAATCTATCATTTTGGCAACAGTTTAAAACTAGAGGTGAGCCTGCTCCAGACATAAACACCTTTACTCAGGAGTTTCCATCATCTTGCTTCCTTTCTTATGCTTGTGGCAAATAAACTGAATACGAAGGGTTAATAGCATCACTGCCATAAGAAAGATGCAAAGTTTTGCCATCTATTCTCTGCCTAGGAAGTACTCCCTTCAGGACATCCACCACACCAGATGAAACCCATGCAGCCAGACACAACTCTACAAACTATCTCCCATTATCAGAAACATTTTCGTCCTGAAGCAGCTTTCATTCTCAGCACAGAAGAATGGACCAGTGCTTGATTTTCTTCCACAGAAGAATTGATTTGGATAATGTGGCCACATCTCCTGGCAGGAGGTCTCAAAGTTTATTTTAGCAGCAAGTGGAACACCTCCCACTTAGAAAGTTAGTGTTCCTGCGGCAGGTTGGAAAGAGCTCACAATAGGCTTTGATGCCTTTGCTCAGCCACATTTCCTCTTCCAGGATTTGTTGGGAAGAGGGGGAGGGAGAAAAGAGAATAGGTTCCAAACCCTTTACTATCTCTTCTGAGCTTGTTGTCTTTTGTAAGCCACAAAGAACAGATTTTCTTTTGTAAATCCTTAGTAATTAAATGAGTAGTTCACTGGCTATATTCCTCAATGGTCTTGTTTCCTAGGTTTTGCCTTTGACAGTCATATTTTGCAAAGGCTGCTGAGATGACTAGGCACCTTCCCCTGCTTAACACTAAACCAATTGGTGCCCGTGCACGCTGCATGAAGGAGGAAAAGTTTCATTAATGGCACTTCATTAAAGAGCTGTGCAGGAAAGCCCTAAATGTGACCGAACCAACCAAAATCCAGAGCGAGCTGTCTATTAGGAAAGCAACAAAGACAGTTTCGGAAACGGAACTCTGGCTCCACTGCAGCGGATTAGGAAGAGTGATGGGATTAGTGTTTAATGACCTGGGGCAAGAGACAAAGGGAATTTCGACAAAGAGGCTTAGATATGGAAGAATTAACACTCTCTATCCCAGCCATGCCTCTGATGACTTCCAACATTCTTTCCTGGCTCTGCCGAAGTCTGGGGAAAAAAAAAAAAAAGACTAGTGGGACTTTAATTCCTCCTTATCCTTTTCTTACCACAGTTCTTTCTCTTTTTAAAGAAAGAGAAAGTCTTTTAATTTTTCTTAATCAATGCAATAAGCGGAGTTGCTAAGGGCTCGTGCCTCAGCCCACTGCAGATAATCACATCCCTAGCTACACATTCATGAGTGATACTCGTGGGTGTTACAGACCTCTCTCTTTCTATATATATTTTATACATCCCCATATTTATATATACATATAAATATACTTACGCAGATAAAGCACATAGTTTTAAAATTACTTAGCACAGAATTTGCCTGCAATAGCATGGACTTGAGAAATACTCCTTGATTTGAGGCTGTCTTGCATAATGGGGAGCAGGGTGAAACAGGCAGGCATTTGCTCGCAGAGTTAACCACAGGCTTTCCCAAAATGACATGATTCAGGGCAGGACCTGCATCAGTGATTGGTAGAGTCCAGGAGCCTGACTTTGCATACTGAAGGTGTAACTCCACTGAAGGAACTCCTGATTAACCTCAGCATAAGAAAATGCAGGCTAGGCAAGAATTGTTTAGCAGGGAAAACCTCTTGAAGCTAAAAACAATTAATTAAATAAAAGATGCCAGTAACGAAGCTGATACCCCTCAACTATGATACTAAGACATTAACATATTTGAGTCCTGAGCAGCACTCCAGCCTCTGACCCTTCGGGCACTAATGTCAAGGAGATGCTGCTTAAATAAATATACTGCAAGCACCAAACACCCATGAGGAATGAGCTTAGGGGGACCTCTCCTGAGAAGTAATGTGCTCCTACTTTGCTCCAGGAGCCTTCCCTAGCCCGCTGAGCCAAGGCAAGCACCTGCACTTCTCTGAACCACGGCCCTTTATAGCTGCTGGTCTGTGTTGCACAGAGGGAGAACCATCCTACAACTGTGCAAAATTTTCCTGCACTGTAAACCAACTCAACATGTAGTTGTTTTTTTAATTTAATTTTTTTTCTAAACCAACCCAAAGTACTCACAGAAAAGCTAGGTATTCATTTCACATGTTAGCCAATATGAAATGCTCCCAGAGCAGCTTTAGACTCCAAGGTATTATTTAACCAGTGTGGTTTAGTAGGACAATGGCAGCCCCCTGCCGTAATCCATTCAGGGGCAATACCATCAGTCAGTGTGAAATTAAATACATTACAGGGTAAGAGCTTAATGCGTTTTATAGGCAGTTGTTCATCCACATCAAACTTTAGCTTTTAAAATCCTAACATTTGATCCCACAACAGGAACCATGGCTCGAGAATGAGATTGGCACATTTGCACTGCCAGCAGGGCAGGAAAAGCAGAGCATAGTATTTAGTGGGAAATGCAATTGCCTCAGAGGGGAAAATGCTTGGATTGAGAGAGCTCTGCAGAGCCACATCACTTGTAATACATACACAGGATGGGAAAGAATAAGTACAAACCCAGCTCTGTGTGGCTATGGGTCGTTAGAATCAGTATTTCCTACCGCTGTGTATATGGGTTTCACTTACATAATAATAACAACAACCACAACAATAATAACTAAAAGCGTTGTTTTTTTAATTTGTCCATACAGATTCTAGTTCTAAAAACATACCCAGGTATGGAAAGGTGGTAAATACAAAGCCAGGGCTGGATGTTTATGGGTTATTAGAATCAGTGTTTCCTACCGTGTTGCATGCTGGTTTCGCTTATATACCTATACATATTATAAAAATAATAATAGGGTTTTTTCCAAGATCATGCATTTATATTTTGGTTCTATAAACTGTAATAAGCACAATTCTTAAGTCCTTGGGGATTTTGGTGGGACTGCTTGCTTAAGCAGGGGGTATTCCCACACTGGAGCCCACAGACTCAAGGCTTTTTGCTGGCTAAATGCTCTTCCTTGACCCAGATGCCAGGTTTTGCATGGAAGTTGTGCCCATCCATGCTCTGAAACCCAAATGCTCTGGCTTCCCTTTGCCACAGAAACATCCTAACCTGCAAAAACAGTTTGCAAAAGAGAGGTACAGAAAACACCAAACAGAGGGACCTGTTATATTCTGCTCTCGGTTACACTTGCTTAATGCGGGAGTAAATTCCATTTGTTTCAGCCGAGTTACTCCAGATATAAATAGGGGTAAGTGAGATCAGAACTAGGTCCTCAGAGAGCCCTCTGCCTTCTGTGATGGTGCTTCTTAAAATGAAGCACTGATAAGCCCCAGTGGTAAAAAATTATTATTTAAAATATCTTCAGAGCTATCTGTTGCCCAAAATGGCTTTTAACTGTTGAAAGAACATCAAACATTTAAAAACGCATAATCTGCTCTCAGCACCGGCACACAGTGCCAGGAATATTCGTCAGCCTTATGTTTTTGGATCATATGTCACAGCGGATTATCTGACACTCCATGAACATTGCCTGCTTCCTCCAGTTGCGGCTACAAAACTTGTTCTCAGGCATGTCACTGGATGCTACAAGCACCATGAAGTGGACGCTGCCTTCCCAGAAAGGTTATTTTATCTCCCCAGCCTACAAGCAAAACTACCCCTTATATCCTGGTAATGCCTTCCCCCTTTGAACAGAAAGACCCAAGAGCAACTTTGCTGAGTTTTCTTTAGTGATGAACATTTGGATAACCCTTTAAAATGTTCCAGGGCTCCAGATGCTGTTGATCCGGTGGTGTGAGCTGAGAGTCATAAGCTCCACACCTAAAGAAAGGCTTTACTGCCTGGGGTGAGTGGGTGGGGAACTCTTTAGGCACTAAGGGGGCCCGTGAAGCTACAGGCAAGCGCTGCAGCTGACTCTGAAGACAATGGGGGAAGGTAAAAAAAAAGGGGATGCAGAAAAATCAAAAGAAGAACTGAATTTATTTGCAGATCCATATCTTCTAGCTAAATATTGACAAGAAAGAAAAGTCTGAGATCCTCATTTGGAAAACACTTCAGCTAGTCAGAAATATTTTAATTCACAGAAAAAGAGTCCTGTTTATTTTTAGTATCCCCTCCTGATGTTAAGATTAGTCTTTTAAAATATACTCCTTTGGTCTACCTTTCCTTTCAACTGTGCCTTATGTGCTTTCTTGGGACAAGTGGGAATCATGTGGAAGAAGCAAGGTTTGGACAACCTCTCTGCCACATAGCCACCTGCCCCTTCTCTTGCATGATTCCTGCTCCCTTTCCATTCTTTCCTGCCCTTCACTCTGCACCCTCACTAAACCACCTAAGGCTCAGTCCATTCCCAGCCTCGAAGCTCGGGAGGCATGGGAAACTCATATATCCTCTATACTTTCCCTGAGGATACCCTGCTTCTCTGACACCCAACAGCAACTTCCACACGTGCCTCGCACTCCTTGTCAATGCACTGGCCAGCCCAGATTCAAAGGTTTTGAATTTCCTTCACTTCTTCCCATCTCCTTTCCTGAACCGGGAAATTGCAAGACTGAAGGTGCCCTGAAACGCCACCCGTTGCCCTTGCTTACATTCTCTCCCACGTGCATGCTCTCAAAGATGATGCCACACAGCACAATGGCAATTGCAGCTTGTGGCAAGCTCCCGGGAAAGCAGCAGTGGGCCAACCAGGACATGGAAAGCACCACTGCAGAGTACCCAAACCTCCTAACCCTGTGAATCACCTGCCCTGCTGCCAAGAAGAGCCAGAGGGAATGGCTGCTCCTTGAATGGCTCGTGGCCAACAACATCCAGTCGTTCTTTCTGGGTCATCTGCTCAGCTGCAGAGCAGGGTGACTCAGGCTCCACATGGGCACCTCCAGCCGCCACAGCAGGGCTGGCTCTCCCAGCAGCTCTTGGGCAAGCCCAGCTCCAGCTGAGACACAGGTCTGACGAGAGCCTAAGAGCCAACCCTTGGCCAACCCTACTTTGCTTCATGTCCAGGAGGAAGCCACGTCCTGACCCTGTGTGTCTATTTTCCAGGATGTTGGACTAAACTCTTAAATTTTCTTCTCTTAAAGTACATTTTTCCAACCACCAAGAAGTCCAGGTTTGGTGTCTGGAATCTCAACAGGCTGGGTCAGCACTGGCCACTGGTCATTAGCAGAATCAGAGGCTCAGAGGAGCTAGTGGTCAAGACTCTGGAAATGCAGCTTGTTTGCAATTTTTTCAGTGAAATGTGATAATTAAAAATGTTTTTAAAAATCAGAAAGAACAGCTAACATATTCTAAGGCAACCACATATTTTTTTTTTTTCTGCAAGCAGGAAAAAAAGCTCCAAAATTATTTGATAACAAAACCTTCAAGTATGGAATATACNAAGTACATTTTTCCAACCACCAAGAAGTCCAGGTTTGGTGTCTGGAATCTCAACAGGCTGGGTCAGCACTGGCCACTGGTCATTAGCAGAATCAGAGGCTCAGAGGAGCTAGTGGTCAAGACTCTGGAAATGCAGCTTGTTTGCAATTTTTTCAGTGAAATGTGATAATTAAAAATGTTTTTAAAAATCAGAAAGAACAGCTAACATATTCTAAGGCAACCACATATTTTTTTTTTTTCTGCAAGCAGGAAAAAAAGCTCCAAAATTATTTGATAACAAAACCTTCAAGTATGGAATATACTTATTGGGGAAAAAAAACCCACGAAAAATCAGTTGTGGGTTTTATCTCCAGTTCTACCACACTTCTGTCTCTAATATCTGAAATGACTTATCGTCCAGCAGAAATTCTAATGCAAGAGAAACCTGAAAGTGCCAGTCAAAGCTGGGTTTTTTTCAGCTGCAGGTTCCAACACTGAGAAATTCCTGGGAGGAGGGAAATGGCCTCAGGCTCTCACACCAATTCTCCTGCCTCCCACCCTAAATTGCTATCCCACTCTTAACCTTGCCCCCTCAGCATTTCTGGGTGGGTCCTGAAAACACACACAAATACTTCTTTGCCACTCCTTGTCTCAGCTGAAACCCGCTGCTGTCTCACCCCAACCATGACCTCACCCCAGCACACAGGTGCACCTCGGGGCTTTTTGGGAAAACCAATATTTCTCACAAAACAGGTGCCTGTGCCTGCAGAAGGGTAAGTGGAAATGCACCACGGAGTGATCTGTGTTTTCCAGACCCAACACCATTACTTGTTCTCCACAGATTTACTTGCTGATATCCCGACAGCATCTTTTCAATGAATAGGACTATTCAGAGCTCTTCTGTAGCTGTTTTCGAGTCATCAGAGAGCAAGTCCTCTCCAATCCCAAGCCACCCTCATTCCCAGTAAGTTTCAGTACTTTTGGGTTTGGACAGAAACCTCAAAGCATAATCCAGAGAGTCAGAAATGAGAAGACAAATAAAACAAACTCAACTTTTTTATCTCTATGGTGCTGGGGACTGTGGCTCCTGATTTTAGACCCTGATGCGTAATATACCCTACATGCACTTTACCCTGGGACTGTGTCAGCAGCACAAGGTTTCTGCCTGACTTGGTGTAGAGGGGACCAGACTCATGCCTGTTAAGTAAAGAAATAACAAAATTATTCTGGCTTTCCAGTGGTGAAACTGAGAAGGTGATGCAGCCCTGAATTAAACCTGGGAAAATCCACAAAGCTTGGTTTTCTCAGACATAGAGAACGAAGAAGGTGACATGACCCCACTTCTACATGCTTTGCCTCCTTAAAAAAACACCAAAAAACACCAAACCTTCCACCCCCTGCAAAAAACTCAACCCCCAAAAATCCCCCAAACCCCAAAACAAACCAACCAAACAAAAGAGACAAAAATCCTCAGTGGTTTCTCCATCAACAGGTAGTAGTAGAAAACTGACCTGCTTTCAAGATGTTTCTGGCCAAATTTTTGGTATCTTTTAAACCTGGACATTGCAGCTATGGGGCTTAACTATTTGCTGTCCAGAAAAAACTCACACCTCTGAAATTTCTTCTGTCCTTCACTTCTCTCTAGCCAAAGAATTACCTGATTTCACCAAACTGAAACAAAGTTCATAACCTGTCTCCAAGACTGTCTGGAGACAGTCTTGTCTCAGTATGTTCTTTACATGAGGCTGCTTTCAAAAAATGGTTAATATACCAGTGGGCCAATACACTGGACTGGTAAAATGAACAGATACCTTAAAAACAAAGGTGGGGCATTTCTGTCCATAAGAACCATACAAATACAGAATTCTGTGAAGAGAAAAACTGAAGTGCTACCTGCCCCTGGAAACACAGCAGTTTCAATGTGTAAATATCTTCAGCTTTTCTACAGTCCCCAGAGGAAGAATATTGTTCTCTGGGGCAGACAGAAAGATCCAAGGCCAAATAAATGATGCTAAAGCCTCTCAACAGCAAAGAAAAGCACTTGCTGTCCTTTATGGAGCCCTTTGAAAGCTTCAGCTACATTTAAACATCTCCTCCTCGTCCCTTCCGTGTTTCCCTCACTTATTTTAGCTGACAGATGCTCAATCTCCCAGCAGCGGGCTGCAATGCCAAACTAGGTTCCCTCTTCCTAGAAATGCTTATCTGCAGAGAACAAAGCAGCATCTTGTCAGTCACATTTGGCAATGCCTTGAGGTGCTCTCTTAAGCAAGAAATCACCAAATATCAGTGGCTTTCTTGGTTCAGGGCACTACCTCTGTTACTGTACTTGTCTTTCCTCACCACAAAATATTTGTTGGCAAGAGTGAGCACCTATGCTGTCATGGAAGGCAGACTCATACACCATGAGGAAGGTTTTTTCCCACTCCCTCCTCCTCATGAATTGCTGTCTTTGATCCATTTTTCATATGTTTCCCCATGCAAGTGCACAAAGACAAATATTCATTGTAATATTTATGAATGCAGCCTGATAGTTACTATGGTTTCGAAGAAAACAGGAAAAATGGGTACAAAACTGGATGCACTTCACGTCAGGCAGCTATAGGTACGACACATGTTATAAATTCTGTTCAAACTGACTCACTTCTTTCGATGAGGTAAGTGTTGACGTTAGACAATTTGGTGGGGAGCATTTATTTCTGCATTTATTAAAATGTCAGTAACAGCAGGAGTAACACCTCCTAAAAGGCTTGCAGGTGCTTGTCTTCAAAAAAGCAACATTTGAAGAGGATGAAAAGGCACAAACTACATTTAAAATGATTCACCAGTGGCTGGAAGAGAATAGATATGTTTGGGTGTTTAATTAATGCATGTGATGCATAACTGACATTGCTCAAATGCCCAAACTGCTAAATTTCAGCATGTCCAAAATGCTCTGCAGAATCAAGGAAGAAGGATTTGTGCAGATCTTGATGCGTTGACGATACAAAACATTTAATTTATTCAAGGGCCATGCTTTTGACATACCCAAATGCAGGTGAGCACTACCACTGAAATGTGAAGTCCTCAAGTGAAAAGGTAAAGGGATGAAAAATACATCAGTAAAAATGCATTCGATATGTAAAAATAGCTCTGCAGAGGTCAGGGCATTAAGCAGTGGAGGCAATGTCTAGTGGTTACAGATGAAGCATCAGGCTCAGGATGGTACCACAGCACCAATATTTTTTAATTCTCTCTCTCCGAAAACCTTTCAGGAGGCTACTTGCATCCCCCTTTGCTCAGCTCTCCAAAGAAATTGGTAAGGCCAGAATAAGATGTTGGCTTGTTCACATCAGAAGGAAATATAAACTGAGGTCAAGGAAACCACAACATCTGGAACGTGAGAAAAGGATTTACTGTTAAGGGCTTAATGAACTCTGAAAATAAAGTTCTCAACTTTGTTAATTTGTTTGGGCTTCGAAGAGGAATAAAACACGAAGCTGGAGGAAGGTTTTATGGCTCTCCCAAATAAATAAGAACTACATCTGTGCTAAAATTAGCAGAACCCAATGACAGTAGGGAGTGTGTCACTATTATTTAGCCGATGCTAGGAAAAAAGGCTACATTGTAACTGCTGGCTGTTTCTGTGCAAATTATTGTGGGAAAAGAGGAATTACGGACCCTTTGGCTTTGCAGCCGAGGGAATGACAGTATTCCTGAGCTGGTGGGGGTGGGGCTGGGTGGGGATATGCAGGTCCTTGCAGGTAATAAGGATCTGCCTAATGCCAATCACTCAGTGTTGGATGGGTGGAAGGATGCATCTGTCCTCTCCTTTTAGTTTGAATTAGGAATGTGTACAAGTATAGCACTTTGATTTAAACCGTGAGCAGTTTTCATGGTGTGCAAAGCCGAGATCCATTCAGATGAAACGAAAGCTGGAAGATATACGTTTAATGCATTCCAGGCACTACACCAGGCACTCAGTCCATGGGAAACAGATGAGAGCTAATCCCAGGGAAACTCTTCCACAGGGAAGGTGGGAGATCCTCAGCACTGACTGTCTTGCTCTAGACATTCACTACAACTCTGCTGCCCTGTGTGCTAAAGTAAACAGCAGAGCATAGCCATTTGAGAAGCTGACCTCATCTATTTCTTGGGCCATTTCTATGCAGCAGCTCACACATTCAGGCATCAGTTCCTTCCTTCATTCCCTCAAAGAGCAGCACTTAGTCCCCAGTGAGGCCAGGGACAAGATACTGGGTGAGGACACAGGTACAGATTGTTCCCAGGGAACTTCTACTGCAGTGATGTGTCCAGCGAACAAGAAGTAAAAAACCCACTTAAGGTTTTACAGCTCATTCCCAAGGAGCTGTGAATGCGCTTGCCTTGCGACTGTCAACATGAAGAGCAAAATCTTCTCTTGCAAAAATGCCAGGGATTTGATCCCAAGTCTCCTCACTGTGCTAATCAGATCCAATTCCAGTGTCTGGTCCCCAGGATCAGGATCTAATTAGGATTGACACATGCTTCCCTGCTTGCAGCAAGGGCCATCTCCTGCCAAATAATTGGAACCGTTATAACTATAGTGGTCCAGGCTGGTGGGTTAGTGGAAGGAGAGCAGGCGAAACAGCTAATGGGTGACTTCCCCCACACAATACTTTAACATGATTTTGGTGGCATTTATCATGCTTTTGCCCTCAAACATCAATACAGCTGAGGTTTGTTCACCACACAGATCTGCAGGCTGCAAATTGGATGTAAAAAGGGGAGTTGATACATAACACAACATATATTTCTCATTCTGCTCCTACCTGGGAGATCCTGGTCTTCCTATAAGTAGCAAGTGCCTTTAGGCTTGGGGTACTTTTTGCTGAGCAGTGGAAGACAATCCTGAGCAAGGAGAGAAACAGCAGCTGTTCTCCATGGGATGTATCTTGAAGGATTTTCACCAAAATCATGGTTTTGCAGACTTGAGCGAGCAACAGTGGGAGAATAACAGTGTTTGGAGCAGTATTCTTCAGCAAACAGACCACTTCTGCCCTGCACATACACGTCTGCATCACTGATGTCAGCTCTCATACTGCTGGCTCAGCCATTAAAAGCTAAACATTTGTGTGGACACATTTCCCCGGTGTTTGCATGTACATGTGCTCAGCTTGTGGTGGGACAGAGTGCTCTGCTCTCCCTCTGGAAAATCACAGCAGGTATTGGCTTCATGAGACAGCACCAGTGGACACCGATTTCTCCACTCCCCCAGTTTGCTTCTGCCCTTCAAGTGCAACGTACTAAACAATGACCACTTAAAAAAACCCAACACGATATTTCAGTCCTTTTCTACATGAGAAATATTTCCCAGTACCTCCACTGTGTTTTGAGCTTCCTCACTGCATGGAAAATACATAACAAAATAAAATAAAAGCACTGAACTAGAATATAAATATTACAGGTTTGTGTTCCTTGTGGTGCTCATTAGAGGTATTGGTGGGGTGCAGATGCCCTCGCTATAACTTTGCCACCACAGATAGCAGTAAATGCCCTTTATCTCCTGCCCAAAAGGTACAGTCTCATAAGGACTCTTATTTTCTCTTTTCCACATCACAAACTCTGTTACACAGCCTCCTCCCTGCAAGGACTTCTAAGGACATTACCAATATTAACAATTTATGGCTCGGGGCACCCCTGGGGACTAGCACTATTTCTACTTCCTCAAGGACAAAACACCTCAGAAATCCCTCGTGCCCAGGGCAGACACCAAAAACCTACACACATTAAGGGATGAGAAATGAACTTGAACCTCCAGGCAGACAAACTGGTCAAGATTTTCATGCCCATATGCAGCCTGGTGCAAAACACTGACATCGTGTCAAGAGCCCAGCTACTCACCAGAGAGTTCCACCAGTGGAGACACAAACCCACTGCATGTCAGCAGCCATTTCCAGAACTGACCATGCTGAGCCATAATTTCACCTCAAAGAGAAGTACGGGGTGTGGGTTTCACTTACTTCCTTCACTGAGGCTTCTGCCATGGAAAGAGCTCAGGCAAGAGCTGATGGGGACAGCTGGAAGGTGGCATGTGGGATGGGGACAATGTGGGGACAAGGCAGCCTCAAATACAGGGAGCATCAAAAGCAATTTGACTCAGACCAATCCAAGAATTTCCTACGACAGTAGGCATAGAGGCAGGCTTCCCTCCTTTCCTCAAGTATTAACTGTAAAATAATGATTTCCTCAAGAATGAATGTTAATTCTTCAAGTTAACAGTACACCCACATCCATTTGCACTCAATGTTTCAGATTGACTTTGGGGAAGGAGGAAAATCCCCACCACCCAAACTTACATGAGTTTAAATACAACTATTTCCAAACATATACTCATAAAATATTGTGTAGAGAAGACTGATTGAAGTGCTGATGAAAACATCATATTTGTGACACCAAGAAGGTTACTCAGACCACTACATCTTGAAGCCATGCCCTTTTGCTCCTGCACGGATGGGGCACTGGGCTGAACAGAAGTAGGTTCCCCACCCTCCCCTCTCCTCCCCACTTAGAAAAAATGGCAAAAATTGACCATTAGCTGGGGATTAGCTCATACATTAAATACTGTTGTAAAATACTTTTATGGTGCTACTTCTAGTGGTTTTAAAAATTACTATTCAGGACATCGAAAGCTCAGTGTAAAAGATATATATGCACATTTTTTTTGTAACAGGAGCGTAATCTTTAAACTGAAGATTACAATTGATTGTAAGAGGGCAGAGGATTGACCTTTACAGTGAAATTGTTCTTCCCTACCAAATACAAAATATCCTAAGTATAATCAACTCACAATAATTACCTAATCCTTATTATTTTGCTGTTAGAATATTTATCGAGGCTTGAGTTACTACAATTTCAAAAAAATGGACTCTGCTGTCATGGCTTTTTATCCAAATGACTCGTAGTCTCTTGTAAACAGTTCAGTGATCTGATTTCCATTGGGACAGGAGTTGTAAAAGGCCAGGGATTTGCGATGGATTTACACGTATACTGTTTCAGTCAAGTTACCAAGGTCGACTTAACAGCCCTTTTCCTCAGAGTCTTAAATACATTTGCCACCCAGCCTTTTAGACCACGCTCAAGGAAAAGGGTGATGCCATTCTAAAGGGTGCTTGAACTTCATTGGAAACTCCAATTTACATTCTTTTAATCAGCAATAGAATACGTTTATTTATTTATTTATATTTAGAATGAGCTTTGTGAAGTAGCTAGAAAACTAATTCTTGCACATGGGCATGACACAGGGTTTTTTTGAGTTTTGAAAAGGTCATTCAGGCTTTGGAATACAACAGAGGCCAACACTCGGAACTCAATTGTATCACAGATATTAGCCTACCCTCTGAAGTCCAAGTCAGGAACAAAATATCAGATTACCGACCCATGCTAGCAGAACTTTTTTAAAAGCAAAGGTCCTCCAGACTAAATACCAAACAAACAAACATTAGCCCCCTTTGATGGCTCACCGCTTCTCAGTAAAGTTCAAATAGTCTGAATTGTGATTGCGCAGAAATGTACTGATAATGAAGGCAAACTAAATTTGTGGTTATTTCTGAGGGCTGAGTGACTGGTCTGATTGTCTCGTTCACTTGGCAAACAGTTTCTTTTCTATACGTTACTGTAGCCACGGATATAATTTCTCTAGCACTGTAGAAAGAATCAGATTAAAATATGATACAGAAGCAGCACTTACCTTGGGCTGATTAATATGTTTAAGCTGTTACCATGCCACCATGCTTAAAAGCACAAAGATACGCCTTTCTACACTAGTCTATATATATTGATACCTCCTGTGTGCCAGGAAAACCTCTTTGATTAGTCACACTAAACCATTTCTTAAGTGGTATGAATTTCTCAGGCCTGCACTTTCAATAATCAAGTAATAAATTCTGGAACTAATCACGAGCTGTGCTGTCTCTCCTAGGTGATGTGCACGGAGATTCATCAAGAGTTTCTTCAACCAGAGAAAAACTAAAATGCCTTAAGTAATTAAAACAGCATCCCACAATTTGGAGCAAAATTTATTTCAGAGCTCAAGCACAGATCGTATGCTACACGCCACTCCAAGGCGGCCACTTGACTCTGTATTTTGGAAAGGATTTTTGTTGGAGCACGAACTGCTATGTCCTAGTGGGTTCAGCCCGTGAGAAAAAGAGCCGGTTCAGCAGGTAAAACCTAAGTGCTAATGAAATAAAGATAGCTGGGTTTTTCTTTTCATCTCTCACAGACTGACAGCAACAGCCCGAGGAGACACATACATGGTGATCTTCCACAATCCAGGAGCTTTTCTCAACCCGTGCGCCAACTCTTGGAGCTGTAACAGTCAGCTTTGAGCAAGGGAGAAGGACATCTGAGCCAGACTTCTGAACTTGAATATCCAAACATATGAAACCTTAGGACCTACAGATCACTCTTAGCACTCTGCTGCCCTAAATGACAACATTCTTTAAAACTGTGCATGAAATTTAATCTAATTCTTTTGTACTCGTGTTACCATTCGCTTGGCTTAAACATCGTGTTTTTAAGCCAAAACACAAAGTTAATCTATCATAATGCTCCTCCAGGTGAGATTTATTATAGATCACTTTCTAAAACCCGTGTGTTCTGTGTGCATGTGCATACCATATTCGTCTTATTATTATCCAGTTGAAAAATTCCCAGTGTGTGCAACGCCTCAGATATAATAGCAGGCATGCCAACAGAATATGACACTTATGCTAATCTGCACCCCGCTGTGGAAAAACATACACAAGGATTCCATTACCACATTCATTAGGCTGCAGTGCACTTCATCTTGAATAGGGATTATGAACTATAATAGAGTGAAAACAGTTGATTGAATCCACTTAGCCAAATCTCTGACATTAACCAAATATTTCGGCGTCAGGAAGAGGAGGAGGTGAACCTTCTCCTGGTGGGACGTGTTGCCTTTGCCTTGTTCCTCCCTGGCACTTTAGTTAGTACGAGAAAGGTTTTGAGAAGGCCGAGGTCACAATGAAACTTTGCGTTGAGACAGAGTTTTAAATATTCAGAAGTGCTGCCCAAGAACTAGTCGAAAGCAACGTGACACAGATGCTGTTGGGACAGATGGGGACTTTCCAGACACATGCACTATCTCTTGTTTTGTACAGGTTCTTCAGAGCACATCAGCAAACTCTCCATGCACCTGTTATATGTCTTTTTGGCACCAATGGAGACTTCCAAGCTGACCATATGTGCAGCAAGACCTCCCAGTGACGACATTACACTGCTTGAATGGTAATCCCATTCAGATGAAAAAAAGACGAAAAAGACGTTTTCCAGTTTTGTGTTCAGGTTTCCCAAGTATACTCTGAGTGTACACTCAATTTTTTGGTTCTACACAGTACAGTTGCCATCTGACAGCCTGCCTTTGTTGGCAAAAAATTCAACTCAAACTATTTAAAACATTGTCAAAAATAATAAAGATTGGAATACAAGTTACTACTCGAGAAATATTTTGGAATTTAGTTGTGCCCAGAAAAAAAGAAAAAGAAAAAAGAAAGAATGAAGCCTTCCCTGTGTACAAGACTCAAAAGATGATAATAAAAACCTTCTGTGCTTAGTATTTAGTAATTTCTGTTACTCTCCTGTTTATATACATCCTTTTTAATGTAGCAAGTAAACAGGAAGTTCCTGTTAGAAGCAGCGCAATGGAACTGAAAGGAGAATTGCCGAAACTGGTGATAGAAACTCTGCCGTGCTCCTTTCTTTCAGTTAAAAAGCCAAGGAAAAGGAAAAGAGAAGAAAAACACGGAAAGCATCATTGAGCAACCAAATATATTCAGTATGTCTAAAATTTGTTTTCCTTCCATACATCTGACCCGCATTGCTCTGTCCTTACTCAGGGGCATTGCTGAGCTCCGAAAACCCCCACAAGTGGTTCCCACTCCTACTGCTCTGTCAGCTCGTTTTCCACCCAAGTTTTGGCAAAGCTGGAGGCAGCTCCTGCTAGGACAGGTGAATCCAGCAGCAGCCAATACCAGTCTGGAGAGGGGACATCCTACCACTGAGTGCCAGCCTCACGAGGTGAACCCAACATGGGCCGGCAAGGATGACTCCTGAGCCCTTCCCTCCTAAAAACCCAGTACTGTGGAACCGGGGGATGAACAGCACTTGCAGATGCTCCTTTCTGCACATTCTTCTGACTGAGGATGGCAAAGAAGTCAAGGAAGAATATACATAAAATTATGAGTATTAAAACAGCAGAAAAAGAATGGATGGGTGGATTTGATGAGAAGGTTGGAAAAAAGGTAGGATTTTGTGGCAGAATTCATATAAAGAGAAAGATGATAGAGATCAGATGGGACTTGGCAGTGAAAAAGCTGGAAATGACCAGTTTGCTGATGCTGTGGGACTAAATACTGAACTGATTTGGAGTTTGGAGAGAAAGAATTTCTGGTAAAAAAAAAAAAAACAAACAGCTTATATAATGGCAGAACACCCAGCAACACTTTAATCAAAGTGCTTGGGAGACAAGGCAACTAATCTCCACATAGGTACTGGGTACAGGCTGCAGGGGTTCAGGGATAAAGTCATCTGTCGTGGACAAGGCTTACCACTGATGTTATAACACTTGTGCTTTAAAAATAATATCTGATGTATGGGGTTTCTGGAGAGTTAACAACACCATCAGTGGAAATGGCACCAGAGTCCAGCCAGCTTCGTAAATCCCCCGCTGGATTCTGGATTTGGCAATAATCCCTGCAGGTTAAATCTTTTTTGCTGGAAATCCTTAACTGGTTTTCAAAGTTTTGCCCAAAAATAAAGAATTGGGTTTCTGCATACACACAGGTATTTATCTCAGGAAGATGCTGAATTCTGTCTGAAAGGGTGATTTCAGCAGAAACCCAGGTAAGTTGGTATTTTATGGCACCAGATCTTTGGACTATAGACTCAGTTTTAGTGGAGAAAGTTTTATTGCCAACTTCAGAGGGAACAACTCTGCGGCCTGTATAAAATATCCAGGAAAAGAAGCAGCACTCTATAAACTCCTGAAGGAAATGTGACACCCAGGAACAGCAAGAGAAAACCTGAAATTTTCCAAGAGAAGGAACACGCTCTTGGGATGATATTTTTCTTTTTTTTTTTTTTCTTCAGTTGAGGTCCAGCTTCAGTTTTTCAAGTTTGAAAGGTAAGTGGGAGCATCAAACAGGTTGAACGAGGCTCTGTTTTCTTGCTACGGGAACATGGCCCTTTGCACTGAGATTGTAATACAATCCATCCTCCCTGGGACTGCAAATGCTACAGTGCAAAACTGTGTTTGAAAACCTCTTTTATCATTCATCGTCTCCAGACTGAAATCATTTTTGACAACCTCTGCAGAAAACAAGCAGCTTTCTGGCTACTGGCGAGCCGATTAAAGGGAGGAAACACATGTTCACTGTCAGACAGAGCCCCTGGAGAAAGCATTGACAACCTTTTAACCTCCTTTCCCAGTGAAAGTGCCCAAATGTTTCTCTGGAACAAAACCCCAGCATTGTTTTAAGCATCTTTTCATTTAATGCACTATATTTTTCAAGATACGTTAAGAGTCAGAGGAATTCCATTTTAATGTGGAGGTTTCACAATCAGTTCAATTCCCATGCAAATGGTCATATAAACAATTATTAAGTGGGAATTTCTTTTCATGAACTTTTTTCGTGTCTCTCTTTTCTTTTCTTTTCTTTTCTTTTCTTTTCTTTTCTTTTCTTTTCTTTTCTTTTCTTTTCTTTTCTTTTCTTTTCTTTTCTTTTCTTTTCTTTTTTCCCTTTTTTTCCTCTTCACTGTCTGACCACAGTTTAAATACCAGCACATTGAAAAGTTCACTAACCTCTACAGTGATTTCTCAAAACAAGCCAAAAAGCCACAGGAGTGAAATTTTCTGAGCAGTAGGAAGGCTGACTAGCAGACATTATTAGCACTTTGAGTATTCAAATCTGGCCATGGAAACTTCTGTGAGTTACAAGATGCTGGGGCAGGAAGCACCACACGTTACTGATATATTTGTTATCAAGGGAACTACTTTCCACTGTATTTAATCATCAGCAACGGGGGAAAATAAATTTTCTTTTGAGAAGTAAAACAAGAATTTTTTTTTTTTTAATAGAAAGTGCTTTCAGAGCAACTGGTCTGGCTTTCTTTGTAGTTATAAAAGTCCACTCAGAGGTTGTTTAACATTTAACCTTGCTATTTTTACCTTAATATCAGCAGCTGGAATAGTTCTGTCTGTTTTGATAAAACGAGACTTTTTTCCATGTTGCCTATTTGCTTTTACAGCTGAAAGGAACTGTTCCAGCTGAAGTAGGTAGCTATAAAACTGCAGTGGGCTAAGCCGCCTGGGAGAAGAGTAGATTATTTGATTAAATGTTCCTGCAAGTAACTGCACAAGGTACTGTCCAATAACACACAATATCTGCTAATGAAAGATAAAAGGCCGTGAGCTCGGCAGGTATGAAATCCCATGGGGATTTGCTTTTCCTCCTCCAAAGGCCTTGTTCTAGCCATGCTCAATAGCTCTGCTGCCATTTAACTTGTCTCGGTTTTCACACAGGTTACGACTTGGCTAATGATAGTTGTGGTGGGGAAAAATTTTCAAAGCTGGAGCTTGGCTTCTCCAATGTTTCTCCAATGTTTCTCCAATGTTTCTCCAAAAGGACTAACTCCCTTTCATGCCTTTTTTGTTTCATTTTTCTTCCTTCAAAAATACCCTTGCTCCAATAACAGACTTCAAAATGCAGCCAACAATTTTTAGATGACAGCTTCATCTGCTTTTTCAGGTACGGCAGCTGCTCACAAACCAGTTGGCTTTTTGCATTACTCTTCATCACACAGGCAGTGTTTCAAGTTGACATGCTGGGACACATGGCACAGAAGATGTCCCTCCTGATGCTATTTCTGCTGGGTCCCCAGCTGCCTGAACCTACCTTAGGTAAGGGGAGGAGGATGTGAACCAAGCTCCTGCAGCAGTGTTTTGCATGAGATTTGAAATCAGCGGGGCTTGTGCCTCTGAGTTATTTAAATGCCTTTGGAAAAAGGCCACCCATGGAGGGAAGGTGTCTTTCAACTGAGCACCTTGGATCAGGCAGGTGGTCAAACAATCACCACTTTCTTCTGACCCACTCCTGTCCTACACTGGCAGACATTCCTATCTAATGCATCTCCCATGGTTACAGGAAGCAATCTCATTCATATTTTAAGTAATACAACAGCTTTAAAGGAAAAATTTCTCTTAGAACTGAATTGTAAAAGCAAAAGAAGCAATTCCATAATGTTTCTCCTTTCCAGGAGATGCCCATTTTACAACTTTGACTTTCCCTTCATATCCAAGAGATTCCCGGCAGGATAAAACCACTAAAAAAGTGACATTTTTCACCTTCATCTCCAGCCCAAAAGGGGGCCCTCCCCTCTTTTATAAAAGAGACTAAGAAAATCATGTCCCATCCAGCAACTTGTTAAATCTTTCAGAGCAGAAGCCAGGAGTATTTGAGGAAGTGTCAAGAAACAAATCTGAGCAAATGTAGTCAAAAACACAACACAACAATAAATAGTGATATCCCTTAACATTTTTTAGCTGAAGATCATGACATGCCTCCTTAACAATGTAAATACTGCTATGCCCATTTTATAAGTGGGAAAGCAGGGATCTGACAGCTGAGGAATAGCCTGAAGACAGCCAGTTGGTTGCAGGGCTGGAAATGGATCCCAGACCCTCCTCGTCTCCATCCCACGTTCCACACCTCCCACAACATACACTGCTTGCACGCAACAGCTCCATGCAATTTAAGTTTGGGGGAACTTTGTCCAGGCTGAACTGTTTATCACAGGCTACAAAATGCCACGGATGAAGTTACCCTTGTAGTAAACTCTGCTAATTGCATTCAGCCAAAATCACATGCTCAGCTACAGATAGATGCAGAAAAGCAGAGTTTACCCAGTGCTAATTTAGGCATATGTAGCTCACTCTTTTCTGTGTGGAAAACTCCAAGCAGGTGAGTTTAAGGGCTTTTTATTTACCCACTGTGCTTCTGTCATAGGAAACTATTTTCTAGTAAGCAGCCTTCTGTCTTAATTTGAAAGCACAAAAATCTACCTCTCATATTGGCAGTTTGTTTGAGCAATTATTTATTCCAGGAGCGCCTGCATTTCCAATTTACATTTGTCTCATTTCAGCTTCCTGATACTGGTTTTGTTTTGCATCATTTATCCACCAAATTAAACAATTTTGTATTGCTTGGTACTTTCTTCCCCCGAGAACTTCTTCAAGTCAAGCCACCTTTCCATCTTCTTTTCTGCAACAATGAGCAGAGGAGGTCTCTCGTCCCTATCACCTTCAGGGGTTTCCTACAGCTATTTGCTGCACTTTCACACCTGAACATCCTCAAAAGTGGAAACCCAAACTGCATGTCCTGGCGGGAGTCTCAGCAATGCAAACTGTCAGTAAATGCAGCTCCTCTCTTTCACTTCCATCTATATATCCAAAGATGGTGGCAGAAACTGCTGCTACACCATCATACTGGGGCTTTGCTTGAACACTATAACCTCTAAATGTTTTCTGGAATCTAAAACCTCCCCAAGGCAGCTCTGTTCTTTTGGCATGAAAATACATTTGCAAAAATGCTTTAATTGGTGTAGGCCAGTGAGAGACTGAGCCTGCTCTAAATGATTTCTCTTCCTCATTATTTACTGGTGTAAATATAGATATAATTCACTGTTATTACCTCATTATTATTTACCAACATAAGTTTATAAATAATTCAGTGATATTCATATTATTATTATGCATAATACCATGAATTATAGGAATAAAAAAAAATCTCAGTGGTTACCATTAAAAAGTCAACATTAATCAACTTTTGCCTCAAAGTTCTGTAAGAGATAGTGTAGTCTGCCCTGTCCTCAGAATAGGAAGCGAGTGTGGGACCTCAGATACCACAGTCTGGTAACAGCTGGCAGATGGTTCTTCTAAAATGGTAACCACTGCAACTAGAAGTGTAATTGGAAAACACATCACATCATGTTTGTTTAGAAAAAGGGAAAGCCACAGTTATTGAGCACTCACCTAAACTATCAATTGCAATACCTTCAAACAAGTCTGTCCAGAGAGATTGCTCAAACAGCACCAAATACTTCTGAAAGCTTTCTGTAGAGCTGATCGAAAAGCTTGAGTCAAAAGCTTCTGTTTGGATGGTAAATGGGTTTGGGCGGCGGAGAATAGACAAAATTTAGGTTTTTTCTTTTTTTTTAATGTTAGACTTTTTCTTAAATAGCACTAGTTTAAGAGGCAGGGCTACACACACAAATAGAAGACAGCAAGAGGGCCTATTTTTCTTTATGCTAATTTTGTAAACATTAGTCATTTTGCAAATAACTGTCATGTCATGTCTCAAAGCTTTAGGCTGCTGTTTTAGTACCAGGATTCTCAGACAGCAAAGGTAGAACATCACATTTCTTCACTGTCCAGCATTTAACTACATTTGCTTGTCCCACAAGGCTGCTTTAAATTCAAGTCTAATGCCTTGGCCCTGGAAGCGGACATTGAACATCAGTGACTATTTCTTCCCTTTTCACTCCTATGTCTGGATTTTAAAGAAGCATTTCTGCCAGTTGTTATGGTCAGACAACTTTGTCTCTCCTAAAGCTATTGTGGAGCATCTTTCCAACTCCAACCATGTTGGAAGTAACTTGTATTTGACATTCAGGTCACTCCTGTCAAAATTGTCTAAGTCCATCCCTGTGGATTGCATTTCCATCACACCAGAAACACACACACTTATATAAACTCTTTACAGGACACTTGGGTGGAAGAGAAGAAAGAAAATGTCCACGTTTCACAGAAACATTAATAGTTGATGGAGCCAGGCTCTGTTTGGTGGTGCCAAGCAATAGGACAAGAGCAACGGGCAGAAACTGATGCACAGGAAGTTCCACCTGAACATGAGGAAGAACTTCTTAACTGTGTAGTGACCATGCACTGGAACAGATCAGACAGCGGTGTGCAGTCTCCCTCACTGGAGATATTCCAGAAGCATCTGGACACACTTCTGTGCCGTGTGCTCTGGGATGACCCTGCCCGGGCAGGGCGGATTCAGACATCCCACTGTGGTCCCTTCCAATCTGATCCATTCTGTGAATAATTAAAGGATGACCAACAACTTAGCAAGCTCTCGATCTTTTACTCCTTCCAAGCCTTATTTTGGTTCAAAATTCGAACTCCGTCAGCAAGAAAGATCACCTTCCAAATTAATAGGTCATATCTGGCATATGTGAAGTCAGACGACTACAAGTTATGGTTCCCCAAATATTGCAAGGTTCACCAAATCCCTCTAACTTGTTTGCCTGTCACTTCATGGTAAGAACAGTGACTGAAGAGTTTAAGCCTGCAGTACCACACGATGACTGTGATTAAAAAGGGAATGATAGTCAAAATTTTCAGCAGCAAATTAGGTAGGCATGCTCAAAGTGTAGATATAAGTTTCCGTTAAGGGGACAGCAGAGAACGAAAATATTAAAATCAGCGTCCATAATTTCTTTCTGGAAAAACAAAATGATCTAATCTGATGTTGTCAATGGATAAAGGGGATGTTTCCACCAAGACTGAAGACAATTAGTAAATTAATAAATAGTTGAAAAAGCAGTTTCACAAGGTGTAGAAACGTCTAAAATGTCTTTTTTTAACTAAACTCTAGTATAAGAAGAAAAACTAGGAAAAAGCCCCCATCTTGCATCAAACTAATGGAATATTCTACAGGACAAAAAAACTAGGCAACATCCCTCTCCTTACCTATTCCTTTCCCACAGTTCATCCCTGCTTCTCTCGCCATGGAGTGATGACCATACCAACTCCCTTATAACTCTCAAATTTGACATAACATTACTCTTGCTATGCTGGACTATCCCTGGCCTGAAACAACCACCATCCAGAGAGTAAGGGTGATGAAGAACTCTTCCATTTCACAAACACTTCCTAAATTCACAGTAGATTACAAAACATTTCATAAATATTCCGTATGCATCCAGCCAAATGACGTATTTTTCCTCTGAATCTAAAAGTGCTGTAGCAAAAATCATTCAGGGCTTTCATCACTTGAAAATTTCTGCATGGTGATGCAACGGACATTGAAAACAATAATGTTCACCTTTTTTGATGCACTTCATCAGAGAAGATGCAACAATTCCAGTTGACACATTGCTATTTATTAGATGCATCAACTCTGTTTCCATAGGAAAACCTGACACTCAGCTACTTAGGGAGACAACTTTCAGGTAGGAAGAGCACAGCTCGAGGTTGGAATGACTGAACACCTTGAGGGCTTGATTCAAAACACAGGCAGTGGCATTTATGTAGCTGGGCTGTAATTAAACCCTTTGCAAATGGCACATGTGTACATCCACTTGTATGTGCTTTACACAACGTAACTCTCGTGTAAATTGTTTTAAATGCTGAACCCAAAGTCGGGAAGGAAAAAGACATCCTGCCGAGCTGGCCACTCTGCGAGTTTCATGGTCTTTGTGGAGTTATCAAGCCACCTTTCAATTTTTCTTTGCATATAAATGAACATAAGGGAGTTGTCTGATACCTAGAAGTGCTTAATTACCTTAATTACTTTGGGGTTGTTTCTCACAGCCTGTACATACAGCTTGCTTGTTCCTCCCTCACTTAAAACTTGAAGAACAAGATACGGAGTGTGGATTTCTCCTCTAGCTCTTACTGAGCCTTGATACCAGTCCTGTCTCCCACACCACAGTAAAACATGGATTTTTAAAAAATATTAAATTTCACGCAAATATCCATCCTCAAGAAACCATACACCAATTGAAGTTTGTCTGATGAAACTGGCTGTCAAAAATCTTGATAATAGTACAATAATAAGTAGTTCTTCTACTGTATTTCAGCTTTTTACATCAGTCTATTTAGAAAAACTGGAAGAAAATGAGAAAATTAAACAAGAACCATCTTAAAGATCAGCAAGATGTTTTAGGGGTTTGGTAAAAATTCTGTCAATGTCTTTCTGCACTTACACAGATCCACACTTCCTGGCTTTCACTATCTTCTCACTCTCAGGTGTCAATAAAACATGTACCCTGATGCCATCTAAATCACAAACAAGAAAGGTCTTGGGTTCTCTGTTCTCTGGACTGCTCCCCAGTCTGACTGGGCTCCAAAACCCACGTGGGAAAGCCTGTCCATGAGATTTACAGGCTTATGCTGTGGGCACTAGAAATTCAGAGAGTTGGGAGAAGCCCCAGAAATTAAATGACCAAATTTTTTTGAGGTTCACCACTCTGTAAAAAAGCGACCAAACCCAAGAGACAACTGTGTCATTAAGCCTTAAGAGCACATTCTTCCAAGTCTTGCCTCAAATTCAATATGTGTGGTAACTCATGAGTCATTAAAATGGGAAGGCTCCCTTTTGGCTTCAAGGGCAACTGGATCTGATTATACATGCTGCCGTACCTCGGCACAAAGGGATGAGTGAAATACGCACTGCCAGCCCCGGCGCTGAATTTGCTTCCTTACAGCATGAGCCTTACCTGAAACGGAGTACTTTATGTGTTAATAACATATTTGTTACAGCTGTCCTGTGCAATGCTTAATTAAAGTGATATTTTGTTTCAGCTGAATGATCTCTGGCTGTTTTATTGTCATTTGACATTAAATTGCAATTTGCCATGCCACATTCATTTCTGCACACGTTGTCAATATGATTATAAAGGCAATGTTATTGACCAAGAACATAATACTTACTGAGTGTCTTGAGAAAATGCTCAGATTTTTAAAGTTCTACACATTCTCTCTCTTTTTTTTCTGGTTGTTAAACCTGAATTGCTTTGGTTTCTTTAAAGCTCTTTGCTGCTGAATAACTCCAAGTGCTAACAGAATTTAATATTCAGTTGTCATGCACGTCTCAGCTCTCACCACAGTGCACTGTGTTCAAACTCAGGTCAGCTTTTCCCACGCATTTATAAGCGTGTGTGTGTATATATATTTTTAATATGTTTATATATATATACGTATATATAGAATGTGAAATATGTATATCTATGTATCTATGCCATGGCTCAGGCCACCAGATGCACACAGGACATCAGATGTGGTGCTGCCCCCTCCACACCTTCTCTGTCCCTTCCACAAGAGCCAGCAAGGGAGAGCCTGGGACGGGGGCACTCCCCAGCATCAGCCCTCACTCTCCACTCAGGTCTCAGGCGCTGAATTTAGGCTCCCTCCTCCAGGCTATATGAATCATTTCTGCCATGAACTTGTGACCCTGGCTCTGTAGCTGCGCCGCTCTACCAGGACCATACGGCAGATAACGCGCAGCGACTTTGGGCTGTACGAGACCTGACACTTGCAAAGCTGCACTGAATTAAGGCAAGGCAGGACATACTGCAGCAGAGTTCAGTGTGCGCTGGGAATAAAACGCTTGGGTACTATTTCCTAAATTCGGAGGGGAGAAAGCTAAATCCATGCCCTCTCCTATTTCACTCTGATTGAAGAGGTAAATAAAATAAAATAGGCTTACATGAAAATGTTGTCTGTATTACTGCCATGTTATTTCTGTTTTACCAGCAAGATGAAAAAACTTGTTTTACTTTTTTTTAAAAAAATTTTTTTCCAGTTCCTGCCTCAGTTTTGGATAACTAGGAATTGAGCTAGTGTGTTTTCTTCAACGAGAGTTTCAGCATACAATGCTCCCCATAGGTTAAGTTCAATTTCAGCCCTATTTTCCAAGTTTACCAATCTTAATACAGTATCGCATAAGAAGTACTCTTGTAACAGCCTGAAAACATCGCCAACCAAAAATTGCTAATTTGGATGTAGCAGGTTACTGTTTCCCAATTGTAAATCCAACCATGACGGCAAATAAGAACATCCCAATGATGTACAGGAAAATATAAGCATGGTCTGGTCTATCAGTTACAGTAAGGTCATCATTAGTTACTCTTTTAATGGCTCATTTAATTAAATACGGAGCTATTGTCTTGCAATTATGTGTATCAAGTGGAATAAATACTCAAGTTCAATTAGGGATGTATTTTTTACTGGAATGGGTTTAATAAAGTTGCTGTGTTGCCACAAATGACTAATAATGAATATACTTTTCTGACAATGACAAAATAAGTATTCTCACAGAAGTGGCTGGTATGTGTAATTCGATGAGTTCACTCAAATAGTTCGACTCTGGATCAAAAAAGCAAATTATACTCACTTGAATAGTTCGACTGCGGATCAAAAAAGTAAATTATATAAGTGGATACTGCAAGGCAGAAACATGTGGACACAGCTGTAGTGTCATGTGTCACAGCTCCGCTCTGTGCCAGCTGGCATCGGCACAAAGGCAGGCCAAGCCAAACAATTCCTGTTATTCATAACAGCAAATGTGCATTCAAAACACACAGTGAAGGCTTTATAAAATAACTTGGTATTCAAATGGATCCACACTGTGGAATTGTTTTTTAATCACACACTGCTCTGCGCCAGGCCGATATGCCAAATTGTCCTAGTAGTCCAGAAGTTCTTGTCTTCACCCAAAACAGTGCAAATGCAGGTTTTGGCCCGCATATCTATGGGATATTTGTGCTCAGGCTTCGTAGCCTTCCTTGTGCACTCAGTAAATAGATGTGCACCCTCAGCGCATTAAATATTCAGGCTTTCAATTAACAAGGGTGCACAACATGCACATTTGTGCCTATATTATAATCAGAACTTCCCCAGCATAGAAAATCACACCATTAAGAAGTCTAGCTAGTGAGAAAGCAAACAGTTAGGATGGTTTCACAGACAAACTCCTTCTAGACTACATTTATATTTAGGACTTAAATATGAAATGCAAGAGGTATTCACTGTACTCCTCTAAAAGGGGACCTCTTCCAAGTATGCAAATAGGCTCAGCGTATCCAGCCTCAATGGGGACTTCATGAAATATGCCCCTAGTGATGGGAAAAAAAAAAAAAAGGAAGGAGGAGCTCAATTCAACTCTTTTCATTGCTATTGAGACAACTCTTACTTGAAAAAACATCTATCCCAGTTATTAGCCTCTTTCTCCTTCCCAGTGATTCAGACCAATTTAACTATTGAAGGATCCAGCCTTATTTTAGCATATCTGAAGCTTCATCATACCAAGCAAATGAATGCTGATCATGGAATATTATGCCTGAAGTCATTCAAAAATGGGAATTCTCAATAAAATTGGCTCCAGTTTCTCGGAAGGTGTGTGTCAACATCGCCGCCCTGAAGCCCATGGCAACCTGCTAACATACACCAGGTAACAATCTGTGAAGAAGCTGGGAGTTAAAATATAGCCAAACTTGAAATAACATTGTGTCACTTCCAAATTCCCCCTTCTTTAAGAAAAATAATAGACCTCAGCCCTGCAGAGCAGGCCCCTTGGTCTGTTCTATGAGAACCACCAAGTGCTTTACCTCAGCAGTGCCAGAGGAGAGGGGAGGGGGACGGGAGCAGACATTGCTCTTGGAGGAAATGAGGGAAGCTGCATTCCAAGGAGAGGGAATATGGGAAAATCTGACCACAACGCTACGCAGCCTTCCCCTGATTACGGCTTGCTGCTGGCTGCAGGAGCTTTGTGTGTGCTCAAGGCCACCTCCCCAAGTCTGATTAGTTTAGCTGGAAAAGGAATAACAAAATTTCATCGTAAACAAAACCAATGAAAAAGAGTCAGCAGTAACACCCCTTTTTTCACCTTCCCCACCCACTGGCTCCGTGTTGTAGATAACTGGGAGCAGCTTGAGATGGGCTGACCTCGTGTCAGGGAGGTTTATAGGACTACTCCACTCCCCACCTTCCTGGGGATCTGGCCCCTTGGTTTTTTCAAAACCAGGCTTTTCTCCACTCCAAGAACAAGAGACCTCTTTTCCCAGGAAATAAATAAAGGGCTGCACATTGAGGTGATGGGGAGGGATGACATAGCTTCTATTACCTTGTTTACAGTAGCCACTCTTTAATGTCCAGTGCCTAAGATTTTCCAAACACATTCCAGTTTTCCCTCTTTGGAAACAGAGGTGAAGAAAATTACACCAACACATTCATTTCTGTGCATCTTTTACAGTCTGTGTTCTTGAAAAGTAGCCTTTTTCCTATCTTCTGAGTGTAATTGGTATTCGGGTTAATAGATACCAGACATCTCCTATCAGGCAACATGGTTTAAATAGGCACATCATTAACATGGATTACTTAGGCCACGTCTCCTATTGAATTAGTGGTCTGCAGGCCAGCTCCAGGGAAGGGGTTGGGGGCCTGTATGCTGGGTATTGAAACATCTAAACTTTGGCCCCAACCTCAAAAGAAAGTGTGAAACGCCTTGGAAAAAACCCAGCTCTTAGGCTACAGCTGAGGTTAAAAGGAAAGCTCCTGCAGACATCCAGAGGACTATTCCACCCCAAACTACAACAGTAGCACGGCAGAATCAAACAGGAGGTTTTAAAAGGACTTTGAGACTTCAGTTTAACCCTTTGCCAGCTAATGCTGCTGCCAGCAGGAGGCAAGAGAGGTAGGCATCTGTGCCTTTGGAAGTTCCACTTCCCTTTTTAATTATGCAAATCTTTTACAGGGTGCTTTGAAATAATGGATCTGAAATGTTGGCTGAAAGATTCGACCAGACAGACAGAGTGGGTACATCTACCAGATGTCTGCAGATGTTCCCAAAGCCTTTAGTGGTGAGTGGCACAATCCCATGTGGCTGAGCAGGCAAAGCTGGGTGACTGGTTCTCCTCCTTTTTGCAGGAGGAGGGAAAGGATGTGGTACCAGCAAGGAGAGGTGGTCAGCATGAAAACAAAATAATCCCCCCTTTACCAGTGTTTAAGGCTTTAGATATTAATAAAACAAGGAAGAGTATTAATTTGAGTTTTTGCTTAAATATAGGATATTTTGCATAATATTACTCAAATTTACATTACACTCAGTAATAAAGGTAACTGAGTGCCATGTAAAGCACCAGTGTTTGGGGTGCTTTTCAGTCCATGTAGAATTGCTCACAGATGTTACCTGCCCTATACCCGTGATGCTGCTGAACCTTCTGGTTTGTGCTTAAAGTTAGTGATGACCAAGTTAAAAAGCAGACTATAAAGCAGGGATCACGTAGTTGTTATCAGCTGATCTGTCAGATCCACAAAATCTGGGATCGATGTCCCATGCAAGGAAACCAGAAGTAGACATTTCAAGCCTATTACTGCCCATCAAGCCCTGGCTGAAACTCCTGCTGAGACTGTTTACGACAGCGTAATCCTATCCAAAAAGTGCTAATATAAAATCCTACTTTTCTTATTTGGCCCTGATGTGGATAGCAAAATTAGATTGACTGCATTGATAGCAATACCTACTTAATGGGGGAGGGCACATAAAAAAGGCAATACAATCTTGAAAATGCCCTGTGTTTCCTTTTTTCCTTCATATTCTACTGGAATAGCTTTAGTGAATTATGGAAAAAAAACCGTCTCTGGAATAAAGACATATTGTTACAGCCTCTGAACTGGCAAACAAATGCTTGTACAATGTGCTTAATGTGATGCAAAGTGTTTGCAGGGATGGAGCCACAATCCCGAGATGGATCCATGCTGCTTACAAGACTTGCTTAGCATCACAAGCTCTGTACCAAGCTCAAGTCTACTGCCCTGCCATGGTCACCAAAACCATCTTTGGGTGTCACTCATTTCATAGCATGTGCAACACTGAGAATGCAGAGAAAAGAGCAGCAGAAATTCTGTTTCTTTCCCTCCACTATTAAAGAGGAAAAGTGCACAGTAAGAAGGGGACATTTCTCCCCCTCTTCACCTAAATGAACAAGATGACAACTTGAGTGGAGGTTACTGGTCTGTGTTGGGAAAGTGTAGATTTAAACTCAGATCAGCACCAGTCATGACATCAGCTTTGGGCCTCCTTTATGAATAGAGGATATTTTATTTGATTTAAACAACCTCCAGAAAACCAACCAACCAACCAACCAACCAACCAACCAACCAACCAATCAACCAACCAACCAACCAACCAAGAATTTCTGAAGTTTTTTGACAATTTCCAGTTGCTTATTTTCTGACTCTATTCTTATAATACCCCTTGCTACAACAGGCTCATCTCCAAAGGTCTGAGTCACACAGCTAAGGTGGAGCAGGAACCTCAAGTGGCTGCAGAGGTATGAAGTACCTGAATTTGATGCTGTATGCAGTTTGGATTTAGACCGTATAGCCTTACATGTTTAAGGAGCTAAGATAGGAAAGGCTTTAAGGAAGATAATTGCTTTTAACTGGGTGATGTTCTTGAGGCTTCTGAAGTGTCTTAGCTCTTTTGGATTGGCTCCAGAGGAAGTGTTGTGCAGCTAGCACAGAGCATTTCTGAGTGCCACAGGAGACGCGGCAGGCACAGGGACCCAGCCCTGAGGACCGCAAAAGAAGGCAAAGCAACAAAAGTACCTATTATTTGATCATTTCTTTCCTTTATTTTTGGGACATTTGCCCTTCAGATTACTTGCCTGGCTTTGAAGAAGCCGTCTGGGGCTGCAGTCATCAAGAACAGCTGCAGGAGCAGTAGAGGAGGACAGGAGCTTCAGCAGTCCCCTCCCAGTAGGTGCTGCCCTACCAAGCAGCCTGATAGCTCCAACTAACCAGCACCTTATTAACTCAAATCCCCCATCTCTCTTTGCAGCATCACCTTTCTCCCTGTCTAGTTCCCATAATCCCAGGGAACAGTCAAAAGAGCATCGCCAAAACATAATAAAATCCTCAATTAATAAATTAACTCCATGCTTGTAGCCACGGTCTTGATATACTAAACCATTTGTCCTGTTAGCCTTGCCAGTTTTGATTGAAAACCAGAAGGCATGTATGAGTCTGTACTTGTATACAGTCACACAAATTTGTCTATAGCTGTCTGCTAAGCAGTAACACAAGATAAATCTAGACTACATTCCAATAAAGCTTTATCTTGTTGCAGTTTGTTCTGTTTTCTGTGGTTGCAAAATTCTCTCACCTCTTCTTAAAAGTTTTCTCAGAGAAGGCTGAGCTTTTTCTCTACAACTCAAAAATGTATTTTAATAAGACTAAAAAGAAAGAATTGACCAGCAATTTCTGCAGCAGCTAATATTTAGGGTGTCCAAGACTATATACGTGTTGGTTTTAAAGAGGACAGATGCCCTGGCATTTTAGCAAAGAGTTTGCCTGAAGCTGAGTCCCTAAAATCGTTAGTCAACATCCAGCAGTGAGAACAGGATTTTGCTTTGCAAAGATGGACTCATAAAAGCGCCTAATCAAGTTGAGCTTGAGGCGGTCAAGACACCAGTGAGAACCCCTGAGTAAGTAAGGAAAGATTTCTGCACGTTTAGTTTGGAGGTAGGACAACAGAAGTTCTCAAACCCTCGTGTTGCCAGGTCTGATACAAATCCAGCCCAACAGCTCCTACGTGTACAGTCGCTGTGGAGTCCCTCTACATTACCTGGGTTTTGTCACTCCCCACCAGCGTGTGCCGGGAGGGAATCCCATCCCGCAGGCTCCTTCCCCGGGAGTAACTTGAGGTCCGACAGCCAGTGAGGTCACCCCCAGTCTCGCCAAAGCCTGTATACCATTACAATGAAGTAATAATGTATTTATAACACACCTAACCACTGATGGCTTCTATTCCTGTTGAGGCTCTTTTCATTTTTTTTCTTCCCCCTGCATTTGCACAGATGTTTTTTGAGAACTGGCCTCCAGAAAGAGCCTTGCAGAAAACAAGCTATGTCTGTTGATTCTGGCTGGCTTTTATAACGATAGTTGTTAGCACGCAGGATTTATGTTTCAAATATCATTTTAATTTCTTGGGCTGCATTTTTAACCACAAAATGTTAATTCAGTGGTGCTCTATAAATGCTGCAGCTCCTTTATAAAAATGTAGGACAAGCTGTTTCTAAGGAAATATTCTGAGAGTCTGATTCATAGAAATACAACTCACATACATTTTCCATGGAATTTGCTCTGAAATATGTGTGGAATACATTCTACAATAAATTATGTACTTTTGTGATTCATTAAATCCTCTCCCTGCTCACAAGTAGTAAGCTCTTCATTATACACAAAAAAAGTGCAATCAGCCCAAACCAGCAACATTCTTATCATATGCGGTGGATGCTTTGTTTTTGATCTTAAAAAAAAAAAAAAAAATCTGTAAAGGCATTTAGAGAAAGCTCATAAATTAAGCTGGCATCCAGCTTTAATTCACACTAAGGCAAATTAAGGATCTCTACACCCATAATTACTTCCACGTTCAATGGAAGGAGTTAGGGCTCAGAATGACTCTCTCAAAAATCACAGGGATTATTAGGAATGGATGACTGAAATGTCACTGAAAAAGACATTTCTAGGAATAATTCCTCTCACATTATTTCTCTTTTTATCACTTTGTCCCGGCGACGCTAACACTCCTTTTGTGCTTCCTACCAGCGTGCAGGTACCTGTGATGTGGTTTCACTGGCATACACCTTCCTGAACAGGGAGATTGGAGGTGTCACCTGTGACATTATTCATGTGCCCTTTCAGCTCACACAGCCCACATCAAAAGCACTTACTGGACAACCGATTAAGGGGCAGGAAAATAAATAATGTGTAGCTTGTGTGGCTGGTGACATTTAAACTATTTTAACCAACTAGCTTGGCTAGCAAAAACCCAGATATCAACCTGCTCACAATCACCTCCACGGGATAAATGACCCATTTTGCCCTTCCTAGGATTCCAAATACATAGAAAATAGGTATTTCTGCATTCAGACTTCAGCTTTCCTTTATTCTTACCTACTTTGCCAATAAAACCATTTTTCCTGAATTCCAATATCACCAAAGCTTAGTTAAACCGTCTTTCCTCTTGCTGGGAGTTACATCTCTGAAATATTCCTTTTCTGCCTTTCCACACCCTGCTGCCATTTGTCTCCAAGGACATCACAGGCAGCAGCCCCACACTGGAGGCCCCTGGCAGTGCTGCCCGTGGGCACGAGCCAGGAGAAACTCAGGATCCGGACCTGGGACTCCACCATGTGCTTTGGGTACTGTCTGCAGCAGTCAGACAAAAGGGAAAGAGGGAAGAATGGACAGTGTGGCTTCTATTTTGAAGGCAAGAACCAGACTGGAAGTACCCCACAATCACACACTTTGTACTGAAAGCCAAGATGCATTCTCTCTGCACAAAGGAAAATAAGAAATATAATTTCACCATTCTTTTTAAATGTCATGTCCCAGCATATCAAACTCATTTCATCTTCAGATCATCCCACCATGCTCCGTTAGCTACCAGAAGATGCGAGCCAGTGTTACCACCACAACAAACTCCCAGTACAACCATATAATTTCAATTCTTCACACATTTTCTTCCCGTGCACACAATGCCTTTGGTAGCTCAGTAAAAGTCTCCTCTCTCCAGTCCACTGCCACGGGCTACCAGGCTGAAACAAAGCTCAGTTTCAAAGCTGAAGAATAATGACCAAGCGGGAGGGAAAGAATAAAAGAAATAATCGGCGGTAGCTGTGCCTGTGTCTCCAGAGGTTCTCCTGGCTGAGGACTCGACCCAGGGTGGGCCATCAGCACTGCTGCCCGCCTTCCCCATCCTCCTTGGATGTGTGGTATTGAAATGCCACCTCTTGAAGAGCCGCATGGCAAAGAGAGGCAGGCTGCCAACCCGAAAAACGTCAATGTGTGAAAACCTCAAGGCCCCTGCAGCGGAGTTTTCTTTTGTCCCATTTTTCCTCTGCTAATACAGGTTGGGAAACAGGCTGGCTGAATGAAAGATATTCAGGGCAGGAATCATCTTTTGTTGTTGTTCCAGGCTGTACCCAGTGTATTGGGGTCACGACGCCCATGATACGAACGTTTGCAGCAAAATAAGCAGGAGTCATAAAAATAGCAAACGGCACCAGATATGAGATCTCCGACAGGGCAAGGAGGGCTAGCAGTATTCCTGCCAAATAATCTCTGTCAGGCAAAAAAGAAGCAGGTAGTTCCCTGGATGGCATGGAGGAATAATGTCTAGATGAAGAACGGGTTCAGTGGTCAGACTGTAAAAGTAGTTATAAATAGTGCTCTAACAGAATGAAAAGTGCAGAAGGAGAAAGAGGGCAGCAAGAGGAAGAGGGAAGGAACATTTTTCCTCCTCTTATTTTTCCCCTCTGGAGTGAATTTCAATCCAAGAGATCTTTCAGCCAGTTCCCCTTTCCCTTGTGAGTCTGGGCCTGACTTTTCGCTCTCCACACCTTGCCTAGTCATTTGCAATCATATGAAGCCAAGCCAGAGATAAATAAAAATGCTCTCAAATTTGGCAGCATTTTACACCTCTGTGGTTAATGCAAAACAGAGCTGCAGAGTTGGCCTTTTTTTTTTTCTTGTGAGAAAAACACACATATCTCACCAGTGTAACCATCTGTTGTGTATCTCACTTGGAAAAAAATGATGGCTAATAAGGAATGTCACTACTCTGAAAGGGGGGAAAATGGTCTCAAAGAACATCAGGTCGAAGAAAAGAGTCTCCAGGCAGTATGGCAGAGGTGTCTGTAGGATTTCTGCTCTTCTCCCACTGTCCTGTCACAGGACAGAACCATGGCAGGCCAGACCTCAGAGACCATCACCAGCAGCCAATCATAAGGATTAGGATTATGATTATTCAATCAAAAGGACTATTAATCCTCTAGACAGGTTTCAAGACATGAAGGCATTAGGGTGGTGTTGTGTTTGGGGTTTGTTACCCCTGCCCTTCCCTGTCTCACTGGTTAGGCAGGTACTGATAGTGTTTTTTGGCTAGGTGTTACCCTGTTTGGAGGTACCCCCAGTCAGCTGCAGTGCTCTCAGAGCTGACGCTGATCAGCAGCCCTGGGCAGCCACAGCAACAGGACAGCAACTGTGTGGGCTTCCCAAAGGAGCTGCTTTCCCTGTCCTAAAACTACTCCTTCAGTTCAGGTTGACCAAACTTAGAAAAAAACAGGGTTTTGTCATTTGTGTAGTGCCTAATGACACTGTGAAGGGGCTGGGTGAGAAGACATAGCTTCCTATCCCACCATACAAACAGAGCTTATGCTTTAAAAATTAAAAGACTAGGGGAAAAAAGAGCCCTTTATAAAAGCACCTGAAAATATTATGGACCGTGAACCTTCATTTCTGATTACATCTTGGAGCAGTGGGTCCAAACAAGGCACTCTTCCCCTCTTTCTCCTGTCTCCTTTACCCACCCATCATTTCACCCTTCTCAGAATTCTACACAATAAAATGAATTATAAAAATGAAATGTAACAAAGCTCAAACTTTTTTTACAGCACTAAATTGAAAAGACTGGTTGGAGTTTCTACATTTCCTGAGTACTTACAGGCACCTGCAGAAGAGCATAAGGACTGGCAGAACATGGAACACACTATCCTGAAGTAAGTGCATCACAATAAAACATATTTTGATATTGCAGGTTTCACAAGTAATTATCACAAAGTGCTTTACAAGGATAAGTAAGTAGAATTTTGAGAGCAAAGTTTTCAGAGAATGAGAGACTCATCAGTATACTCCTGAAAAATGAAAATTTGGAGGGGGAAAAAAAGGAAAAATTCTCTATCAACCTGACCTAGATTTGTTTGTTTCTTGCAAAACCAAATACACATAAATTTATTTAGCTTGAAAATGCCATTAGACCTGAAAAAAAAAAATGCTGCACACTTGTAAGAAAAACCAAACAACCTAGAGGGTTGGATTTTTCACACCACTGCTGCTGGTTTATTCCATAGTTCAATGAGTAGAGTGATGATGCTTAACCTTTCTATAATCCAAGGTCCAAGTAACATTTCACATGAAAGCAAATAAAGACAGATTTTCTCCCCATGAATTTCTTTTTTATTTGCTACTTCTTTGCAGATTTGCACAAAGGGATTTAAAAGTACAATTACAACAGTTTCATGGAACATAGCACGTTTCCTACAGTCTCCAGCCCCCAAATGGGACATCTCCACAGAAGGGATCAATGCTGGCTTCTCTCTCTAAAGGAAACAGCCTGAGGATTTAAGCCATTCCCCCAGGACCAAACCACACATTCAAACCCTGCCATTACTCTGCTAGAACAGGGTTTTGATCCCAAAGTATCCCACATCCTTGCAAAAATATCTCAACCCATCAAGCTTTAGGCAGGGTTGCCATAAATTTCTGTTGCTGGGGTTGTCCCTTTTTCACCCATAATTAAACGCTGATGGAGTAAGGAAGAGATGTGTTTATAGAGGAGGTCATTCATCTGTATTCAGTTCCCTTCAACAAGTCTGAGACAAGTGCTGTAAGCTGCAGCCAACCTTCCATTTTCCCTTTTTATTTAAAATATCTAGTCCAAATTTTGTTTGTTTTCTGGCAAGTTTGGAATGAAAATTTAAGTCTTTTCAGAGAAACAGAAATGTCACTAATTAGCCCTCAATGTTTGAAAGCAGTTCAGTTAAGTCTCTTTGGTGATGGAGAAAAATTGAACTGGACCATTAGGTGAGGCAACCCAAGACATTCTTACTGGCCCAGGCCAAATTGAAGGAGTGCTAAGAAAAAAAAAAAGTGGAAGAGGTAAATTTTGAGTGAATACAAGATAGAGATGCAAGAAGTGGGGAGCTCTGCAACGAGACAGATTGAATTGGATGGAGAAACCAGGGAGAGCAGGGAACTTCCAGCAAAACCATTCAGGATGAGAGAAACTGATGAACCAGTCAATGCTTCCAAAGGGAAATCAATGTTTCCTTTGTTTTAATGCAGAAAGTCAGGAGCAAAACTGAGATTTTTCTCCTATTCTATACCTTGCTCCACAAAGCAGCAAAGGCTCCCAAATGTTTATGAGAAGGGACAAGACTTTCCCAGGATGTGGGTTGGGAAGTGTGACTGGGGCCAGGTGTGGGAGAAGCTGCACCATCTCTGAAGATGCTGCATTTAATGAGCCCCCTCTGCACCTCACAGGGAACTCCTTGAGCTCTTCCCCAGCAATGCATCTTCACGTCACCCTTTGGCTGCCAGCCACGATGGAGGTTTCCATGATGACAGGAGAAGCCAGGGTTCCACAGCGTTTGGGGGAAGGGGGCCATGGCCCCATCAGCTCGGCCATTAATCCACCCCTGGGCTGAAGTGACAAGGGCTGGGTCTGACATAAAAATTCCATTTGCTGGATGAACCGGTGAGTGTACTTCATCACGTCCGTGGGACACTTCAGCAGAGCTGCTTTTCCCTCTGCTGATGAAAGGTTCTGCCTAAAGTCTGGAAGTTCCCTTAAATACACACACAGACAGAATATCCCTGGGGGTGCTGTGATAGGTGGCAGGTTAAATTTTAGGAAAGCTGGCTAGTAACATAGTGAGCACAGAGCAATACCACGGCTACCACAGCCTACAAACGGCCAGAGATCCTCTCTAGGGACACAAACTCAATAAAATCTACCACACAACTAGAAAGGGTGGAAATTTTGTTTAAAGAAAATACAGATGAGGAAGTCATAGATTCCTCTAAAGTGTGAGAACAACCGTGAGTCAGGAATGTTCGATGCATTGGGCAATGAAATGATAGATTGCCATGGAATACCAATCCAAAGCCTATTGCCAAACAGATTTAAAAAAAAAAAAAAAAAGGAAAATCGATGTGCATAAGGAGAAAAAGGAAAGCAAGCAGTTACTCCTCAAGATGTAATGAGAAATCATTTTGGTTTCACCAAGTGTTTTAATCTTCTGACACAAACAGGGAATTGAGTAGTTCTGTGCTGATCTTGTGGTTGTACGAAATGTCCAACAACCCTAAAAGGAGAATTTTCTCATGTGATGCTGAGCTGGGCTTTGGTGAACACGAATTCAGTGGGAAAAGGATGTTGTACTGTCAAAGGATTTTAGTGGGTAATTAACCGAGCAGCTCAGTTTTGAGTGCTTCCCAGTTCTGCAATTCTTCTTTTCTCGACCTGATTTTTTCCCCCAGGTACTGAAGACTCAAGAGCAACCAAATAAATGTAGATGAGTAAAAAAGGTATTTCCCATGGAATTGTTATATCAGGATTGCACATTCTCACTTGTATTAACTAGAGGGGTAAAGACTGATGCACTGTGCATAGAAAGTGAGTATCAGTTTCTTGGGCAACACCAAACACCTCGCAGTACAAGGCCAAAATGCAAACGTGAGAGGATCCTCCAGGTTATATGGCTCCTTTTCTAAGTTTACAGTCAACAGCCATCACTACAGAAAATCACCAGGCTTTTCTTCAGAAAGTTCTTCAGCAAAAGCACAGATTGTACATCCTATGAATTGCATGGAATCAAATTTTAACTATTTGGCTTATTTAATTTATGCAAGTGCCCCTGATGCATGCACATACAGAAGTGACTGCAAGCAGCTGAGACATTCAATGAGCCTAACAGTGACACAAAATACCCTTACAATCAGGGCAGCAGCTTTTAAGTAAACACAAAAGGTAAAAAATATCTGCTCTTATCAGAAAATGATTATCTCCTTTAAAGAAACTCATAAAAGGAACAAAACACAGCAATAATTAATCTAGAGTGAATATCTCTTCAAAGTGATTTCCAAAGAATGAATCCCATTTAGGACAAGGGGACATAGTCCTAGGCTGTGCCAGGAGAAGTTTAGGTTGGATGCTGGGAGGAATTTCTTCACAGAAAGGTGATTAAGGACTGGAATGGGCTGCCCAGGGAGGTGGTGGAGTCACCGTCCCTGCAGGTATTTAAGGAGAGGCTGGATGTGGCACTCAGTGCCATGGCCTGACTGACACTGGGATGTTGGGTCATGGATTGGACTCAGGGACCTCAGAGGTCTTTTCCAGCCTTATTGATTCTGTGGTTATTATTGTTGGTTTCTAAATATCTTTGCCTGCTGCTACCTGTGTTATGCCAACAATTGCCAAAAAATGCAGAAGAACTGCAAAATTCACAAAAAAGTTCATCAAACTTGCCTTTACTCTCGTCTCTTGGTTTGCTTTTTTGGTGATTTTTGTGGAGGGTTGTGACCAAGCACAGAAGATGGTCGCTCCTGGGATATTTCTTTGTCATAGAATCATAAATAAAAAAATGTCACCAAAGACACACTGTTGGTTTCATTTTGTTTTCAAATAATCCAACTTTGCTTTCAGGTGTGGAAATACATCCTGTGTAGAAACTCAGACTGGGGCAAAGCTGCTGAAGCAAATGGCCCAGTATTTCTGCAGTCTGAACAGCTAAGCACTGTGGATCCAGGAGCTGCCACACTGCACGAGAGCAGAGCTGGGTGACAGTAGCTACATCAGGCACTGAGAGGTGTTGGACATTTGGCTTGGTATTAACCCAAAGCCCGCTGACAAACCACAGACATTAGTTACTGTGTATGTGTGGGGGAAATCAGGTGAAGCTATACTGAAATCTCTGCCTCATGTCAAGCTTCTCACTGAGAGCATGGTCTGAATCCCACAGAGATTCCTCACCAGTGGCTGATCTGCAGTGGGATTGCAGAGCCCAATCCCATCTTGAACCATAGCAGGTGCCTATACACGGCTCCTTTCCCATCACATATGGAAAATCACCATTATGCTGCTTCTAACACACATCCAGGGAAAGCACAATGGACCCAAGCTGGGGAATGGTAAAGTCTGCTTGCAGATATTACTAGGATTCCTTAACTTTCGCAGGATATGTTTTCATGATGACATACATTTAGTGAATCTGTTCAGATTTAGGTATAATTCTTATCAAATTAGTAATAGCATCAGCAGTACCCTATAAAAGGAATTTGAGGCACAAGATTGCAGAGGACTGGCTACAATAGTAAATATTTAAGTGTTGATTCTTCACCTGGAAGAAATCTGCAGGGTTTCCTGGAAATGTACCAATTTCCCAACATAGGATCAAGACCCTGGATTTCAAAGCAAGATTTTTTGAAGACTGATATCAAGCTAGAAAAATACTATTTGAAATAATTACAGCCTTTGTGTTAGCTTTTAGAGTTTAGCCTTATTACACAGAGCTCTCTAATAGTATTTTGCAGCTTAAAGCAACTCAACAGTATTTAAACACCAACCTTATTTGGGGTGAAATAGATAACACAGTCTACAGTTCAACACTTGCTGAATATATTTTCTATATCTATAGGTTTTGCTTAATTACTATTACTTCTACTTCAAGTAGTCATAAGTAACATTTATTAATTAATGGGGTATTTGCTGAAGTTCGTTCCTTTCTTCTTCCCTTTTACTGAAAAAAGGCACAGGGGGACAAGCAGAGAAGAGCTGAAGACATGCGTATTCCATTTGAAATCCGTGATTAAAAAGCTCAAAAATTCAAATCAACGTAAAAAACTGTTTTATTTTAATACTGTGGAAGGTTTCAGTGAACTCCATTATTTTCACTCACTATTTGCTTGAATAATTTAGGCAAGAAAGCTAAATTATACATAAAGTGTACAGTTAGAAGAAAAAGTTCATGCACAGCCTCGGGCTATAGCCATCCCCTAATGATGTCTGTAGTCAGTGGAAAAGAACTCGTTAGACTGAGAGTAATTTCTCAGGGTTTAAATTTTTTTCTTAAAGCAATAATGTTCTTATAAAAATCTGACAAACACACTCAACCAAAAACCACAAAAGAGAGAGCCGTTCCTAAAACCACAGCCTTATAACTTTTCATTTAATTTCACTGGAAATCTGGCTTTTCACATACTATTTATTCTTGCTGGCTGTCTTCAATAATCTGATTCAATGAGGGGAAAGCACGTCTTGATATCATCCAGCTCCTACTTTGTTTAATCAGAGACCTAAAGTTTGCAGGGAGTTAAAATAAATGCTATACAGCTCTCTGAGCAAAACTGAAATCTGCTGTGAAAGAAGGCTCCTTTTACACTCAGTACACAGTCATTTTTGCTAGTGGTTGCAACTTGCCCCACTATTGTATTCAAGGAGCAACTCATACAATTAAACATTTACGGCTCAATTCACTAAAGCTTTACATGCCCTTTAAACTTGACTGGGGAAATGTGCATGCCCAAGTGGACCAGGTTACCAATAAATTGCTTCACCTCTGATCTCACATCTCTCCGTTCCTCAAGATCAGACGCTGTAGAGAGCAGAGCTCCCAAGAGCAGCGAGCTGGGTTTGAGCTTTTCCATGAGCGGGAGTAAGAACAAGAAGTCATTGTATGGAAATCAGCTAATGGCAAGTTTGTTGATCAGGCTTATCTTTTGATCAAAGTAGCCCAACTAGATCAGAGAAAAAGACAAGGAATTTTATTCAAATTACTCCTTAGAATCCTTTGTATAAAATGAATAACTTTCTATAATATTAATGGTTTTACATCACTTTTTACTTGTATTATTCTGTCACATTAGTTTAACATTACTACCATGTACAGTGGTTTAGCATTAATGTGATCAGAGGACAAATTACACGTGCACTTCCATATTGTTATATTGAAATCAAGGCCTTCTCTGACACTAATATGAAGCAAACTTCAATAAAATATAGACTGCCTAATATAAAATCATTTTTATATCCTGTTGGAGCAAGAACACCTATTATTTCTTCTCAAAATCACTTGCAGCATGGCACCCAAGCAAGGTGAGAGGAACAGTGCTGTATCAAGACAGAAATCAGTGGAGCTCTTCCCCATGCGTGCAGGGATCCCACTCCATGGGTGACCCACTCTGCCTCCTGGGTTCTGTGGGTGACACACGCTCCCCAAAGCCCACACTCAGCAGGGCAGGGGGGTGTAGCCCAGTTCTCCTGAAGCAGATGAAATACTGCTTCCCAAATGTCAGGGATTCGTTCCTTTCTTCTTCAGTCGGCGAGTTTCCACAACTCTCTAGCAACCCTCTCCCAGCTGAGAGCAGGCCTGGACCAGACAGACCGGAAGGTTCTCCATGACCTGCCTCTCTCCTCTACAGCATATGGTGCAGCTCAGAAGCAGAAAGCTTTGGAATAACACGGAAAGGAAGGAATTTTGGTCCTTCTGGGGGACATTGCCTCCAGCAGATCGAGGACAGAACAACCAGAGCACCCTGAATGCAAGAAGAACCAATGTAGCCGCCTCCCCTTCTGCTTTATGCGCTACAGGAAGCATGGCTGGAGGACAAGGAGCCAAAGACAGCTTGAGGAAAGATCAGAGCACAGAGTATTTGGCTAAGAGATGGGTGGAAAATGGGAACTAGTGCTTGCAGACACAGCTGGGACCAAGCCAGAAAGAACACAGGCTTTGTAGCCAGCTGTGAGATGACCCCAACCTCTCCTGCACAAGAGCTGGATGCAATGAAGAGCAGTGCCCAGCAAATCCATGTGGGCATTAAGCTATTTAGGATGTCTCACGTTACAAGTACAAAACTTCACTGCTCAAAACAATTTTCTGGGTTAATTGTACTTAACTTTTGGAGGAGGAGGATATTACAAATAGAGCAGATGAGTTCATGAAAAACAAAAAAACCCAAGAAAAGCAGTACTGATGAATTCATAGTCCTAAATAGGTGACTTCCACCAAGCACAGAGGTATGTCCTGCTCCTGGACCATCCAATGGTAAAGAGCTCTCTCCAAACACACCTTGACAAAGAATCATGAAAGTCCATGCTAGAAAAACAGGAGATGCCCCAGAAGCACTGGGTAACTCAGGCAGAGCATGCACCTGACAGAGTGCCTCTGTGTGAGGACAGGCAGTACCAAACCTCTGGACCCAGCATCTGGCACACGAGTATCCTTCTCCCCCACAGAAACAGCTGTATTAAGTGTTGACCTCAGCTTCACCACACAGCTGAGAAAAGCACCAGTCATCCCTCCTTCAACCTTAATCCCACAATGCTATCCTAAACCCAAGATCTCACTGCTATATTTTTTCCTCTTCGGTAAAATAGAAGAGAAAGCCTTATTATGCTTGTTGCTCTATGCATTTCCTACACTTGCTACATTCCATCATATCTCACCACACAGCTCACGATCTTTCCACAGTTTCTCTGGCAGGAATTTTTACAGAACTAATAGCAATGGAAGTGAACCTCCAAGTGTTAAGTGAGAAAATAATTGTAAGCCTGGAAACCAGCAACTACAGAAAGCAATAGGAAAACCACACTTAACAGAATCTTTCCTTAAAAATGGTTTATTTTTAAGTGATAGCAGCCCCGTCATCCCAAAATCCAGTTTATCCACGTCAAACGGGTTCTGACCAATGTCATTAAAAAGTCCCTCTTCTTGCTCTCCAAGGTGCACTCATCAGTTCTACAAACTAAATGGTTACCTACCTTCACATTGCATCCTCCCCCAAGAGTTTTCTTCCTGGCTCTTTTCCACACCATCATCAGGAGATCCCAGAAGATCATGTCTGCTCAGGAGCTCTGAGCTTTGCACATATTTCAGTCACTGAAGCTTTTCAGGCAATGGCAGGGTAGGGGAAAATTTCTCTTTTTAAGTACAAGGCCATGATTATAGTTGCTGGTTTGTTCATGTAAATATTGACCATTCAAAATCCCACCTGGCACACCAAGGGAGCTTGTAACAAGACAAAAGGAGCTACAAGGAGGAACCCAGCTTTAGATCCACCAAAAAATGCAGATAGAGACTGGTCAGACTCAAATCCCTAACCATGCCCATCATGACTGTTTGCTGTTATCCAGGAAAGCTCCCCTCTACTTTCCTCCTAACTGTCCCCAGAGTAAAACTCTTCATCAGGAAGCACAAACACTTGCTTATCAAGCTGAATTTTCCACAGAAAGGCTTGAGTTGAAAGTGACCTTAAAAATCATCTTGTTGCACCTTCCACTAGACCAGGTTGCTCAGAGCCTCATCCAGCCTGGCCTTGAACACTTCCAGGGATGGGGCATCCACTGCTTCTCTGGGAAATCTGAGGGCCTTACCACCCTCACAGGGAAGAATTTCTTCCTGCTATTATACCATTCACCAAGCAGGAAATGTTGATTGAGTTGGGCAGACCAAAATATTGACCACTGAAAGCAGAAAAATGCTGCTGAGGAACATGGACATATTTCTGCACCCACCAAGAAGCAGCACTGTTGCTTCTGCCTTCACATCCTTCACCCACTTCTAGCACTGACCAAAACAGATTTTGCAAGCGTGGTGGGCTTGACCCCCTAATCTGGGTGGGAAAATCAGGGGAATGGGAAGAACATTTGATACTCCAGCTGTGAAGCAGCAGGGAACATGTGTCAGACTGAAACCCTGTAGACTACTATCTCCACTTTCTCAGCTGAGACTGTAGTGGCACAAAGAGCCAGGACTGACTGACCACAGCTTGTCAGGGCTAAATAGGAAATTAGCCTCAAGATAAATGCTGGGTTTTTTCCTGCCAACAGTGTTTATTTCAAGTAGCACTTTAAGCACAGGCATTGGAAGGGAATTCTATTCAAAATGAAATGTAAATTTATTATGTTTTTAAACCCCCAAGGTTCCATCTTGGTATGTAAAACTGTGACCAGATCTTCTGAGTAAGGGGAGCTCTTGCTGTTCAGGATGCTTTTGAAATCTGACTGCTGCCATTTTACAGAATATTCTGAGTTGGAAGGGACCCACATCAAGTCCACCTCTTAAGTGAATGTTCTATATGGGGATCAAACCCACAGCCTTGGCGTTATTAGTACCATGCTCTAACCCTGAATTAATCGGTGTCAAGAGCCTTTAAAATTTCCCCCCCAATTACGGCTGCTGAGCACTGAAAAAAAAAACCCTTCTGAAATTTTTAAAAACATGCTCCTAATTATATAAGTCATTAGATTGCTCTTCTGTCGTAAAATTAACAGCCCATCTTGAAAAGAGGGAAAAAAAATGGTATTCATCTTTATTTAGATGCTGACGCAAATGAGAGGCAAACTGCTGAGCAGGTTCAGGCTGGGGCTCAGTCAGTGAGCACCAGACCACAACGCCATCGATTATGCAGCCATCAGGGACAAACATGCTCAGCTGGCACAGCCACAGTGCTTTGAGAGCTGATTCCTGGGAAAGATCTCTCTCAGAAAACTTGACATCTCCTTTTGAACATCTTTCATGATGAACAACATGTTGCCTTTCCCTCTCAGCCCTTGGGAAGTTCATGATCTTCATCCCGCTACATTTTGAGGCTGAATGGGTCTAGCTCCACCAAACACTGTTTGGGCATGAGGGGACAAAAGCGGAGGAGAATGGAATGACAGGCTGGGAAATCTCTCAGAACCCCTTCTGAGGACTGCACTGGGATCTGGCAGATTTAACACAGGCTTTGTGCTCCCCATGCATGTCCCAGCAGGTGATCAAGTCTCCCATAATCCTCAAGCTAACGAGGTTGGGCTTCCCTAAGCTTTTCATGGTAAATCAGGTTCCCCAATCCTCTAGTCATTCTTGTGGGTTCCCTGATGCCCACTCTGTCCTCATGAAGCCCATACACCAGAACTGTTGAAACCCTGACTATTACTCAGCCCAAGTTAAGCAGCTCTGGCATTTATTTGCTTACTCAGACACCCTTTCCATCAGCCTTTTTTGACTTTTGGACCCTGACGCACCAAGACCTCCCCACTTCCCACAAGTACATCCATTCAGCAGCCAGTACAGGAAAACCTCTGCAAGGCTGGTGCTGCAGGATGGATCCCACAGGCAGCCCTATAGGTCCTATAACACTGCAGGCAACCACCTCAAATCTCAACTTCTCGCTTAAAATCAGTGTAGCTTTCTAACATTTTATTAAAAAAAAAAAAAAAAATTACAATTATTCCTGCAGGAAGTTTGCTCCGGCCTCACACTTCGGATGGTTAGGCAGCTTTTTCTCATCTCCAGCACAAAGGTACTCGTGGCCAACAGAGAGCCATTTGTTCTCTCATTTACAGCCGTTTGTCCCTGCCCTGATGCAGCGTTGCAGGGTAGCATTTGCCTGCCACAGAGGACACCCAGGACACTGAGATTCTCACCACTGACTCCCAGGGCTCTGGAACAGGTCACTGCAGTAGGAGTGGGGGAAGAGAGAAGGGATGATCTCCATACAGAATACAGAAATATGAAAATAATCATATTCAAGAAGCTACTTTATTCTGATTTGTTTATACATTATCCGAGCATTTTATTTTATTATGCATTTTAATAATGCAAGGGCTTAAAAGCTGAAAATGAGCATATTCCTTGAGCTCAATATATTTCAGTTTGTACATCATCAATTGTTTTTCCTTGAGATTATGCAGTTTTACCTTATCATCCCTTTGATAACAATTTCTGCATAAAACCTGACTTTATATTTCATTCTTCCCGTCTGTTATCTTACCAAAATACATCCAAAACACCCTTTGTATTGCTCTACTAATATAACAGATCAGGAGAAGCTGTGGCATAAGAAATCAAAACCATAATAATGTCTTTGGGTTTTGCATTTTAAATACTGCATTCATTGTTGCACTGAGGTTTGAGATCCCTTTTCAGACATTACTGAGATTACCTTTGGTAATGCCTATTTCATTGTACTTTGATATAAAATAATGTATGTCATAAATCATCTAAGTGACTGTCATTAGAGTGAAAAGCACCTACTTATGATATGTAACAATTTGCTTTTCTAATTTGAAGAGGATTGAGGTATTTTAATTATAGAAGGTCTAAAGCCCTCGTGAATGAAATTACAATTCAATGTAAAATCACTTTCTTCACAGAGCTGTAAGTTAGGAAATTATAACAGCTATACTCATCAATTTGTACTTTTTGTCTGGACTAAATGCAGGAACAAACAGAAAAACTTTTAATGGGAAAAGATTCATAATTTCAGTAACCAAAAACCTGAGGAAACCCTTCATATTCTTAATTTTAAAAATCTTTTATTATAGTACACAAAAATAATCTTTACAGATTATAAGCAGAATTTTTTTCAATGTAAATAAAACATTGGAACTCTGAGATGTATGGACTTCATGGAAGCATGGACAGGGCTGGACAGAGAGGTTTATTTAAAAATTATTGGTGTGCTTCATATTTTCAAGACTGCTTCCATTTGGGAGTGAAATGGGGGTTCAGAGCCCTTTCTGTGCAGAACAATTTAAAATTATTGGAGCACTTCCCTTTGAAGGTGATCAGGCACATTGTAGAAGGGCTTAAAATTATGAGAGCTTTTCAAATTGTTTAAAACATTGATTTTTTTATAAAATTGATTTTTCAACGTTTTATTTCTTCAGTGGCTGGGTAATTACAGTAGACCAGAAGCTGAGGTGCTTCTGTCTGAAACCAGGGCTCGCTTTCAGCCTCTCTTCTTCTCATTCTCTCTCTTCTTTCCCCCTCCCTTCTCTCTTAATAAGTTTTCTGGTTTCCCTCGCTGCTGGGACAGACACATCACGCTTTGTTCTTGCTCATAAATCTCTCTCTGACCAAGCAGCCAGGAAGTTATTAGGGGTGAGGAGAAGGTCAGGTTGAAAATGCAGTTTGATCAGACCTGTTCTGGCAAAATAGCACCATACCCACCTCAGGAGTAACGCCAAAGACAACTGGGATGGGGCTTTTAACCAGCGTTCCAGCCACAAGCACCCTCCAACAGGTCTCTCAAAGGAGGTTACAGGGATTCCAAAGGATTAAGGAGTAACCATTAAGCTGGGATTTAGTTACATGCACAGCTTTCCCCAAAATTCTTTTTTCTCTCGCTAAACGTGAACAACAACACCGAAAACCCCATGGACCCATGCAGAAGATTCAGGTGTGCAGCATTAAAAGATCTCCCCAAAGACTTTGGCTCAATCAGACACAGGGATGATGCACATGAAGTTTGCATCCTTTCTCATATTTATGAATTATGGTTTTGGGAGGGGTGTGGGGTTGTTGGGTTTGGAATTTTTTGTTTGTTTGTCTTTAAATAGAAATACAAGTACTAACCTTGCAGGCTAAAGAAGTCTTCCTATATAGACTATATTTAGGATATATTGGGGTAGAACAGCCATATATCAACTATGTCTTAGCTCATGTAAAGCAGCAAAGCTCTGCGTGGACCACTAGAACCAGGATCTTTCACTCTGCTAAAGATTCCTCTATGGACTGTCAATGATGAGTAATTAATCAAGACATTTCTAAGGAATCTATATATATACATAATGTATGTTATATATTATATATCATATATATAAGAAGTTTGCAATTTGCCTCAGTGTTATCACTCTCGAAAAATAAGAGTCCAAAACATTTCACTGATCCTCCAGAAAGTACATAAATGCATCTCAACAGAGAAGCTTTAACTGTAAGGAATAATAATAAATAACTTTAGGGAACAATTTCATGAATATATTTTTAAATAAACACAAAAACATGCACATGTATAAGTCGATTGTTAATTTCTCCTAGTCCAGAAGATGCTCCATTTTCCTGTTTTTAAAATAAAAACTATATTGCCAAGGTTTGAATCAGAGTTTTATGCATTTTTGTAAAAGGCCGTATCAAAGTAAAATGAACATATTACTGAATTTTTGTCAGCTTGAAATAACACCTGCCACACACAAGGTCTTTAGCCTTTCATGCACATCATAACTTCAGTCTAAATTTAAAGGAACAGGGAAAGCAATAGAGCAAAGCTACCCAGATGTTGTACGGTCTGTGCAATTGTAAATTTAAAAGTACCAGCTTTCCATCCAGATTTTAATGCACCAGAAACAATATGAAAATTCCAAGCCACACTGGATTATTGAAATGTCTGGCCATTTTGAAATGAATTTTGGAACAGATGTACAGAGGTAGGCAATAAAGCTGTGATAATAAGGAACATTTCTACATCATCTCACAAAACTACTAATCTATAATGAGGACCAAAACTATTCATGAGAGAGGATGGTTTTCATTATTTTCTTTTTCTGCTCCAGTTTGAGTATTCCGATTCCTTTACTCGGTTTCTAGATTTTGATACTTTTGTAAAGCATTTGGTAGCTTTTTGACTTTATCACTTCTAATCCACAACACAGGCAAGTGTCTAAGTAACTTCATTTCTTCTTTTTTATTGAAAGCACAGAGGAAGAGCAATTTAAGGAATTTATTGTCTTTTATCTTATTACCATTAAATTCAAAATCTGTGCTTTTCAATAGTGGTTACTAAGTTTAGACATCTCCTTTGGACACTCAAATTCAGACATCACGAGAGGCTCTGATGTTAAGACAATACAGACTATGTGTAGCACAGAGCAGATGACCAGCAAAGAAAATCTGGGTACCCCAAAACCCAAGCCCCCTGCAAGCCCACCTGTTCCGAAATTTTTCCTGTTAACACAGAGCAGCATTTGAAAGAAAGAAATTATTATACTCTTGGGTAGATAAGGTAGTTCTAGACATCATGTAGACAAGGTAGAATAAATCCTTCATAAGACTAAGCAGAAAAGATTGAGAGAGTAGGCGAGCTTTAAGCTCCCAACTGTTTCCACAGGTCGGTTAAAAGCAAAGGTGATGCCTTCTTTTAAGCTTTCAGGTGGTCTGCAGAAGGGCTTATGTGCCTGAAACCTTGTCTAATACTACTAATAGATAGCCAACTAAATTACTTTGTCTACTAAAAGATATCATCACTTCCAACAAACCTTGTCATGCTGACATAAAGCAGATTAGTCAGGCAAGTTGGGTGCTGTGCCAGATTAAGCTGCATACCAAAGGCTTGAGTTTACACTTATTACTCACTGCATTTTTCAGCCTATCTGTTCAGTTCATCCTGTTCTGAAAAAAAAAGCAGATGCACACATTAATCTGGGTCAGTCTTAATTTTAAGGTTTCTAGATTTAAGCTTTTTTTTTTTTCTTCTCTGCAGGGATGTGAAATTTTCATCTGTATCTGAACATCCCCAAGTTGTGCAAAGCTATCTCATTTTTCCACAGCATAAAGAAGGAGCAAAAGAGTGAGGGAGGAGGGAAGAACATCTAGTTCCAAGGAAAGAGCAATGATATCTTTATTTAGGCGAGTTATCCCCTGGAGTCTGGCCAGCTCCCTGAAGCATTAACCTGAACGTAGGTGACTGACAGCACTGGCCTGACAGTCAACAGATACTCAGCTCCTAAATCTCTGCCAAAACCTGGCAACCAGGCAGCTAGGAGCAACTACTGGGCTGATTCCAGGAAAGCCACTGACTTCTGAATCACCATTTCCCATTCTTTTTTCCCTTTTCCTTGGAGGTTTTCTAACCCCAAAGCTGCTTAATGATAATGAAACAGGACAGGAACACAACCCAAGATAATTTTGCTTTGGTATGCACCTGCTCATTCACTCCAACCCCACCCAACAACTGCAGAGTTTTAGATGTTTTTCAGCTTTGTTTTAGCTTCAGGTGAATGTACAACACTCCCTGTGCCTCGCACAGGTCACCGGAGGATGAGAGAATGTCACAGAACGAGTTTGCTGTTTTCTTAACCTGAAGAAAGGCCTTACTAAGCGCACTCTTTCACACCCACATATGTCTCTGAGATAGCACATATTTCTCCTTGAACAAGCTCCTATGCTTAAACACACGGGGGGAGGGGAGAAAAAAAATTGCTGAGCAGAAATTTTCATCCGATCTCTGCAGTTTAAATTATCCGGGGGGAAGCGAGAGCGGGGAAAAAGGAGAGCAGCAAAGAGGAGGCGCCCAAGAATGTCAGAAGCAGTGCTGATATCCCAGCCACGCTGGCTGCAGCTCCAGCTTCCCACGATGGCACTTCTCTAGCAGCACAGCTGGCCTCCGTGCCCCAAGCCAAGGATGCTGGGCGATAACTGCGGCGAGAGTCACACGCGGGCTGCGGGGACAAGTGTGAGATACATCACAAAGGGGCAGGGAGGCAGCCATGTGGCACTTCTTGACGCAACACCTAATGGGTCAAGCCTGATGCAAGGCTGGTTCCTATCCATTTGGCCACATTTCCCTAGCTTTGGTGTGAAATCATCATTTTCCAGTTAGTCACACTAGTGTTCCAGCTCCGTGCTCCAGCAGAGCGAAGAAAGGTTTAATTTAATAACAAAATAGTTAAAGGTCTAAGTGATAACACTTGTTATGTATAAGAGAACAACTTGGAAATTTAAAAACAGCCTTGTAATTAGGGATTTGAGCGAGATATTACAAAGTTTAGGCTTGAATCCATGCTCTGCCTCAGTTTTTCTGTATTATTTTTGGACAGTCTCTTAGTTCTGTGTGATTCAGTTCCCCATCTGTACAATAAATGCTTCTTTCCCTTTTTTGTATCTTGAATTATATGCATTTAACTGTACTGAAACCCAGATTTCATCTGGGACTTTGAAGAACTGAATAAAGGAAATTACTATGATTATTTAGACACAGAGGTGCACGCACACGTAATGAACCATTCAAATGACCGCTCCAAACTCACTCACTATTCCAAAATGCTGAAGAATGGTCTCCTCTTCCTAAATGCTGTCCCAAGCAGTAAACTGCCTCTCCACACTTAAGGCGTAAAAGCCAAGAAAATGCTTGAGTATGTAAAGAAAACAGCATTTCCAAAAATGATGAAAATTTTGGAAATTTACAAGTTTTTAAATGTTTTAATGTGATAAATTAAGGAATATAATCTGGCATTTGCCTTATAACTGTGACCTCTCTCCCACCCTTCTCTTTCAAAACACTGCGATGCATTTTCCAGATGTGTGCTGATGGAGAGGATTCTATCTTCAGTAGTGCCTTCCCCATCACAGGGGAAAAAGCTGGGTGGAGGGTCCTCCATCCTACCTGCCCACCCTTCCCTTGTGGTTTTATGCAGTGGTAACAGCTGTAGAAGGGATGTGATAAGAGAACAAGAAGGTTGGCATGTTGCTCTAGAAGTGTTTAATACAGCGAAAATATATGTTCACATAATTTTATTTCCTATATTTAACAGCAAAAATATTGCCAAATTCTAGTCCCGGATCCTCTTTGGAACATAATAGTGTGATTGGGAGTAAAGCTTCATGGAAAACAGCCATGAATTTGAGAAGGAGCTATCCCTGTGTACACAACTGAGCTGCTCTCAGAATGTCCTGGTCCTGGTCTAGCTCTCTATTCACAGAGAGTCTAAAAATAATTAATTATCTGCGAAGATTATAATAATAGCCTAAATATCTAATTGAGTAACTGCTGCCCCTAGATACTACTCCAAGCCCTGTACTGATTGCTCTCAAATCCCCAGACCAAAAAAGACCCCAAGTATTCCTCTGTCATCTCACAAGACAGGGGTGACTTCATTAATTTCACTGCTGCTAAATTCGTTTCTCAACTGCTTCTACTGACCACCAATAACAGCAACTACATGGCTTCACCAAGCAATCTGGTCTAGCCCATTGCTATAATTTTTTCTGGGGGAATTTTCCTAGCATCTAATCTGGAACTGTCCTGCTGTGATTTTGGCCCCAGCACAGACTTATAAAAGAGGTAACAACCTAAATGTTTTTAGAAGTCTTTGATGTACTTAAAGAGTATTTTTGCCTAACTTCAGTGTCCCTTAGAAGACAAGAAAACTTTAGTTTTTCCAGTTTCTCCTCCTAAGCCATTTTTCCCAGACCCATAACTATTCTCAGTGTTTATTCAAAATCTTTCCAGCTTTGCAGAATAGTAGCAAACCTAGTCGACACCTTAGCAGTGCCAAGTGACATAACAGTGTCCTGAGAGGTAAATGCTTACCAAGTTCCGATTACAAGGTCTGCCTTTCTTTACAATACCACGAGGTGGCTGTTTTTAGGGTTAAATTTGCATTCAGCTCGTGATCTAAGTATAATTCACCAAAGCTCTTCTAAAGTGTCGTCACCTGCACGTTATGCATCCCATGCTCATGCAGTCAATGACTTGTGAGCTTAGTCTCCAGCTGAATTTTATACCTTCTTTTTTGCTGGGTTCTTTTACCAGTTCCTCAATCTCTATATGCCTTTCTAAATTCCTAATCCTGCCCCCTAGTATATTTGCAGGTCCTTATAACTTCATGTTGTCTGCAAATTTAATAATCGTGTTCTCTACTGCACTGTGCAAGTCATTAATGAGAACACTGAACAGAGCTGGAAGCAGGACAGATAGCTGTGGAATATTACACATCACATTCTTCCAATTGGATAGGGAAATGCTGATAACAATACTCAGGGTACAACTAACTAACTCAGAGGAGTCTCATCTGGTTTAATCTCTTTTCCTTCTCCATTCAAGTACATGTATCCCATCCACCCCTTTCCTGTCCGTTTTCAGTGCATTCTTGAAAAAAATCCCAACCAAAAAACAGCCAACCAAAACCCAAAAAACTAATGGTTCATGAATGAAATCAAAAGCTACAACTCATCAGACCCTACACAAGCAGACAAAGTCCATTTTGTCTAGATACTTCTTCCTCCCCTGCTCTAGGTTGAGATCTAACACCTTCGCTGATGCTATGTCGAATTTATTTATTAATTAAATTCTTCTGATTCAGACTGCATGTTAATTTTCAAAGATGTCAGAGAGTCTAGTTGTGCACCCAGCACTTAAGCCTGGCAACTTAAGAGCTCAAAGACCTTACCTACACTTCATAGCTTCTTTTGAAATTAGAGCCTTGACTGCTCAAGAGAAAAAGTCAGATGTACCTGAAATATAAGTCCCAGTTCCACCAATAACTTTGGAAGTGACCCACACAGACTGGATGGGTGGCAAGTTTAGATTAGATAATACAAGTTCTTGGTTCCCCGTGCCCATACCTAGGCCCAAAACATGGGATGCTACAGAAGTAGTGTCCATCCCAGAATGCGATGGCATCAGTTACTAGGAGAGCTAAGCACTTCTGTCTCTCTGGGGACAGCCAAGGAAAGCAGTCCAAATTAATTTTAAAGAAGGATTAGCTAAATCAGCTAATTAGCTAATTATATCTCAGCAAGAAAATGCTTTCTGAGACCTAGGCTGGACTAAATCCACTGCCAAAGCCAAGCCAGCTTCAGGCAGCTTTCATTGTGCACACGGGTGTCTACACAGCTCAGGCACTGCGAATTCACACCTAATCCAAATGAACTTCCTGAGTGTCCCTCTGGGGGAGAACTAACATGGAAAGGAGCGAGCACGGATTTTGAGGAAAAAAAACAACCAAAAAACCACTTTTTAAAAAATTAATAGCGTGATGATTCAGACTTGGACTGAAATCTATTTCCTATGTGTTACTTAATCAGACAGTTTCATTTGAGCAAGCGAAGAGCCAAAAATAGAGTTGTGTAAAAGCACTCTGAGCAGCAGGCAGAATGGAGCTCCATCCCTGTTCCCAGGCTGCCCTGCCGTCTCATGGCTTCGGATGGCTGGGGACCAGCTGATGAGGTCTACAAGGTTTCAGGAGGATGTGGTGCTAGAAGTAAAGCCTGCCTAAAATACAGGTTTGCATCAAAATCACGTATCAGGAAAGGAGAGAAAAGAAGCAAACAAACTAGTTTAATGGTGTTTTCACAGCAGAGCAGAGAGAAAGTGTTTGGTCTTGAATATGTTTGCCATGAGAAAAGCAGAGGACAACTAATTTCTGATTCTTCCCACCCCCAAAGTGTTTTGTGTAACTGGTAAAGCAGCACTTTCCACTGACCTTTTGGAAGCAGTTAAGAGGAAGATATTTTTGAATTTCTACCTAAAAAGAGACTCATAAAAACAGGCAAAGATGGGCCAGCCTTACCCACCAAGCTAGACAGCTGCTCTCTTGCAACCAAAAAAGGAAATTTCAGTGTTTTTATGGCCTTCAGTGCAATGCAAAAGCTTATACCAAATTCTCTGGCATCTAGTTGCACATCAAGAAAAGGATCATTTACAAGTGACACTGGAAAACTGCCATTTTATATAGGACACGTAGGGAGTGGAAAGTCTGCATTTCCCTACAGATCGTGCACACCATTTTCTCAGACAAAACCCAGCTTTGCTGGAGAGCGCTTAAGCAACCTCTGAACAGAACCAGCAAACTTTTTGTCAGTCTTTCTGGATGACCACAGGCTCCAGCACCTTCCCTGGGCACAAGACCAACCTTATAGCACAGGTTTTCTTGTTGGCCTGGTAGTGTGGCCTGGCCTCACAGCACAAAACACATGGTTGCTCCCAGAACCAGACTGCATCACCAGAGCACAGCTCATTCTTAGGGGAAGCAATGAAATGTTGTGCTGTGGAGAAACTGTAAGGGCTTCAGACCCCTTTGACCCTTCTGTACCTCCACAAGGACTGTAGCTCCAACACAAGATGATGCAAGGCTCAATGACAGACTCCTTTAGTGTCTCCTCAATCTGACACCACTAAACCAGGTCAGCACTTGGTCTGGGGTTAGGGCTCTGCTCAGTGAGTTCCAGGAGAAGCAGACAGCTCTGGACAGCTTGTTTGAACACATTGTGGCTTCAAGCACGTCCAAAGGGGCCCCAACTCAGCCAGAACTGAACCTGCTGCTTAAACAGCCAGTAACACATCAGCAGCTCCAAAGACACTCATTAGCTCTATCACTAGATGTTATCACAACAGAAACTGGAGTAATTGACTTTTAAAATAGCTAAAAATCAGTGGGCCAAACAGAGAATAAAGAAAGGCTTTGTCATCTAATCATCTCATCTTAACCAAATAGGTCCTTTCCTGTAAGGCTGCTCTCAACCTTCCCAATGTTCCTGAGCTGCAGCAAACTCTCAGGCCTAGAAATCACTTCCTGATCCTGCTAAGAATAAAGTCCATCTAAACATCCATAAAAATACGTTGCAAGGTATAGAGTACCTCTTGTGTTGTTCACAAACCTTACCGGAGTTTGAGGACTTACAGACCATTTCTGGCATTTTGCAGAATCAAGTACTGCTTAAACCCGTATTAAAAGAGCATCTCAACCAGACAGGAAAGCTGTTGAGTGGACAGGTATCAGTAAAGCTGATTTCAATAAAGAAATCACTTCAGTGCCTTAAAATGTCTGAACCTGTAGAATTAGTAATTTGGGGATCTGACTTCATTGCTATCTATTAGCCTCCAAAGTGATCTGTCAAATCCAGAAAATATAACATTTTATTTCAGTAATTCCTTAAATGAATACATGTCTTCTGTAAGGGTTATTCTTTTCTCAGGCACTTAGGAATACTTTTTTTTCCTCTTCTTGGAAAGGCAGTATAGAAAAATGGGAAGTATTATACGCACATACATAAGGAGATGGTTATGGAGCGGATGGAACTCTTGGCTCTTTGCTCCATCATCTGGGTATTCACCCTTTGTTCAAGCTACTGAGACATTGGTAATTGCATCTTTATGACAAGGACAGGTTTCTGCTGTAGCATTTGTATATCAGCAAGGAGTGATTATCTTGTGACACAGTTTTATTACGTAGTCCTCCCACTGGCTCATTTTTCTTGGTGTTACTGAAGCACTTCAGTGAGGTTTTTTTTCCTTTTTTCTTCCTTGTGCCTCAGAACAGCAGAATGACTGTGTGAATAACTCAACAATGGAGAGTCCTATTTACCCAAATGAGTCCTCTGATGCCTTCTTGCACCTAGGTTGTATTATTCTATTTAGCTTGATTAATACAAACAACTGAGAATGTTTTCCTTTGCTAGCAATTGAAGGATGCAGTCACAAATAAAACACACCTTCACGTGGAGAGCCTTTAATGTTAAAGCTCCTCAGAATGTATTTCCAGAGCTCATGGAGAAATTCCTTCCCACTGAGGAGTTTCCCCAAACCTATCACCTTGGTAATCACAGCCAAAATGACAAGGCATGGGCACAGGCAAAATTCTTGCTTTACCTGAGGGCTAAGTCCAAAACCACTCTCTACATGAAGGTGAAGGAAACACATGGCTATGCTTTCCTAGGATATGACACCTCTCCCACAAAGAAGATGGTGCAATTCCCATCTGCTATAGCAAGCAGCTCAGCATTGAGCCCCTGATGATGGATGTCACACAAGAAGAAAGTTATATTCACTATCAGCTTCAATGGACAGGCTGACTGAAGTCTGACATTGCCATGAAGTAATTTGAGGTGTCAGAGACAGAAATGACAAGAGCAAGTCCCAAAATGAATGCTTCCTGAAGGCCAGTCTGCCAGAAGACAGCAAAAAGCCACCTGGAATGGTGATGGCTTGGTGCTCAGCTGGGAACCCATCTATCCAAATAACAGGGTCATCCCCACCGTGAAGCAGACCACCACAGTCCTTGTCATCGCCACAATCCTGAGCTCATCCAAGGGCTCTTTTGACAAGGATATTTAAGTCACTGAGCACTACCAGGCGTGGAGCCCTCGGTGCCAGCGAAGTGACAAAACCCAGTGGCTCACAGAGGAATCCTGCGGTGCTGGAGCGCGCTCTGAGCAGCATCGCTCTGTTCCTGCCTCGGGTCTCCTCCTGCACATCGACACCGCCCAGCCTGCAGCCAGGCCTTCACTTCTGGATGGGAGGGAAATCCTGCGAAACACTGCGGTGGCAACACTGGCACACAGAGGCACACACACGTGTGGGAGAATCCTCTCGGCAGGTTTCAGTAACAGAGGTGAAGCCCTTCCTCCGTTTCAGGCATGGGAAGGTGCTTTATTCATCAGCGGCACTGACAGTTGTTAAAAGCATTAGAGATTTTTCCCAGCTGTCACCACCCCTGTTCCAGTGTTAAGCGTAGGTAGAAGCTCTAGTTCTGGAATTAAATGCAGCTGCTCAGCGCACTTCAGATCACCAACGTGGGCTCCAGGTCCTTCCCAGCCTAGCTCTGCTCTCCTCCCAGCCCTCACAGACATTAAGCTCTGTGAATTCTCAGGACAAAGTTGGTAGCTCTGCAGTTGCTAATATATTCCCAAGAAAACAGAAGAGCCCCAAATTCCTTTCACAGCAGAAGCTCAACCACTTTATAAATTGAAGGGAAAGAAAAACCAAACAAAACCAAAAAAGACCCAAACAAATTAAAACAAACAAACAAACACACCCCAAAACAAACAAACAAAAAACCCCACAGGTAAATTTTCACCAAATCTGAAACCTGCTCATCAGTGTGAGCCAACACATATAGTTTTGCCATCCATCCAGCTTGACAGATACAACATAAAACAACAGCAAGTGCATCTGAATGTGACAAAACCCAGCTGAAAATAGAGAAGGCTCACGGAGGAATTGGTGGCTGCACAAAGACACCGCAGGCACAGCCTACCACTGCCCCCTGAATCTGTCAGAGCGCCTACAGTTATTCAGTCCTCAACAATGTTCATTTATCCTGGACTAAATATGAGATTTCTAAGCTGGATTTGTGAATTCCTGCAGAGGCTTTGATTTAGCTCCTGACGTGCTGCAGGGGAGGCATAACCGGAGTCAAGAGTTACATGCCATGCTCGCTTAATCTCCTCTGCAAAATGCTACAAAAGGGAGATCCCCTTAAAAAACACACGAAAAAAGGAAAGAGCAACAGCAAAAAGCACCTTCTCATGTCGGGGGGAGACACGCCTCTGTAAGAGCCAGAGCCAGTGGAAGACACTTTCTGCCACACAGCTAATTAGCTTGGGTCCTCTTATCAAACAAATGGACTGGGATGATACGCCAATAATAGGAGGAAGGATCTAATTGGGGGATACCAGTGGGTAACACAGATCATCTTGTTAAACTAAATTTGTTAATCTAGTGTATATGAGAGAAGGGCAAATGGGAGGGAGAACTCGTCCTTGTTAAACATTTACCAAATGTTGGGTTATTTGAGCCCTGGGGAGAAGTAAATGTATTCACTACTTAAAGGCTGGAGCATTTGGTCTTCTCAGTTGGAATTTATCCCTGATCTGAAAGGAACATTTTTTCCCACTTGGAAAGGTTAGCAGCCTTTGTCTGTGTGAGTGATTTAATATAATGGACCATGATTATTGTTGGATTATTATAATGGCACATTGGCACAGTTATAGTTAAAGTTTTGGCAGAGTTTGTCTCATAAACTGCTATTTTACAACTCGGCTGTAAAAGTTTACTTCGGTCTGAAACTTGAGATACAAGATCTCAGTCCAGGAGGAGTCTTTTTTACTTTTTTAAAAGTCAAATTAAAGGAAAAAAATGCTTAAAATTCTCTTGGCTAATGTTTAAGTTATGCAAGTATTAAATACAAATTGAAATCTACTGGCTGAAGACACTTGACAGCATTTGCTTGCTCCTGAATGCCTTTGAGTTAAATCAAAAATAGTTTCAAGCCCTTTTATGTAGAAACATGGTTTTCTCACTTTCAGTATTTTGAAGAAAAATGTGGACTAGTAAAACAGCTGGGGTATTAAATAGAAAAATGAAGAGAGAGTGTGCCACAAGCACTTTTTTCAACAGAATTACTGCCATATATTTGTTATTAAGAATACAATTGATTTTTATTTTGCATATGTAAATACACAATCATTAGTTTTAAACCCAACATTTGAATAAGTTTTCACAATGTATACTGAGGAAAAATTCAGCTTGTTTTAAGAGCTCCTGTGGCCTTTGTAGAGTAAGACTACAGGACAAGCTAAGTCCAATACTGTATCATCTGCACAAAGCCTCCAAATTTCTCAGTTCTTAAAGGTGCAGTAGCCACGTGACCACATCAGTTCTCATTTCTGCTTCCCCAAAGAACTCTAGAGGAATTCAAATACCAGACTCTGAAAATACCACTTATTGGTACTGCAACTCTACCATTTATATCTGCCTGGTGCCAGAGACATTGCAGTTGGCAAACATGCCATCAATCCTAGAAAAAACATTTGCAGGAAATATAGTGCAGTAAGTAATTTCTGGACTAAAGCTGCAGAAACTGTAAAGAATAGAATCATTCAAGGTAAAGCTAAACACAATAAACTGGGCAAGAGCCAACATAACTTTTTTTGGGAGACTGTCACAGCTTAGATTTGGGGGTGTGAAGAAGGACCAAAGACACGTCCAACACAAGCCCTGGCCAGGTCCAGGTGCCTTTAGCCAGCAAACTGATGGCCTGAAGCTATACCACCAGAAAGTTACTGTTTTGGCACGAATGCAAGTTTCCAAACTCATAACATGTAAGCTGTTTCTGCCCAATATTTTGAGGTTAATCTCTGTGTTTTCTTTGAAGTCTTCCTTTTGCTACTGAGACATTTATATGCAGGGGGTTGATGCAAACAGCCAGAATCAAGAATCTTTGGGCACTTTTGAGGAGATGTGGGAGTACATCCCTCCCTGCCATATGGCAGGTCTTGGAAAATGCTGGTGACTCACCAGTGAAGACTTATCCATCCAGTTTTCTACATAGCAAACAAAAACTGCTTCCCCCCAAAAATTTCTTTACAGAGAAGTTTTATCACCTGATCCCTGTGGTTCATGCTCTTGCTGTACAGAGCACAAAAAGGTAACTAGAATTTATTTTTCCCTGTTTGAGTGTGGCCCGTCAATCAACACGCATGGAGGCTAGTCTAAGAGATCTCAAGGTCAAAAAACTCAAAATTAAAGCTAATCTACTATCTGCTTAATCAGAGTTAACATTTTTCACAGGGTGAAAAGCATTAAAGGCAGTCTATAGCCTTTATTATTGAGTCAAATTAATTTTTTACTTTCAAATCCCACTCGTAGCACAGTTTGTAACATTCCAAGTCATATTTATCTTTTGCATATTAAAATATGATGCCTTTCTATAAATAGCTACAGATTTCTTGGCAGCATTGGTGTGACAGAGGATTAATTAAACTGGAAAGCAGGGAGTGTGGGGACCAGATTTATATAATGAAAACAATATATCTGCTAACACCAGAGAAGTGCTGACACTGTAATAATGTTGATATTAATATTTGGTACAGAACACTGTAAAGCACATTAGTAAGGTGGTTAAATCTGGTGGGCTGAGAAATTATCAGAAATTACCAGAAGAAAATAAGGCTGTTGCTTTACTAGTAATATTACAAGTCTCACTCCCATTCAGAAAGATTCACTGGTATCTTGTATTTTAATACCCAGAGCCTGAAAAGAAGTCCACTGACCTCCCATGAGAGCTCCACAGCAGCTGTGAGAATATTCAGAAGTTTGATGGATTTTGTCCCTAGATAACATCACAGCAATCTGCAGTCAAATGTGCTCTACAGAAATCAATAAGAAAAAAGAATTAAAATCTATCCCCTCCTTCAGCCTACCAGCTAGTTAATGCAACCAACTTGTTACATGGTTTTATGTTAACATAGCCTTATTTACTTCAAAAACAATGAGAGAATGAACATCCAAACACCACATCAAAACAACTCATTTGACCTCATGAACATTTTCCAGGATTTCATAGAAAGTCACAAGCAAAAAATTACCTTTGAAGTTTATACAAAACAGGGAAGAAAAAAAAACAGAAAATACATAGAGAAACTAATAAAAAAATTCCTTCTAAATACAAGATACCCCAGGGCATTTAAATATTCAAGAATATTAAAACACATTCAAACTTTACTTCACTACTTTTGGAAAACAAAAGGCACCGCCTAGTAATTTCCACTTGATTCTTTCTTCATTCCAACTTCCACCTCATCCCAGGACATTACACACAATGAAAACAAGCAGTAAAACTAAGTTATTTATTAAAATTATAGAATAAAATGTCAGAGTAAAGATATATATGCATGTCGGTGGTCCAAATAAATTAGGGTCATTTTCATCAGTAGATGACAATTTTTACATTTATTATAATATTTTCCCCATAACTATTCTGTCTGGTGACATTTTTGCACATATATTAAATATATGTGACAGTATATAATGGATAGCTAGATATTTGACCATTGCTAAATGTGGCAATATTTTGAATACATTTGCAGACTGTCAAATATTTTAGACTTTCAAGTGATGCATTTTAAAACGCAGTAATATGAATATAATTTACAGATGAAGAGACAAATTCTGGTCTTGGCTACCAATAAGGAAACTCAGCCTCCCAACAGGTCTGAGAGTACCAGACCACATCCTTATTATCTTTAAAGGCATAAGCCATGTTAGGAAATAACAGAGGTGGGAAGATGCCTATATGACCAGGCTGTCTATATAAATCTGCAGGAAGCTATTGATAAAGTTAAACCAGGTGTCACCAGCTGAGAACCTGGTCAAATAACTTAAATTCTAGTTCCTGAAGGCTACGTGCTGACACAGGAAAAGGAACATGATCAAAGGCAGGGATGTTTCAGTTTTGCGGGCAAACTTTATCCTGGCACTTGTCATTTTTATTTAACACATTTAGCCTGGAATGAGCACAGATGAAGTTTACAGCGAGAGAATAACAGAAGTCTCACCTACTCCAACCCAGTGCTTGTCTCTGCTCTCCTCCCCAGCCAGCTCTCACCCCTTCAAACCTGTGTGCCTGAATTCACAACCCTGTCCCTCCATGCTCCAGCCTCTTCTCCTGACCTCATCCCTCACTTTTCTGGCCACAGTCCAGGGCCTTGGCCCTTTGCCAAGTCCTCACCAAGGCTCGCTGTCTCTTCACTCCTCCTCTCCCACCTTCCTAGTCCTTCACCTTTCCAACCAAACTCCAGGCTTCTGCTCTCAGGTTCCCTTCCCTGCCACTCCTCTCATCTATATTCAGATTGGAGAGCCCTCAAGATGGCTCTGGCAAAAATAAACCAGCACAGAGCTGTAGGCTTCCGAGCACAAGGTCTTGCCATCCTCTGAAAGCCCTGAGGAAATGGGCAGTGCATGGAATGTGTATTTTCACCTTCCACTCTGCAGTGCTCCAGCCTCCGGTACGAGGCCGGCTCTCTTTGGGCAGAGACTGTTATGCACCACTGAAACCCAACTCCTTGCTGCTGAATATGCATGAACCAAGATCGTTAAAAGCCTGGCAGCTTTGCCAAATTTGTGTGGATTTTGACAAAAACTGCAAAAGGCATATCCTTGAAACAAAAGCCAGTTTGTTGCCAGTTTTCATGCCTCTGCTCCAAAGCATGGGTGTGCCATACAGTTTCAAAGAACAGATCACCAGAACTGGGTGTTTCCCTTTCTTTTCCCCCATCTAATATTGCAATACACTGTTCCAGCCCTCTCCCTGTACTGCTCCCCCCTACCAACCCTATTTTTTTGGGCTTTCTTCGGCTGAAATTTTGTGGTCTAAAGTAGATAGCTGGAGTGGGAAGCATGTCACTCAAATGATTGAACTTAGCAAAGACGCGCAAACCCAGGATCTCCTAAAGGTCCATTGATTGTGAAATGCTCTTCCAGTTCTAGCTTAACAGGGAAGAGACTACACAGCATCTTCTACACTACACTACAACTTCTTTCACAGCTAGATCCACAGGCCACTGTAAGGTGTCTTCCAGCAGCCTTGGGATGGAGCATTTTCAGGGAGCTGCAGGCTTCTGCTGCAGTGCCAAGGTGTTTGGCTTTTTGTAGGAAAAAGACTTCTCATTAAAAATAAGTTCCAGAAAAAAAAAAAAAAAAGATGAACCAAAGTTGAAAAGATGTGCATCTAGTATTCGTTAATGGCTTGTTTTAAAAATTTGTGAGGTGCTTTAAATTCAAGGTGGGTTCCAGACACACTGAATAAAGAAGAGCCGTATTTCCTCTCTACCACAACTGGGATATAAGTAACAACTGACAAGCCTAGGGAAGGAAACAGATGTAGAAACTTTTATAGGCAATTCCTCGGATTCACTAGGAACACTGGTTAAGCGCTAAAAAAGAAAGAGCTCAACATAAACAGTCTTTTACGTGCATCTAAAACTGACTTGAGACAAGAGCCAAGCCAGCCTCCAAGCTATTGAAGATACTGTCCTGGTACTTACTTTCTCCAGGGGAAAACCAACCAGGCAGCACCTGTCCAAGTGCTGTGCTGCATCCCAAAAGGCAGCACAGGACCGTCTGTGCTTCTCATCTATTTATTATAAGCCTTGGAACCTCCAGCTTCTGTCAGTTGTAGCCACTAGTGGATTTGACAAAACTTTATTCTTCTGCTTCTTGCAGCTGCCAGGGAAGCCAGGAGCTGATGAGCCACCACCACCCTTTCCTTTCCCCATCCTTCATGCAATGCAAGATGCAGCACTGTGGCAGACAATCACTCAAATCCATCTGGCTCTCATCTCACTGATAAATTTACCTAGTGGAGATCTAAAGAGGGCCCCTAGTATGGCTTTCTACTTCTGAACTGAGACTTCAAACTATCCAAGGCAAATTTTCTTCTCAACCAAAACCATAATATGCTGCATGGTTCAGGAGGAGAGAAATGTGGCATTACCGAGTAGCTCAGATGATGGAAAACTACACAAACAGTTCCCTTCAGAGTATATAGCCAGAAGCTCTGCATGCAGGTACTGTATATGGCCAGGCTAGGAGCTCTACATCCATTAATGACAACACACAAAAGACATGGAAACCACTGAAACACTCCGCTCCAGTTTTGGAGGTTCTGGGCAATGTCCCAAATTCCCCAGTAAGTGCCTTTCCCCGTTTGGAAAAAAACGCTCATGTTCCTACAAACCTGGAGAAATTCTCTGATCCCCAACCTCTGTAGCAAAACAGGGGCTAAATCAGATGAGACTCAGATGGGATTCTTATCTATTCCAGCATCCCACCAAAATCTTTCCCTCGGAGGGTCGATGCAGTTTCAGGCCAGGCAGGTCTGCCAGAACTTCCCTCTGTCAAAGCCTCTTCAAGGTGCACACATTAATTAAATCCCTTTTCTTGAGAAATGGTTTCATTAAGAACACCCAAAATGAAGGGTTTTACTATAGGCTCAGCCCTGTCAGAAGCTAAACACTTCTTCCTTGCTTGATGACCACCAAGTCATAGCTGTGAAAGCCAAAATCCCATCTCTACCTTGTGGCAAGGTGAACAGGAAGCCCAGAATGAGCCAGCCCTGCTTCATTTACAACCCCGTACAGGTCAGTCAAGTTTCACTTGCAGAAAACCTGTATCAAAGCAGAATTTCCCATCAATAGGGCACAACCCCTATAGTCAAGAATCAATAGATCAGCTTCCCCTTCTTGTTAGGACACTGGCTCAGTGCTACTGAATGAAACACTTCCTTTAAGCTCATCAACTCAAATTCCTCTGCTGACAAACTTCTGCACACACACAGCAGTAAGAGGAATAGTAATTATTTCCCCAGAGAAGAACAATATCACTATAAATTTCAGAAGCAGTTTGATTTAACAAATTAGGCTAAGAGCTAAGGACATTAAATGCAGTTAACTTCCTTGAAGATAGTGGCATCAGAAATTATTTGCAACATCCCTTTAAACACTTTCACTTTTGAAAGGATGACCACTGAGTTTTTGACAAAACCCCTGGCTTGGGTTTGTAAAGGGGCAAGAAACTAAAACTGACTCTAGAGGAACAGCTTTCCAACTAATAAATCACAGGTGCATTTCTCTTTCTGACACTTTTTAGAAATTTTTACATTAATTAATTGGCAGAACTAGAATAGAAAAATAACAACAGAAGCATCCCATTCAGAGCATTTGCATTTTTACTTTCATTACTCAAACGCTGGGGTTTTTTCCGCACACTAAATGGCTTTTTTCACTTCTTCCTGTTACTTGGCACAGGGAGGTTCTTGCTATTTTATAACTACCTTATGAAAGGCAACAAACTGCCGAAAAATGGCTGAATGTACAGTTTTCCTTAAGGAAAACAGCAGGAGCGTCCTGCTGTCACACAGCCTGGACATTACAACTGTTCAAGGATTTCTGTGCATCTGAGGGCTTCTGCTCAAATGTCTTTTTTTTCCTTCTTTCGGTGACATAGGGAGGAACATATAAAACTCTTAAAAGATCCTTTCCTCTGTGAATTGTTCCTTCTCCCTCTGCTGTGATAAATGCCATCTCAGAGACGGTGACACACATAAACTACGAGGATTTACAGCACATTTCCAACACTAATATTAAACACATCCTTTAAACTTCTTTGGAAAGATTTCGATTTTTTTCCCCCCTCCTTTAGTATCATTTAACAGCTGTTAAGTCACCTTCAAAGAATTTGCAAAAGCTTTGAAGTACAACACAGAAAATAGACCTCAACGTCTTCCCAACAGTTGCAGGTAATGCGCAGTAATTTCTGAAGGCACGCAGAGATAGAGCTGTCTAATGCCAAGTTACCACCTCCCACCCTGCAGCCCTGCTCCTGCCAACGTCAATTTTACAAACATGCTTTTGTTCCATTCCCTTACACCACAGAGGCACTGGGGATGAATGACACAGATTGCTGGCTGGTTTTTATTTTTTCTTTTTGGATAACTTTATTTTTAGAGAGGAGATTCTTCTCCAATTCCTTTTCAGCAGGGCTTGGGTTTACAGCTTCTTGCTTTCCCTCCATGAAAACAAGGGATAAATTTTGCTGCCTAATTTCTTACTTCAGATCTCATTTGTTCAGTAAGAGGGAGGATTACTGCCTACCTGTCATAGATTTTTCCATTTTCTTACCACATGTCCCTGGATTGTCAAGAATAAACCTTTAGGAAAGGCTTAAGAAATTTTTACAACAAAGATTTCCAGTTTTAACTCACTCCAAACTCCCTTAATATGCATGTGGTCAAGTGATGCTATTGCCCAACCACATGAAAACAAAGATTTCTAACATATGAAAAAATAATCATCTGTACTTTAAAAGTTCAGAGTGCAGAAGTTTTGCATAATTTAAACATTTTCTGAATCTTGCTAGTGGCCCAAAGGTTAAATACTTTTCTTTGTTAGCATAGACCACATAATTGAGAGGAAGCAAGTGAGTTTATTCTTTGAAAGGCCATGAAAAAGAAACCAAAAAACCACCACAAGTTTATTTGTACTTGCAAATACTTTCAGGTCTAAAGAACCAGCAAGATAATAAATTGCTTTTGCTGAAAACAGGAAGTTTGGCAGAGATGCAAAAGGACAGCTAAACTTTGGCTAGAGAGCCCAAAACACTGCATTCTACTTTGAGAGTGCTTCCAAAAAAAAAAAAATTTAAAAAAAAAAAAAAAAAAAAAAAAAAAAAAAAAGAAAGAAAACCAAAGTGCTTCAAATCCATAGAAAGCTAAAGGAACAGCAAAGGCATCTGGCAGTGGTAATTTGTTGCCAAATTTGTGGTTGTGTTGTGCTGGCTTCCAGGCTGGTTTGCCAGTTTGCAGTAACCTCCACCAAGCGCAGCTGAAACCCACGTTTATAAAGCCTCAAATGCTTTCAAAGCTAGAAAAGTCTCAAGTAGTCCTTTCTTTCTTCTTTTCATCTGACCAAGACCAAAAGAATCAATAAATATATATATATAGGGAGATAATAGAATTTTGGGTCTCAGGACTAAGTCCCTACCAGGTATTTCACGTAGAACTCAACGGGACAACACAACGACCCCACTCTGCCACCTCATTGCCACTCCCACCCCATCATCAGGCCACCAGCAGGACCTTCTGGCAGGAGAAGTCATTTCTCAGCACAAATGGAACTCGAGTGCAACCGTTTGTAGGAAATGTGTGAAATGTGGTCTCTTTTAAAAAAGTGCACGTTCAAAACACATCCATCCCACACACAACTGGAAATTAGGACAGGCTCCAGCCTTAAAGAGGGATTTTCAATGGCTTATAGGACACGACCACCAGCTATAGCCTGTGAACAAAGCCAGGCTCATGGTAGGCTGCAGCACTGCCCTCTTTTTGCTGCTATAGTGGCACTTTCTGGCCCACTTCTAGCCTGGGTGCGTTGGGTCCCTCCTCTCCAAGGGCCAAGCAGAGTTCAGGGGTTGCCACAGGCCAGGGTTTGCTCCTAGGAAGTCACTCGAGCACTGCTGACTTCTTTTGGGAGATAACTGTTCCAGACTGCACGGGTACGAGCTGTACCGTGATATTTGCCCAAAGGAACAGAGAACCAATCCACAACACAAATCTAGGAAATGATGCAAAAGGTCCCTCCCAATACAATATCCACATGAATGCATTCGTGTGAGGAAAGGAATCTTAAATACCTTAACTTTGTTTTTTGGGCTAGAACTGCCCATGATTGATCTGAGACCTTCTTCTCCCAAAATGCTGGGGTTTTTTTCCACCCTCTTTTTCTCCTTTCTTTCCTCCCTCCTCACTCACATTTATTATGAAAATGTAGATCCTCAGAGCAGCTGTCACAAGGGACCACTGAATCCTTTGGGCTAACCAAAACATAAATATAATCAACAGCATAAATATTATCTTCTGAAACACACAACCCTGAAATTCAATTATCATAGGCTGATCTTTTTTATATAAGATCCATTACTACTTTTATGCAGTCTTGAGACTCAACTTACCAATAAGATATCATCTTCACTCTATCTGGGTTTTTTTTAATCCTGTGTCATGACCTCATAATAAAGTCCAAAAATAGAGTGCACATGAAAGTGAGCTCAAATCTTCAAACTTTTTTTCCTCAGTACAATTACTTGCCTAATTTAATTGCAGGATCCCTCATTTACACCTGCAGGAGTACAGGCAAGACAAAGGCAACACACTGGGATACTGTGAAGGTGGAATATGCAGAAAGCTGAAATAGAAAGGTCCTGAGAAGTTGTAATAACTACCAAGGATAACAAAAAGGAGAGGGGAAAAAAAACCCCACTGCAAACCCTTACTTTTGTTTTACAGTGTTCACCATGGGACTGCTAAAAATCAAGCCTTTAGAAGAACTTCAGTTAGAACCCTGATACTCTCAGTCCCTCTGGAAACGCAGACCATGTATTTCGTGTTAAGCCCTCCCAGCATCTGCTCTTTAATAGTTGCAATGATATCAACAACACCCACACCTCACAACACGGCACTTTTCATCTGCCGGAAACAAAACACTTCCCAAAGGAGGCAAAACATTATCATTCCTTGCTTAGAAACAGAATCCAGCTATGGAGGAAAAGAACTACTCATCCNAACAAAACACTTCCCAAAGGAGGCAGAACATTATCATTCCTTGCTTAGAAACAGAAATCCAACTATGGAGAAACAGAACTACTCACCCAGGACCATTCAGCTGGAGCAGCAGCAGAGCCAGGAGGAGAAGCCAGAGTCTCCTTACAGATCTCCAATGTGAGGCTTTAACACTCAGCACCGCACCTTCAACTTCAGCAGAGCAGGTAATGTTATGCTCTTCTCTCTCACAGATCTGGTCTGAGCTTCAGTTACAGTCTGGAAGCACTTCAAAAGCTGCGGATTAAAAAGCCCTGTATAAATGCAAAGTGTGATTATAATTCAACCGATATTGGAGAAATTACAGCAGTTTGTATTTGTTTTTCTGTATTTGTGGAATTTATGTTGTTTCAACACTTGAACAGCTTTTGATAATGACACCATCTGTTAATTCTCACCCCTCACTAAATTAGAACAAGTGGTGGAATTGTTAGACTGCAGTTTTACAGATCCCAGCTTATCAAACAAACCTGAACCCAGGGTCAGTGAGAGGCATTACCAGCAGCATGAGGCAGCAACCAGTCAGGTACAATTTCCAGGCCAAGCAGAAGAAAAGGATAGGACAATCAGGAACAACACACCTCTCAGCAACTCCTCTGGAGCAGTTCTTTGTGAGGTTGTGCTTCCTTTCCCAACCCTGCCAGCTGACCAGCATTAACTCCAAGGCTGCTCAGAGTGGTGGGGCAGCAGTGGGTGGGGTATTCCTGCTCGGATCTGAGATCACTGCCGAGTGGAATGGACACCCGGGTGCAAGTTAAACACTCTCCAGTTGCAACAAGTGGGCAGAGCTCTGAGTGGCTCTGTTGAATTAACATTGCCAGAGTAGTGTCCAAACAGTTGTAAATTACTGCAATTTACACTTGCTTTACCTGCANAAACACATCCATCCCACACACAACTGGAAATTAGGACAGGCTCCAGCCTTAAAGAGGGATTTTCAATGGCTTATAGGACACGACCACCAGCTATAGCCTGTGAACAAAGCCAGGCTCATGGTAGGCTGCAGCACTGCCCTCTTTTTGCTGCTATAGTGGCACTTTCTGGCCCACTTCTAGCCTGGGTGCGTTGGGTCCCTCCTCTCCAAGGGCCAAGCAGAGTTCAGGGGTTGCCACAGGCCAGGGTTTGCTCCTAGGAAGTCACTCGAGCACTGCTGACTTCTTTTGGGAGATAACTGTTCCAGACTGCACGGGTACGAGCTGTACCGTGATATTTGCCCAAAGGAACAGAGAACCAATCCACAACACAAATCTAGGAAATGATGCAAAAGGTCCCTCCCAATACAATATCCACATGAATGCATTTGTGTGAGGAAAGGAATCTTAAATACCTTAACTTTGTTTTTTGGGCTAGAACTGCCCATGATTGATCTGAGACCTTCTTCTCCCAAAATGCTGGGGTTTTTTTCCACCCTCTTTTTCTCCTTTCTTTCCTCCCTCCTCACTCACATTTATTATGAAAATGTAGATCCTCAGAGCAGCTGTCACAAGGGACCACTGAATCCTTTGGGCTAACCAAAACATAAATATAATCAACAGCATAAATATTATCTTCTGAAACACACAACCCTGAAATTCAATTATCATACACTGGTTTTTTTAATAAGATCCATTACTATTGTTATGCAGTCTTGAGACCCAACTTACCAATAAGATAGCATCTTCACTCTACCTGGGGTTTTTTTAATCCTGTGTCATGACCTCATAACAAAGTCCAAAAATAAAGTGCACATGAAAGTGAGCTCAAATCTTCAAACTTTTTTTCCTCAGTACAATTACTTGCCTAATTTAATTGCAGGATCCCTCATTTACACCTGCAGGAGTACAGGCAAGACAAAGGCAACACACTGGGATACTGTGAAGGTGGAATATGCAGAAAGCTGAAATAGAAAGGTCCTGAGAAGTTGTAATAACTACCAAGGATAACAAAAAGGAGAGGGGAAAAAAAACCCCACTGCAAACCCTTACTTTTGTTTTACAGTGTTCACCATGGGACTGCTAAAAATCAAGCCTTTAGAAGAACTTCAGTTAGAACCCTGATACTCTCAGTCCCTCTGGAAACGCAGACCATGTATTTCGTGTTAAGCCCTCCCAGCATCTGCTCTTTAATAGTTGCAATGATATCAACAACACCCACACCTTACAACATGGCACTTTTCATCTGCCGGAAACAAAACACTTCCCAAAGGAGGCAAAACATTATCATTCCTTGCTTAGAAACAGAAATCCAGCTATGGAGAAACAGAACTACTCACCCAGGACCATTCAGCTGGAGCAGCAGCAGAGCCAGGAGGAGAAGCCAGAGTCTCCTTACAGATCTCCAATGTGAGGCTTTAACACTCAGCACCGCACCTTCAACTTCAGCAGAGCAGGTAATGTTATGCTCTTCTCTCTCACAGATCTGGTCTGAGCTTCAGTTACAGTCTGGAAGCACTTCAAAAGCTGCGGATTAAAAAGCCCTGTATAAATGCAAAGTGTGATTATAATTCAACCGATATTGGAGAAATTACAGCAGTTTGTATTTGTTTTTCTGTATTTGTGGAATTTATGTTGTTTCAACACTTGAACAGCTTTTGATAATGACACCATCTGTTAATTCTCACCCCTCACTAAATTAGAACAAGTGGTGGAATTGTTAGACTGCAGTTTTACAGATCCCAGCTTATCAAACAAACCTGAACCCAGGGTCAGTGAGAGGCATTACCAGCAGCATGAGGCAGCAACCAGCCAGGTACAATTTCCAGGCCAAGCAGAAGAAAAGGATAGGACAATCAGGAACAACACACCTCTCAGCAACTCCTCTGGAGCAGTTCTTTGTGAGGTTGTGCTTCCTTTCCCAACCCTGCCAGCTGACCAGCATTAACTCCAAGGCTGCTCAGAGTGGTGGGGCAGCAGTGGGTGGGGTATTCCTGCTCAGATCTGAGATCACTGCCGAGTGGAATGGACACCCGGGTGCAAGTTAAACACTCTCCAGTTGCAACAAGTGGGCAGAGCTCTGAGTGGCTCTGTTGAATTAACATTGCCAGAGTAGTGTCCAAACAGTTGTAAATTACTGCAATTTACACTTGCTTTACCTGCAGAAATACCAACTGGGAAGCACGAGGAGGACCACAGACACTGGTAATGCATTTGAAAGTGAAACTGAAGTTGATAACCAACCTTTTGGCTACATCCCCTCTCCACCCTCCCCATTTTCCCTACATGTTGATATCCTTCCCTCTGCTCTAAGAAATGCTCTTCCTCTGTTTTCAGGTTATATGAGAATTTGTTTAACACACTTGTATCTGCAAAAGGGTCAGATTATGTTATATGCAGATCAAACAATGAAAATGCACAGCTCCTCATCTCTAGACTAGTTTTTGCATATGTTGTTAAACAGTCCTTAGTTCTTCTATGAACCTTTGAGTTCTCTCTTTCTAAATTTGTGTCATTAATTTGATTCTTTTTTTAGATAGTGAACCAAATCCCCAATAGTTGTAATCTTTTATTTCATGAGGACTTTTTAGTAAAGGGATGGGCTTTTGCTAAAGACATAAGCATGATACATCACTGTACAAGGAACAGGGAGTTTGCTCATTTTATTTACAAATATTCAGGACACAGCTATGGAAACCTCAGCCCTTCCTATTCCTGACTATGCAGGAGTCAGGCACAAGACTGCAGTTATACTTGTCTAGCAATAGCCTTGGTGGAGGTCTTCAAATAAGGCACATTTGATGTTCAGCACCACGGTAATACCTAATTCCCTCACACACCCAGGAATGAAATAGGTTTCCCACCTGCCATTAACACAATTCCCTGTCAGTGGGCTTCTAAAAAAGTTGCCCAGAGAAGCTCTGGATGCCCCATCTCTGGAACTGCTCAAGGCCAGGTTGGTTGGAGCTCAGAGCAACCTGCTCTGGGGAAAGCGGTCCGTGAATGAGACCACCCTGGAAAATGCACCTTCTGGTAGACCCAAGAAAGGCAGGTAAAGATCCTCAACCCAAAAGGTGTTGATGCTGCTATGATGGGGTGAGAAAGGTGTCCAAGGCGCAAAATCTGCCTGACAAAAACACTCTGGTCCTCAGTTCCACTGATTGTGACTATTGGGAGCACAGGGGACACCAAGACACCTAAATTCACTTGTTGCTGTCATTAAGGGGTAACTACTCCCAAAATAGAAGAAGAATGAGACATTTGCTGGGCATTATAGGCACACGGTTGACATCACTAGGAGCCAATCCAGACCCCTGAGTTCAGGCCAGCTTTCTAAAACCCTTTATGTCATTGTTTTACAAAAGGTATTTGATACCACTGCTGTCTTCTCAGATGTGATCTCATCCTTGACCCTGAGTGGCACTTTTAGGAATAGCTCCCTCAGGTTTACTTTTATCAGATCATAAAGTACATCATATTCCCTTGCCTATGAGATGTGCTAAGACTTGTATCATTTGTGACTGAAAATCCTATAAAGCTGCCTGACATTTTTTTGTCCACGAAAAATTGAAGTCAAAGTTGTAATGGATGAAAAAGGAGATTCCAAGATTTAAAAAGTGTGTGTTTGGTGGAGAAAACGATAATCTGGTGCACTTTACCATGAATAAAGTAAGAGCTAAATTTTTTTATAATAACAGCAGGGCTGTATCCCTTCTTGGAGTAATAAACACATGATCCCTGACTGACTTGCTTTGCTAATGTTACCAATATATGTTACATGCTATATTAAATACATTCAGATTTTCTACAGAGGAAGCAGAGTGGTGCACAAACACCCAGCATCACGCCTTACAGCATCCTGTCAGGACTCTTGGAGTAATCCTCTATTTCACAGGTCTGCAGAATAAGTATGAGGGGTTAAAAGACTTGCCCAAGGTCTCCGAGCAAGTCTGCTGCCTAGTCAAATTTTCACGGTCGAAGATAAGTACCACGCCAGCAAACAGCGTGAATCTAAACAAGCAGACAGGTCGGAGGATGTCAGCAAAAGGAGCCAGGAAGACTTGAGTCACAGCTGGCATGGGTCAGCTTGTAAGTCGAGGGGGCAGAGAATAAGCTGAAGCTAAATATACTCCAACTCCTTGTAGACTCCGTGCTGGCAGTAGGCCAGACTGCAGCAGTCATGGCTGGGGTAGGTTTAAAGTGCTCTCCCCTGCCAGCTAGTCAGCCCTGCCTTAAATTAACCCAGCTGACTTTAGACTGAAACAGATGATGGTTCCTCATAAACTCAATTACACCAGCTCAGCCGTGAGTGGAGAAGGCTCCAGATGAAATGTGGTGCTTTACCTACATCTTGAATCTACACTGTCTTCCCTGTAGTAACTGTTGACAGTGACTTAAATTCTTTAAATCCATCTGAAAGACAAAACTTCAGGTTCACCTAAGCAACATCACTTTCAGGGGCCTCTGCCTAAGGCTGCTGTATCAATGATGAAAGGAGGCTTTCTGAGACCATTTCTCCTCTGGATGTCAACATCTAGCAACGAATTCACTCAAGATGTTCCTGTGGATTTCTTTGCTGGTAGGGTCATCCATTTCTGTGGACTCCTTTTATTAGAGTCTCTGATCTTTCCAACTGCAAGAAACCACAATACTGCTTTATTGGAGACTTGTTTAAGTCCTGATATAAAACGATGCTTGTATATACCCTCAACAATTCCCCTGCAATCCAACAATTTACTCTTATATTAGTCAGGATGAAATAAAACTCTGGGGTCTGTAAAAGCATGTATATGTGCACAGATATAAATATAGTTTGGCTGATAAACTTACATGCTGAGCCTACATTTTCTCTAATAAAATATTTAAGTGGTTTCAACTCCACGGTTGGATTTTTTTAAAACTCAGAGATAGCAAAAGACATCAGTGCAGGACAGTATTCACTGGACACAGTCAGTCACCCAGACAAGTAATAAAATGAGTATTTTCATTGTGGACTGACAAGGACCGATAGAGATTTTCCCAGACAGAAATATCGTCAATACTACCACTTCATGCCACCATAAACTAAGCTCAAGGCTTCATTTTAAGATGCATTTCTAATGCCTAGTATTTAAATATCAGAACAATCTGATAAAGAATTGTCTGAGGCTGAGCCAAAGCAGAGTAATGGCAAGACTGTAGTAACACGGAAGCTTGTGGAGGCTTTGGAGAACAGTTAATCATTTCTCTGGAATCTAGTAAGAGCTAAATTTTCTGACACCTAATTTTTTTTCTGTGCTTCTTCAGAAATTAGGCTCTCCTGAAAAGTCACCTTTGAGGATGGTTTGTCATAGCCAGGGCTGGACTAGTGGCGGGAGTTGCTTGAGCTGAGTCCTGGTAGTTCAAGTAGAAGCTCTCCCACTTGTCATCACAGAATATATGACCTTATTACTCCTCCCTCGGTTCTGGCACTGATTGTTAATGCTGTTTGCAGCCAGTGAAGTTTCCTCAGTGCTCTCTGCTGCCGTCTCTCCCGGCCCCTTCTGCTTTTGTTTTCCAATTGCAGCAAAAAATATGTGAATCCAATTTTCTGCCAACACCTAGATGAACCAACTCCGGAAAATACCGTGGAAGATGACAAAGCAGGAAGATTGTGTTAGGGTTATACTGCTAGCTAAGAATACATTGAAAATTTCAGGAATTTATCTGTATATCAATGACACAATGCCACTTCCTACTGTAGGACCTGAACAAATTAGCTACCAAAGTCCAGCCCTCAACAGCTCAGATTTATCTCAGATTTTACTGGCAGGAAGAACGAGAGTCAGTGACAGGACAAGCCCATGATTGTGAAGAAAGACAGCAGTAGACCCAGATCTGCTGGCTCACTTCCCTGGACATTCGACTTTCCACAAGCTTCCTGTTAGCCAGGGGTATTGCAGAGCTGCAGAACCTGATTGTTTTGGGCACAGCTTTTCCACTGGCACTGAGAAGGTCACCAAGCAGCACTGGAGAGATGTCAGGGCTGCAGCCGACTCCTCTCTGACTGGGAGAAGTCCCTCTGTCAGAGCCTGAGCTCCCCTTGCTCACTCACAGCCCTATCCAAAAGGCATTGTCTGGAAGCAATTAGAGATTTTTAAAATTTTTTTTCTTTTTTTTCCATCGTTGCCTGACAACTTCAGCAGACGCACATGTAGCCATCCCCCTACGCTTCTAAAGAACTTTGCTTACTGTTAACTATTTAAATGTTGAAAGTATTAAAGCTAATTGAACTCACTGCTCAGAGAACCAGGTCTGAGGTCAGCTGTCATATGTGGTAACACCGTTGGGGTAAGAGAACTTTGGGGTAGTTTAGCAATCTTTAGAAAAGCGTCCATGCCTGTCCACATACTTGTCACTCCTACCTGTCACTGCTAATGGGGGGGGGTGTTTTAGGTTAGAGAAACAGATGGAGCTGCTTTGAGGAACTCCTCAAGGAACGGCTGTAGTTAGTGCTGAAAGTGGTGACAGGAGATGATACTCAGCTGGCCAAATTTTAAACACCTTGCTTCAAGTGCTTAACCTGGCAGAGTCTTTATGGCCCAGTGAGAGGCAAAGGGAAAAGAGATGGCAGTGGAAGGCGAGAATAAAAGATAGCCTCTTCCATAGAGCAATTCAGATTCATATTTAAATACTCTAGCTGCCTTCCAGAACAACTGACTGTCTCCTTGTCAACTTTACTGGAAACCTGGAGAAATCCTCCTGTATATGCAGATATTGTGAATATGCTCTTAGTATCATACTGAAAGAGAGTCTCAGATGGTAAATGAGAAAAATTCTCTTGACTTCAGAGGTGTTACTGTTTACATTCATGCTGCTGAGGATTCAGCCCAGTATTTTTAAAATGCTAATGCTCCTTGGCCCCTGCGTGAACAAATTAATTCTGACTGTCATACTTTTTGTTTTGTGAGAAAAAAGGAAAGGAAGAATTAGTTGGTTGCTGCTAATGGTACAGCAGCAACAGAGGACTTGTCCCTAAAGGGATGCTTGCCTGCTCTAAATCCGTATCAGGATCAGACCCGTAGAACAAAGATGTTCATAACATTGTGAGAGTATCTTCTAAGTGCACAAAAAGACTGTTGTCCATAACATTGAACTAGTGGCTTTGGGAGTACAAAGTCTTTTGTTTCTACCTGGAAAAAGCAACCTTCTATAAATAAACAGCAGGTTATGCTGATTTAATAGAAGGGTAAGCTGTCTTTAAGGAATGCTGAGGAATGTGAACACTCCACATATCCAGACAATCTTTGCCGTCAAAGACTGAAAGGAAGAAAAGAAGACAAAGATGAACACATCAAGGAAGGCTCAATTCTTTCTCATCTGCCAGGTCTAAGGCCAGTAGATAGGCACCTCTGTTTTGTAGGAGGAAAGGAAGTCTGTTGGAAGCTTGATTCTGGAAGGCTATAAGGAGACACGCTGCTGTTGCAGAGGTTATCATGGGACCAGAGGCAGCCAAGTACTAAAGCATAGCTGCAGTTATGGTTTGTCTACATTGTCTTGTCATTAATTCTCTAGTTATTCTTGATGACAGGAAACCTCCAGATGGCAAAATCCATGCCACGGACACATTCATATCCTTTCAAATCTGTGACTACGGCCTTGCAAAGAACAACATTTGAGATTACACCACCCTTTGAACTACAAGCAAGAGGCATAGATCCCCAGCAGCACAGGGAACAGTCATGAATGACTCGGTCTTACTCCACAATCAAACTTTGTAATCTGTACAAAACACTGAATTACAATCAAAAGAATATGAACAGCCCAAAGCTGCTGCAGGGCTCTTCCGGGGGAAAGCAAGGGTCTTGCATTTGTCTTCTACTTATATCAGAATGGGAACAACCTGATGACCTAAGAAGTGGAGTCATTTTTAATACCTGCTCTTTCCTCCCAGTACCTGGAGGGGTAGAGTCCTGCATGCCTCATCTCACTGGTTATCATTATTATGTCATCCAGATCAATCATTTCAAGCTCATTGGGTTGTAAATGTAGCTTTGATCATTCGCTACACTTTGTTAGTATTTATCAGAGCCAGGGCTCTGTTAATCCAAAACAGCAGCGTTCAAACAGCAAGGAAACCTTGGCTCCAAGAGCACTTACTGCAAGTTGGAGGGGTGGTGTTGGGTTTTGTTTGTTTTCTAAATTATTCACTTCTAAAAATTTCCCAACTGCTGCAGGGTTAAGCTCTGAAAGGCAGAGGAAACCTTTCCTCTCTCAAGACAGGCACAGCAAAAGCGAAGCGCGAAGTGCCTGCCTGTTGCTGTAAGCCCATCGCTGCTCCAGAGGATCAGAAGCAGGCACAGCAGAGGGAAGGATTCCTCTGTGAGCAAAACCTCTTTTATGTCAAAGTACGCGTAAGGCTCCTGGGGCTGATCCACAGCGCACTGAAGCCATCAAAACCAAGAGGCCTAACTCATAAAGTGCTCCAGAGCAGGTCTGTCTCACTGGTTTAGACTCCTTGTAAGCGCCGGCGGCAGCCGACACCGCACTTGGGACAAAGCACAAGCGCTTCGTCTTAATCGCGAGCCCAGGAGCCGAAAGGAGGATTGCACTCCAAATGGTCTCCTTAGCGATGACAAGCACAAATTCTTTAGCACCATCTAGCTAGCAGCGAAGGTAACCCACACCGACACTCCTGCCCGCAGAGCTGCTCATCCGCAGGGGCTCCCAAAGCCGGAGCCACGGCAGCCGCGTGCTGATGAGGGGAAGGAGAGGGCGGATTTAGCAAAGCACCCAAGAGCGGAGTGAGCGTTTCACACAGAGCCAGATGGAGCACGGACCAATTTCTTTCTGATTTAAAAAAAAAAAAAAAAAAAAA